>JAVANC010000018.1:44687324-44891994 GCA_033319125.1 Parnassius glacialis
TCACCCACAGTTACGGGACTCATGTGTTCAACGTCCCAATGTCATAGTTAACTATGGCTACATTCAGTTTAAAATTATTAATTTTTGGTCCAATCTATCCAGAAAGAACTAATAGTATCTTGAAGTCTTGCAGATGTTTATTTGCATTCGGATTTAATTTTATTAATTATAGGATCTTAAGCTGATGGTATCACCCAGACATCTTCTTTATTGAAACTGGGAATTTTTTTTATTTGATTGCAATAAGCATTATTAAATGTGCAGCTACAAGCTATGAAGTGAGAAATGACTGAACTAAACTTATATTCTATATTTTGAAGCTCAGTGTAATACGGAGGGGCAGACTGATATGATCGGGAATAGAATATTTCAGAGAGAATTACAATAAAACCTTCTTTAGAATTTGAATACTGGCCTCTTAGAATGTTAGTGACATTCAAACATTTAAAAAAATGTTTAAAAACAAAAACTATGTTAATTTAAAGTTGACACGTCGTTAACAGAAATGGAGCTCACGCGTGAACATTGCCGTGCCATAATATAAATGTCTCAGCGAACTTGTTTCGATTTATGATGTTAAAGCACCGAGTCAAACGATAATATACCACCTGGTATGCCGAAATCCGATGCGGTCGTGTGTCGCTCAGCACTGTTTCTTCTGCAGGTCGACCAAGAACAGCGATCACGCCTGAAATCATCGCAGCTGTGCAAAATATTATATTAGATGACCTTCATGTGACGTACGAGCAGACAGTGGTAGAGCCAAGCGGTAGCTTTAGCCGTCGCACGGATGGGCCAGCTCGAACCGGGGTGGTACCACGACCTCACAGAATACCAGCGTGAAGTAGAGGTTTACCTTTGCGTTGCGCTTGGTGAGTGCAGGTGGCCGGAGGCCCAATCCCCTCCCCCTATCAACATGGTAGTGGAATTAAATAAAAGACTGCCCCAGGAGGGTACCGTCACCCCGGGAGAATCCCTCGCTGAGCATCTACGACCAAACTACTTCACTCCTGAGCGTGGATGCTTAGGCTACCCCGCGTATCCGGGGGGACAAAGTTCCGCTCGCGACTAATGGTGCTCGGGGCAAGCTGAGCAATACAACCAAGGCGACCTCTGTCACGCTGTCCGTGAATTTTTGCAACATCAGGGGACTTTACTCCAAACTTAACGCTGTCCATTACCATCTAGAGACGGCGAAGCCGGCCTTGCTCTTTTTAACCGAGACTCAAGTGTCCTCTCCGGCTGATACTTCATATCTCTCCCACTCGAGGTATAAATTGAAACACTCCCTTTGTGCCCAGGGCTGGAGTTTACGTATAAGTCAGAGAGGACATCTGTTTTCGACGCCTCAGCAGTCTTGAAGGTACGAACCTGTCCATCCTATGGCTGCCCGTAGACAGTGACGACCATCCCCGCGTCTACGGGTGCCTCTATAGGTCCCATAGCGGTAATGCCGACACAGACCGACTCATCGACCACGTCCAAATGGCTGCAGACTCCGGGTTACAACAGGTCCCATCCCCAGAGATCGTTGTACTCGGTGATTTTAACGCCCACCACGCTGAATGGCTTGGATCTCGTTTAACCAATCATGCGGGTAGATCTGTCTATGATTTTGCTTTGACATTTGGTCTAACACAGCTGCTTACTTCTCCTACGTGGATCCCAGATGTGGAAGACCATGTACCTTCCTTGTTGGACCTTCTACTGACCTCTCATCCGGACGGATATCAGGTCGCCGTCGATGCCCCTCTGGGCTCTTCGGACCATTGTCTGATCCGGAGTACGGTGCCACTCACACTCCAATTGCAGTTGCAATCTGCAGCTTGCCGCCGTGTTTGGCACTATAGGTCAGCTGATTGGGACGGGATGCGGTCTTTTTTTTCATCCTACCCTTGGGGGCGGGATTGCTTCTCGCCGGAAGATCCCAGCGTTGTTGCCGATTCTGTTGCTGATGTGGTACTTCAGGGTATAGAACTTTTATTCCATCCTCTGTGGTGCCCATCGGAGGCAGATCTCAGCCATGGTTTGGTCGCTCCTGTAAAATAGCATCACGCTATAAGCAGGAGTGCTACCGGGCCTGGGCTGACGCATCAACGTCTCGGGATGTAAACACCAGTGCACTTAAAAAGAAGTATAAATCCGCTTCCAGGTCCTTCAAAAATGTCATTGCCAAAGCAAGGTCTGAGCACATCGGCAGAATTGGCAAGCTAGTTCGCCTTCCTTCGGGAACCCGTGCATTCTGGTCTCTCGCCAAGGCTGTCCAAGGGAACTTCTGTCAGCCATCTCTTCCATCTCTGCACAGAAAGGACGACTCACTGGCCCATGCCGCAAAGGAGAAAGCCGATCTGTTGAGCTCTCTTTTTGCGTCGAACTTGACTCTATATGACGGGGTGAACACACCGCCCGACCACGCCGCGATGTGAGCGCTCCGTGCCGAATGTGCCGTTTACACAGCAGTCGGTTCGCAAAGACTTCTCCCTGGACGTCAGCAAGTCGAGTGGGTCCGATGGAGTCCCTGCCATTGTGCTGAAGACGTGTGCTCCAGGGTTGACACCGGTTTTCACGCGTCTTATCCGGTACTCCTACTCCCAAGGCATTGTCCCGAATTCATGGAAGACAGCTTTGGTTCACCCGATCCCTAAAAAAGGCAACCGCTCAGACCCGTTCAACCACAGGCCTATCGCCATCACCTCCTTGTTCTCCAAAATAATGGAATCCATTATAAACTTCCAGTTCATGACGTAAATTGAGGATCACCAGCTGATTAGTGACTGCAAGTAAGGAATTCGTCGGGCTCAATCAGCTGGTGATCATCTAGTCTATCTGACTTTAGATGGGCGGAAGCAGTAGAGTCCAAGGGGAGGCATTGGCCGTTAGTTTGGACATAGCAAAGGCCTTCGATCGGGTCTGGCACAAAGCGCTTTTTTCGAAACGTCCTTCCTATGGGCTTCCCGAGAAATTGTGCAAATGCATCATCAGTTTCCTTGCTGATCGGAGCATAAAAGTCGTAGTAGACGGTTGCATGCTCTGATTTCAAGCCTATCAACGCTGGTGTTCCACAAAGCTGCGTACTATCACCAACGCTGTTTCTCCTGCATATCAATGATATGTTGCTAACTGGTAGCATTCATTGCTATGCAGACGACAGCACTGGTGATGCCTTATATACCGACCGTGCCAATATTTCTCGGGGAAAACGTCGCCGAGTACCGGGACAAACTTGTGTCTGAAGTCGAGTCTTTGCTTAACAAAGTCTCGGATTAGGGCCGACTAAATCTAGTCCAGTTCAATCCCCAGAAGACACAAGTTTGCGCGTTTACCGCAAAAAAGAACCCCTTTGTCGTATCTATTCAGTTTCAAGGCACTCCCTTGCTGCCTCAGCTAGTATCGGAATCCTTGCGACGCCAAGGATTCCGATACATAACATATCGAATAGTGTGCAGTTTCCTGGTCACTTGGAAGGGAAGGTCAAATTGGCCTCTAAACAGCTTGATGTGCTCAGCAGAGCGAGACAGTATTTCATGCCGGTGTTACGTTTTAATTCAGTTGAAGTAAAACAAAAAATATAAGTAAAGAATAATAAGAATTGATTTATACACTCAGGGTCGGATGTCGGTTAATATGATTGATTTTGATCTAATTGCCCTCACAGCGATACACTTCTGCGCTTTGTTTAGTCTGCCTTTGTTCAGTAGGAAGGTACTGCCGTGCATCCTATATTAAATCTTGACAGTTGCCGTTCAGTGAGCTCAGCTGCCTCCCGTCCCTTGTTCACAAAACCAGTTCTTAGGGAGTTCCTGAAGATGTATACATTCCAAGCATTAGTACGAGAATATAATAGAAATATTTGTGTATCGCTTGTAGCAACAGTTGTGCAACTATGCAGAGCAGAGCTTATATGAAGCTTTACAAAAATACAGGTAAAAGCATGTAATTCAAATTCTCTGGGATGATATGAAATGCAGAAATATTTAAGTTAAAAGAAAGCAGATTTTTGACCTCTGGCCATGACATTCTCATGCCCGGTTCTCGACTCTCGTTTAGCACTGTGCTTGTCTCCTACTCCTCGCCCTTCACCCGCGTACACACCGATCGGACAAAACATGAAAACGACCGCGCGCCAATATTTTAGTGATAATTTTTTTTATAATTAACAAAATATAAAAATTTTATACTGTTATCAGTATCTGAATGACTGCAATTCAGTTAATATTACATAATGAGCTATGTGTAAGAAAGCTTGTTTCCCGCTGGGTTCCCCACAATTTGTCCAAAGAGCAAAAGGCGGCTCGTGTAGATAGGTGCCGGAATACTCTGCAACGCTTCAACGGAGGGAAATCAAATGCCGCTTATAATATCGTCTCAGGTGGCAAATCATGGTTTTATTCATACGAACCTGAAAGAAAACATCAGTCAGCAGTTTGGGTCTTCGAAGACGAGGTCAAACCAACGAAAGTGGTTCGCTCCCGCAGCGTGTTAAAGAAAATGGTCGCTACGTTTGTCTCGAAAAAGGCGCATGTTGCTACGATTCCTTTACAGGAATGCAGAACGGTTACCGCTGAGTTTCATTTCTGGCAAACAAACGGTTATCACGGATTGTTTGCCACAAATGAAAGCCGAACTTCGAAAAAATAACCCGAAACGTCGCATCATCTTACATTACGATAATGCGAGCTCCCATACGGCTCGGAAGACAAATGATTTTTTGAAGCAAGAAAACGTTGAGCTGATGAGCCATCCACCGTACAGTCCTGACCTAAGCCCAAACAATTTCTTTACATTCCCTAGAATGAAAGATTTATTACGCAGTCAACAGTTTGAAGACCTCGAAGCTGGTGCGGAAGCGTACAAATCAGCCATTTTGTCAACATCAACTTCAGACCGGAATTACTGTTTTAATGATTGGTTTGCACGAATGGAAATGTGCATTAAGTTGAACGGAGAATACTTCGAAAAACAATAAAATACTATTTAGCTATACCGTGCATGTGGTTTTTCTTATTCCCGATCATTTCAATGTGCTCAATATATGTAAGCTTGTTCTCTCGTTTGTTTGTATAAAATATTAAATGTCGCAGTATGCACCCTAACGCTCGCATTGCTCAAATCTGCTGGCCACAGCTTGAGACGAGAGTTCTTTATTAGTTTCGTTTGGTTTATGTGCGGTAATGTTGATTCCTGTAATGAGCTAACTCTTACTATCTTTATCTATGCCTTACTCCACCCTAAACATAATTTAGTTAGATATATAATATTAGTCTCATACGTCAAGTATATTTTCTGTTATTTTTTTAATGTATTTATTACTATTATTATATTATTTTCGCTTGACACAGTGGGCATATCGTTCAATTGCTCATATGTATTACGTTTAATTTTACCATTGATGTAAGAATATTCACTAACGCATATCCCGTGGGTGGGATGTGAAACAGGAGATGAGCAGCAGCTTCTTCCTTATAACAACTCAAAATTATAAAAAAACTGCGGTTGCCAACCCGCCTGCCAAGCATGGCAACTATAGCTATTAGAGAATCCATGGGAGAGGCTTTTGTTCAGCAGTAAGTTTTTATAGACTGTAATGGATTGATGGATACATATAACTTGACTGCCTTGTTGCTCTGGTGGACGTAAACGCAACACCTGATCATATGGTTCCGGGTACGATTTTTCTTAAAAATGTGACATTGTCACTTTATATTAACTATTTTTATCAAGTTTCCGTTACAACGTAGAAAGTTATATACATAAAAAATCTAATTATAATATTTATAGTTTAAATCTTAGTAAAATTATAATGTCTTAATAGCAAAGGTTTTCTAATCGAACCGATTTATAGGCCCGCTGTTGACGTAACTTCTCCTATTTCATACATACTTATTATACTTATATTACATTCAAAGCCGTTTCCATCATCCGTTTACCAACTATAGATACAGCCTTTTACATATAACAGCATTTGAGAGCATTTTGTACACATAGTGTTAGTTATGTAGCAGTCTAGGAGATTACTTGTTTATTGATCGAAATGTGGCAACCGATGACTCGTTCAACCAGTTAATTGGATGGCTAGACTGTTTCCTAAACGCCGCTATTCTTAAACATTATGACGGTTTGCGACCGATGAACCGGTTTTTTTCGGCGGTAGGTGTAAAAAAAAGTAACATCTGTTCTTAAGAGCTCCGATTAATTTTTCGAAATTATAATTAATATACGCTATATCAATTATTGTTTTCTACTTTAATCAGTTTATTAATAACTATTTGCAACATAGTATTTACAATATTCAATAATTGTGCATTTATGAATTAGTTTTCTCAAGAAATTACTTGCATCATCCGTCAGGTTAGCAAATTATAAGTGAAATCAGTGTAGTTTCGCCATTGGATTTAACACAACAAAGCTCATTATGGCGAATATCACCCATGACAACAATATGCAGAGAGAATTGGAAGTTAGCTTGTCACAAAGGATGGCAGAGTTTGAGGAACGGTTACAAGCTGCAATGGAACCATCCACTCCAACACTGTTACAACTCAGTCACGAATTCCAGGCTTTTAAGGAACTAGTGAGTAATATGCTAAGCTTGTTACAAAAGCAGGTTACAAGATGTGTCAATTCTATGGACGAAATGGACATGAGGCAACGGCGAAAGATGTTATTGTTTAATGGTATTGCAGAGAACCCTGAAGTTAATTTAGAAAATGAAGTTCTTGGCCTTATTCAAAACAAAATGGGACTGTCAAATGTTGACCGGTCTTCATTAAAAAGGTGTCATCGGCTGGGCTCTCATAATAATAATAACAAAGTTAGGCCAGTTCTTGTCCATTTCCATGAATATCAAGTCAAGTCTGATGTCTGGAGGTCCAAATCTAAGTTAAAAGGTACTTCATTCACCGTAACTGAGTTTCTCACAAAGATCAGGCAAGAGATATACATAAATTCACGGAAACACTTCGGCATCAAAAATGTGTGGTCACTCGACGGTATTATTTATACTAATCTCCCCGATAAAAGCCGTGCTAAAATAATTACAGAAGAAGACTTTAAGTGCTTAGTTGTAAAGTGGTCCTCAACTAGTTCTGCTGTGCTCACCGAGTCTGAAATTAGGCCTGCCACCCCTCAGAGCATCTCAAAATGTACCCGTCCACAAGATGTGGTGATAAGACGCAATCCGGGAGTCTCTGCTCCCGTTAATAATGAAAACAAGAAGACAAGGCGTGTTATTTCCAAAAAGTAAATCACTCCTCACCAATTTCTTTTCTAATTTACCTATATTGTTAGAATGATTAAAACTGCTATTCTTATTAAGTAGTTTCTACGATATTTATGTTGTACTTCACTGTTGTATAAGTAGCATCAATAAACGATGCAGCACATCATAATTACTGAATTGAATACTATTTTTATATTGTAATTATTAGGGTTTATAGTTACAATAACTGAGTTCAAAATATATTATCAGAGAGTATATGCTCCAAGGGTAAAAATGTTTGACATGATTATGATTTTTGTCATCAATTGTTTTCTTTCATACTTTAATTTTTAATGTTATTCTATACGGTATTGATTATACCGAGTGTCTAAAATTCCATTTGTTACATTTTAGCAAATAAATTAATTCTTATTTTTGCCTAGTTACATGATATGAATGGTATACATAAAGGGTAGTACCCTAAACATATAAATTTTTCTTTTATTTAATTCTTCAATTTAGATATAGTTATTTTGGCCTTTGTTTACTACTTATATTATAATGAAAACACGGCATTTATGTTGCTAAAGTTATGTATAAATAAATAAATGGACCGTAATATGCCATAGGTAATTTTTATTAGTATCTGGTTTTTCTCACATTAATTTATATTTGTTTATTTGTATGTTCATAAATTTGTATTTTTTGTGTAACTATCTATGGTATTTTTTTCTTCCTTTTTTTTTAACTAACTTCAAAACGAGGAGGTTCTCAATTTGAGTGTATGTTTTTTTTTGTATGTATGTTACGCGATATCTCCGCAAATGGTTTGGATGATTGTTTCTCTCTTTTTTTTTTTTTACTAAATAGATCATACTTCAGGGGTGGTCCCACAAAACAACACAAAATTTGTACCACTAACCGTTGCAAATAAATAACTTCTTTTTTTTTTTCAATTGCAAATTGGTTGGTTGGTTCTTTGTTAAAAGTTATAATTATTTTGTATTTTGTTCGTTTTGTTTTATTAATTTTAATCATAACCATTATCTTTAATATACGTCCAACCTAACGAATAATTTATCTGTTTTTTGTTGTAAAGAAAAGTTAATTAACTTATTGATGCTTCTTTTACAGCCTTTGTAATGTTATGTTACTTACCTATGTAGTTTTAAAATGTTTGGGTATTCTCATTGCTTATAGTTTTAATATGTTATCTATGCTGTAAAAAACTTTAAATTACTCTATACCTACTTTACTTTACTCCTTGATGTACTTATAATAAACATTTAGTTTCTGTAAACAGTCAACTGATGGGATGATGCATAGTATTATTATTTTTTTTTTGTGTTTTAGACCAATATTTTTTTAAATATAGAATTGTATTGTATTATATTATATTTATATATATACTTATTTTAAATAACTATAATTATGTCAGATGATGATTCATTTCACTCTGCACATGACTCAGATGCGTTTTCCTCTTGTAGTGATCTCACAAGGGATGACATGAAGTCCCTTCGTGAGAAATTAAATAGTGCTTTCTTGCCTTCTACAAATTTTTTTAATATTTGTCATATTAATGCACAAAGCATTCCTAGCCATTTTTCAGATTTTGAAGTAGCTTTTTCACAAGAATGTATCCATGCTATTTTAATATCGGAGAGCTGGTTGAAACCGTCTATAAAGTCTAGTTCATATCCTTTAGGTAATTTTGTGCTTATTCGCAATGACAGGACTGAAAAAAGGGGTGGCGGTGTTGCCATATATCTGCGAGCCACAATTCCTTACAAAGTTGTCTTAGCTTCTCCTTCTACTTATTCGGGCTCCGCCGAGTATTTATTTCTTGAAATCGACGTCAAGGGCATTAAGGCGATTCTAGGGGTAGTGTACTGTCCTTCTAATGTTGACTTCTTCACGGCTCTAGAAACTGCATTCGATACCGTTGGGTCTGGATACATGCACTATATGATAATGGGAGACTTCAATACTGACTTACTGAGAAATAACTCTCGTGTTCATAAGTTTCGATCAATCGTGGAATCAGTCAATTTCAGCATTCTTCCTTTAGCGGCCACTCATCATAACTTTGACACAGATGATTCATGGATTGATCACATAATAACATCTTCTCCTGACCGTGTGGGCAAACACGGACAGCTTTCAGTCCCTTGTTTTTCACGCCATGATCTAATTCATTTATCTTATAGAATTAAACCTCCCAAACATATTCCTTCTATATTACATTTACGCAATTTGTCCAGCCTAAATATTGACCAACTCAGGAGGGACGCTGCTCTTACTGATTTAGCTCCATTGGGGGCTGCTTCTTCAATAGACGACAAAATTTCCTTTCTGAACACCGTTATTCTGAATCTCTATAACGTCCATGCGCCAATTCATCAAGTAAGGCTAAAGCGTCCTCCTGCCCCTTGGATGACTAAAGGCGTCCAAGTGGCAATGCTGAGACGTGATCGGGCATATCATAAATACAAAAGAGTACGTACAGAAGAGAACTGGTCTAACTTTAAATTGTTAAGAAACAGATGCAATCAGATGGTACGAAATGCTAAGCGCCGTTACATTCATGATAATATAACCAACACTTCGACCGCTGATATGTGGAAATTCTTAAAATCTCTTGGCATTACTAAGCCACTGTCATCTGATAATAGTTCTCTTAATCTGGATGATATAAACTGTCATTTTGTCTCAACTCCTACATTGGAACCTTCTGTTAAATCACAAACTATTGCTTCTATTGCTTCTATGCAACCTCTGACTATTCCTTTTTTCGAATTTTCTCCTGTAACTCAAGATGAAATAGCTAAAGCTGTATTAGCTATTAACTCCAAGGCGGTAGGTTGTGATGAGATTAGTAAATTTATGATTATTACATTGCTTGACTTCCTTCTGCCAGCTATCACACATGTCATTAACTACTCTCTGGACTCAGGTCAGTATCCAACATTATGGAAAAGAGCTCATATACGCCCTCTCCCAAAAATACCTAATCCTGAACTACCTAATCACTATCGTCCAATTTCTATTCTTCCATATCTCTCTAAAGTTTTGGAAGCCTGTGTACATAAGCAGTTATCTATTTTCATAAAAAAATATAACCTACTGGATATCTTTCAGTCAGGGTTTCGCTCTGGTCACAGTACCACCACTGCATTGATTAAGATCACGGATGACATTAGAAAAGGGATGGATGAACGAAAAGTTACAGTGGTGGTGCTTGTTGACTTTTCAAATGCTTTTAACACAGTCGACCACGATATCCTCCTATCCATTTTTACTTATCTCAGATTCTCATCTCCAGCCTTGGAGTGGTTCTCATCCTATCTTCGCGGTCGTCAGCAGCTTGTTAGGTCAGGGGAGCAGTTTTCTGCTTGGGCTGACGTTAAAACTGGCGTACCGCAAGGCGGTATATTATCTCCCATTTTGTTTTCGCTATTTATAAACTCAATATCTAATGATTTCAGTTGCTCGTACCATCTGTATGCTGATGATCTTCAACTATATGTACAATGCAGTATCGATGATATAAATAATGGAATCAGGAAATTAAACACAAACTTAGAGGCCATCCGTGACTGGTCAAACAAATTTGGTGTTTCAGTAAATCTTTCAAAATGTAAAACAATGGTCGTTGGTAGCTCCAGAATGCTGAATATGATTGACTATGGAAACCTTGAACCAGTTGTGTACAATGGAATTTCAATTCCATTTTCTGATTCCATAGTTAATTTGGGTTTGCATATAGATCACTCTATGAACTGGCGAGTACAGATCTCGGAAATTAGCCGTAAAATTGTTGCCAGTCTACGTTCGCTTTATCGTTTTAAAAATTTCTTACCCTTTAAAACCAAGCTTTTACTGGTTAATTCCCTTATACTTCCTATTATAGATTATGCAGATGTGTGCTATCCAGACCTATCGCAAAATCTTCTTAACAAGTTGGAGCGCCTTCTCAACAACTGTATAAGATTTATCTTCAACTTACGAAAATACGACCACATCACTGCTTTTTGTTCCAAGCTTAAATGGCTTTCTATTCGTCAGAGGCGTTGCTCCAGAGTCTTACTAACCCTTTTTTCTATATTAAATGATCCGACGTCTCCTTCTTATCTTAAGGATAACTTCCACTTTCGGTATCCAACTCTAGAGCGTGAACCTCGTTCCACTAACGTCCTTAAGCTTCATGTACCTCAGCATAATACTGGTTTCTTTAATTCCTCATTTACAGTTCAGGCAATACTTCTCTGGAACGCCCTGCCCGTTGATATAAGAAAAGCACCGAATAAGCACACGTTTAAGAGACAGGTCCGACAACATTATCTTAAGGAAAACTGCATTTGATCGTAGATTTCTATTTTTATTTTTTTTAGTTATTTTATATATTATACATACAATATTTATTATATTATTTATTATATATATTATTATTTAATATTTTCTTAATTTATATTATTTTTATATATGTAATATTAGAACGTATGCGAACTATATTTTATGTTTATATACAATATATTCATCATCATCATCATCATTACAGCCCTTCACAAGTCCACTGCTGAACATAGGCCTCCCCCAAAGAATGCCACAAAGGACGGTCCTGAGCCACCTGCATCCATCGACTTCCTGCATATCTTACCAGGTCGTCACTCCATCTTGTGGGGGGACGCCCTACACTTCGCTTGCCGGTACGAGGCTGCCACTCGAGAACCTTTCTTCCCCATCGGTTGTCGGTTCTTCGAGCTATATGGCCGGCCCATTGCCACTTCAGCTTACTAATCCGTTGGGCTATGTCGGTCACTCTGGTTCTACTGCGGATATCCTCATTTCTGAGTTTATCACGCAGAGAAACTCCGAGCATAGCCCTCTCCATAGCTCGCTGAGCTACCTTGAGCTTCCTCATACGGCCAGCAGTGAAGGACCACGTCTCAGTTCCGTAAGTCATCACTGGCAACACGCACTGGTTGTACAATTTCGTTTTAAGGTTTTGAGGTATGTCTGACGAGAAGATGTGTCGTAGCTTCCCGAACGCTGCCCAGCCGAGTTGAATCCGTCGATTGACCTCTCGGTCGAAGTTGGACTTACCTAGTCGGACTATTTGTCCCAGGTAAACATACTCGTCAACAACTTCGAGCTTAGTGTTCCCAACAACTACCGGCATAGGTGTGACATGGACAATCTTTGTTTTGTCCATGTTCATCTTAAGACCTATCCGTTGGGAAACACTATTGAGGTCATTGAGCATAGTGCTTAGGTCCTCCAGCGATTCTGCCATAAGAACTATATCGTCGGCAAATCGAAGGTGAGTGATGTACTCGCCATTGATGTTGATACCGTATCCTTTCCAGTCCAGAAGCTTGAAAACGTCTTCCAATGCAGCGGTGAAGAGTTTCGGGGATATGACGTCACCCTGTCTTACACCTCTCTGCAATTGGATAGGTTTCGTACTCTGGTTCTGTACTCGGATAGCCATCGTAGCCCTACTGTACAAGCACTTCAACACTTCGATATACCGAGAGTCAACTTGGCACCGCTGAAGGGACTGCAGCACCGCCCAAATTTCGACGGAATCAAAGGCTTTCTCATAGTCCACATACGCCAGACATAGTGGCAAATTGTACTCCTCGGACTTCTGTACAATTTGCCGTAGGGTATGTATGTGGTCTATGGTGCTAAAGCCCTTTCGGAAACCGGCTTGTTCGGGAGGCTGGAAGTCGTCAAGTCTGCGCGCGAGACGATTCGTAATGACTCTCGAAAACAGCACGTAGACGCGGCTCAGAAGGGAAATCGGTCTGTAGTTCTTCAAGAGAGCGTTGTCGCCTTTCTTGAAGAACAAGACCACCGCACTTCTGCTCCACGCCTCCGGTGTAATGCCACCATGGAGGACGGAATTAAAGAGCTTCTGAAGGACTTCAAGTACCGGTTTTCCACCCGCTTTCAGAAGCTCCGCTGTAATTCCATCCTCGCCTGGGGCCTTGCCGTTTTTAAGGTGCTGGAGAGCCATTCTAATCTCGCTCAGACTGACGTCCGGGATATCATCGGAATAATGTCGGATAAGACTCGCTCTTGAATCGTTACTCACACTTGCGTGTGGCTCCAACGATGACGTGTACAGCTGCCCATAGAACCTCTCAATCTCACTCAAAATCTCAGGTGCCCCGGAAACATTTATATATTATATAATACAATATATTATATAATATTTATATATTATATAATACAATATATTATGTCTAGTAATTTTAACATTTTCCGACACCTACCAACTTTTACTTGTTTAATTCTCCCAGGGTTGACTGGTAGAGAATGCCATATGGCATTAAGTCCGCTCATTGTAATCCTTAGTTTAAGGTGTGATACAATAAAGATTAAATAAATAAATAAATAAATGAACACACTTTAATATTTTATTATACGTTTTCTGGTACTTCCCAGGATAGAGGTGTTTTTCGAACCAGTGGTAATTAAGCAAGAGTGCTTTCAATAATTATTATTTATAATCTATACTGAATAAAAAAGTTTCTGTTCTTAAATGCTTCTGTTTCTTAAAAATTTGTTCGCCATATAAATATTTTTAATAGACTAGCAATGCTACTTACATAACTAATATTTCCTTTAAACACTCCTGGTAAGTTTAAAATGCTTGTGTTAGGAGTGGCTCACGATAGTACGTTGGTCACTCAATTAGTTTTGAGATGCTCGAAATTTAAAAATAGAACGCACCGGTGTTATATGTTCCTAAAAAGCAAATTTATTTAAAAATAGAACTCCATAAGCCAATTTCTCAATATTAAAAAAGAAACAAAGTGCTAATAATTATCCTGCAACGCTTCCCGCGCTTTTCATTTAAAACGATTGATCTTAGCCGTGAACATTTGCGCGCTATGATGTATTAATCATTTTAAATTTGGTTTAACCGAACAATTAAGTTTACAACAGTTACAATCAGTATTAGGAGACTCAGCTTCATCACGCACAATCATTTTTAGGTGGTTTGTTGAATTCAAAAGGCGTAAAAATTAATGTTAAAAGTAACCAAAGAACCGGGGCCCCGCAACAGCAGTAATGGCAGAAAATGTATGGACCACTGAAGTGTTGGTGCGGGTAGACCCACGAATCATATGTGCGAACATCGAAGAGATTGTAAGCATTAATTCGGGGAGCATTCATACCAATGCTACATCAATATCTTGGAGTGAGGAAGCTTTGTTGTCGATGGATCCCTCGTTTTCTCTTCGAAAGCGAAAAACAGCCTCGTAGGGATTGGTGTCATGAAATGTGTCTACATTTTGAAAACGGGGCATTTAGGCGTGTTTCAGAAATCGCTACTGGTGACGTGACATGGATCTATCAATATGATCCGGAAAATAAAAGGAAATCATCATTATGGGTCTACTCAGAAGGACAGTTACCGACAAAACTGCAAAGACCTCGCAACGTCGGCAAAAAAATTGTGGCTAGTTTTTTTTCGCGGAGCGGACTTTTGTCAACGTCAATGGTGGAAAATTGTAGGTTAGTCAACTCTGAATGGTATATTACAGTTCCATTACCCAAAGATTTTCAAGCTGTGCGGTAGAGAAGACCAAAGACCGGGCTTCTGGGAATCATTCCGCATCACGATAACGCCTCTCCACATGCCTCCCTTAGAACAAAAGCATATATTGAGGAATCTGGTGTTAAAACTCTGAGTCACCCTTCCTACAGCCCTGCCTTAGCTCCTTGTGATTTTATTTTGTTCCCAAGAGTAAGGAAAAAATAAAAGGCAAGTTTTTTTCAAGCGCCGAAGCAGCTGTGGCTGCCTACGAATAAGCGATTTCCGACCTGTCAGATCAAGACTGGCAAAAGTATTTTCAGAGTTGGTTTAGGCGAATGGATCTTTGTATAGAGCATGATGGAAAATATTTTGAAAAGATGTAAAATAAATATTAATAGTATCTAGAATACTTTTTGTATATCTCAAAACTTATTGAGTTAGTTGTAGAGCCACACGGCAAAATCGCTGTCGCACGGATGGGCCGGCTCGAACCGGGGTGGTACCACGACCTCACAGAATACCAGCGTGAAGTAGAGGTTTACCTCTGCGTTTCGCTTGGTGAGTGCAGGTGGCCGGAGGCCCTCTTTACTGGAAATGAGGCATTTCATCTTAGTCCTCACGGGTGACAACGCATCTGCATTTTGATTCACAAACGAGGATAGATGTAGATGTCTATGGGCCACAGCAACTACTTGCCATCAGGAGGACTGTGTGCTCGTTTGTCACCCTTATCCTATTAAAAAAAAACAGTAGTGGAATGACGGATTCGAACCTACAACCTTATGAGTTCGTGGCCCGCATCCTGCGATTATTTTAGTGTCGCTTATGATATTGAAATAATAAAACGGAATACGTAATAATATTTTTACTGATTTGTTACTTTCCCGTGGAACTCACTTCTTCCCTAAATTGAACTTGTTAATTATAAAAAACTGCTTGGTACATACTTCATTTATGAGAAACTATAAATCAAGAGTTCTCCACGCTGTCATTGAGACACGCGTTTTGACAGACTTTACATGTCCTTCAACAAGGCTTTGGCGATAGACCAGTGGTGATAGTTCATAAGAAAATGATGCTTTCCTTGACTGATGATGGGAATCACCTCCAGTAATGATGAAGGCTCCGCGCAGTAAGGATAAGGGTTTAGAGAGATGGACAGACATATGGTTATGTGATTTTTTTTGAAGAACGGAACTCTAAAAACAGGCTATTACACTATGTTACAAAGTGATCTATTGATATTTATTTTAGGCTATAAAAGTCCACTCCTGAACACAGGACTCTCTCAAGGATTGCCTCTAAGGGACGATTTTGCCATAGTTCGCACGCTTGGAAAGCGGATGGCAACCCCAGCTTTTTATTATTTTGAGTTGTTATTAGAGAGATGCTGCTGTCCATCTTCTATTTTAGTTTCTCTCTGTCCCCTCTTACGACACCCACGGGACGGTATGAGGTAGTGGACATTCTTACACCGCTACTACACCGTTTGTTCTACTGATAATGTTGATATTAATATTGCAGCCCGAATTTATATATCGTTCAACGTAATCCCAACAATCAAGTTGGACATTGCTAGCTTCCGCAAAGAGAAACAAATCTCTATTTTGAGTCAGAGTTTTTGTATACAATATGTATCCCTTTATAATTTAAATTGTTTCAAATTGTCTCGGGACATAGTGTGCCCTTTCGGATACCAAAATAGAGATCACGTCTATTATCTAGAAACTGCAGTGGAAGTAGTATTAGTAAATATTCAAGAGAATAATTGATATAAATATGTATTATGTTTGAGCCCAGCAACTAACACGAACGTAGTTTTAAAACATTATTAGATTAAATGTTCACTTGAAAATCTCGATAAATATTTCTTTCGTTATATCATTAATCTATCGTAATGATTATTATTTTTATATCGATAAATTCTTCGTATTTTTACCTTGCATACATCATGTGATGAAAGACAAATGCATACAAATTGCTTAGAATGTTCACCCTAATCTATTAACGGTAATCCGTCCACTACCTATCTAACTCAGCCGCACTAGCTGATGAATTATTGTACGTAAGCCTACACTGCATTATGTGCTCTAGGTATTAATCCTGTTGAGTGTATACTCGTAGATGGAAGATCATACAATCAGAAACATATACTCATTCATTACAGCCTATGAAAACTCCACTATTGTAATGCCACAGTTGTAACGTTTGGCAAGCGTGTTGGCAACCGCAGTATTTTACTTCAATTTTATCAGAAAGATGCTACTTTCCCGTCTTCTGGTTCAGCTTCCTTCTGCTGCATCTAACAATACCTACAGGATGATATGGAGTGGTGAATATTCTTACATCCCCATTACGTAATATTTTAAATGCGTTGCGAGTAGTCATAAACCGATAAAGTTAATAGGAAAAATGTTGCATATGCGTGACTTCATTTGTCACTAGCGACTCGCCCCGGCATTGCCTGTATAGTATCTGTGAATGCTGCGATGTTAAGATTCAAGACAAACAAAGACCATTTATTTTATCATTATTTTGCTTTTCAAGAAAATATCTAAGTGTTATGCATTAAACATAGCCTAGATCACAACTGACATTTCTCTCTACATGTTCGTGAATGTGAATAATCAGTGGCATGGCACTTACCATCAGGTGGACGGTGTGCTCGTTTGTCACCCTTTTCCTATAAAAAAAAAACCTTTTTTACTGCTACGTTAGAGATCTATAAAAGTGGAACGAAAAAACTCAAACGAATAGAAAAAATGGAAACGCTTTTTGGTAGTTATATTTTAATGCTTTTACCAGCTCAAACAGTGAGGCGGTAAATAGATTGAGTGTTTACAAGGATCCAAATATTTAAAAAGACCCAAACTGTTAAGTAGGTCGTAGTACGACAAAATATTTGATTAGTTGTCAAATCTATCTGCAGTTTCATAAACTTTGATAACTGAATCTCATTCATTACGTATTTATACTACCCATTACATGTAAAATGTTGGCATATGAAGTTTAATTTAGCTTATCGTGAACGCAAATTCCATTCATTTAACAGAATGTATAGGCATTACCGACAATGCAAACAGTTTTAACAAAACAGTTAGTAATTCAATATTCATTAACTTTATGATTGCAGAATTGGTTCAGTACATATTTATTTTAATTGAAAACTACAGGTAATAATAAAATTGTTGACAAACATCTACTAATATAATAAGTGGTGCCACATATAAATTTGACTTAGCCTTTAGTTAAACAGGAAAAATTTATTAGCTAAAGCTAATTTTTACGTTTTTTTTTTACTTTTACGGATATTTCTTAATTAACATTCCTTCAAGATATCCCGGGCTAACTATTCTATCAGAATGTCAGACACCCCGAGACCTGAGCTGTTTGTTGAAAAACACTCGGAACGTCAGTAATTTCAAAAAAGTGGACGCTCCATCCATAGATTTTTTCATTCGTTATGTTATACATATGGCTAGTATAATATATTATCTTTGTAGCAAAAATGGATGATTCGCACAAATTATTTTTTAATTAAGAGTGACGGACGAGCACATAATCCACTTAATGGTAAGTGGATGCTGAGGCTCATAGACATCTACATTTATCCTCAATTAAAAATAAAATTTTTGATGCTTTGTCACCCCTGAGGACGGAGATGGAATACCTCATTTTCAGTAAAAAGGACCCTCGGATCTCTACACTTACCACACGAAACAGCAGCATGGAGCTGCTATTTTACGCTGGTATTGTGTGAGAGCGTGGTCCTACCCCGGTCAAGCCGACCCATTCGTGCTACTACCATAAAATAGCTAAAGCTTGACTTGGACCGATATGGTATAAGGACCTTTACGCAAAGAGCCGATTCTCTTCACAAAGGCCGGCAACTTATCAGTGACTATCTTTGGCCGGTTCATGAACGGTGGTAATCATGTACCATTTATTATTCTATAAATGATTATTTATCAGATCAGCGTGATTAAAATTATAAAAATTATTATTATTACATTTCGTATTATTTTTCATCACAATCACTGTGCCCTTAAAACTCAGACTCAGATAAACTCTTGAAAACAAGCATGCGATACTCTCGCATGCTTGTTTTCAACTTACCTCAATAAACATGTTATTGTATTAGAATTTATACATTATTTGTTACTTTCTTGCGATCCAAGAGCGAGTCTTTTTCGACACTATTCCGAAGATATCCCGGACGTCAGTCTGAGCGAGATTAGAATGGCTCTCCAGCACCTTAAAATCGGCAAGGCCCCAGGCGAGGATGGAATTACAGCAGAGCTTCTGAAAGCGGGTGGAAGACCGGTACTTGAAGTCCTTCAGAAGCTCTTTTATTCCGTCCTCCATGGTGGCATTACACCGGAGGCGTGGAGCAGAAGTGCGGTGGTCTTGTTCTTCAAGAAAGGTGACAACGCTCTCTTGAAGAACTACAGACCGATTTCCCTTCTGAGCCGCGTCTACGTGCTGTTTTCGAGAGTCATTACGAATCGTCTCGCGCGCAGACTTGACGAACCAGTCCAGAACCAGTTCCAGCCTCCCGAACAAGCCGGTTTCCGAAAGGGCTTTAGCACCATAGACCACATACATACCCTACGGCAAATTGTACAGAAGTCCAAAGAGTACAATTTGCCACTATGTCTGGCGTATGTGGACTATGAGAAAGCCTTTGATTCCGTCGAAATTTGGGCGGTGCTGCAGTCACTTCAGCGGTGCCAAGTTGACTGTCGGTATATCGAATTGCTGAAGTGTTTGTACAGTAGGGCTACGATGGCTATCCGAGTACAGAACCAGAGTACGAAACCTATCCAATTGCAGAGAGGTGTAAGACTGGGTGACGTTATATCCCCGAAACTCTTCACCGCTGCATTGGAAGACGTTTTCAAGCTTCTGGACTGGAAAGGATACGGAATTAACATCAATGGCGAGTACATCACTCACCTTCGATTTGCCGACGATATAGTCCTCATGGCAGAATCGCTGGAGGAACTAAGCACTATGCTCAATGACCTCAATAGTGTCTCCCAACGGATAGGTCTTAAGATGAACATGGACAAAACAAAGATTATGTTTAATGTCCATGTCACACCTATGCCGGTAGTTGTTGGGAGCACTAAGCTCGAAGTTGTTGACGAGTATGTTTACCTGGGACAAATAGTCCGACTAGGTAAGTCCAACTTCGACCGAGAGGTCAATCGACGGAATCAACTCGGCTGGGCAGCGTTCGGGAAGCTACGACACATCTTCTCGTCAAAAATACCTCAAAACCTTAAAACAAAATTGTACAACCAGTGCGTGTTGCCAGTGATGACATACGGAACTGAGACGTGGTCCTTCACTGCTGGCCGTATGAGGAAGCTCAAGGTCGCTCAGCGAGCTATGGAGAGGGCTATGCTCGGAGTTTCTCTGCGTGATAAACTTAGGAATGAGGATATCCGCAGTAGAACCAGAGTAACCGACATAGCCCAACGGATTAGTAAGCTGAAGTGGCAGTGGGCCGGCCATATTGCTCGAAGAACCGACAACCGGTGGGGAAGAAAGGTTCTCGAGTGGCAGCCTCGTACCGGTAGGCGAAGTGTAGGGCGTCCCCCCACAAGATGGAGTGACGACCTGGTAAGACATGCAGGAAGTCGATGGATGCAGGTGGCTCGGGACCGTGCTTTGTGGCATTCCTTGGGGGAGGCCTATGTTCAGCAGTGGACTTGTGAAGGGCTGTAATGATGATGACGATGATTGTTTCTACATGTGCACGACGCAAACAACGTGATACGTCGAATGAAATACATTCTTGTTGTAACCGACGCTAGTTGAACAACCTAGGGGCAGTAGGCGGAGCCATGAGGGTGTTACGATCGTCGGGCCGCGCTCACGGTTCGACAACTAGCGATGTTTGCACACAGCAACGCGAAAGAACAGTCAGAGCCTTATTCGGAATGTTAAAAAATATAACTTTATATTCAATGATAAAAAGAATAGTGTTGTAACTACGCAATAACTCTCCCAATAAAGACACCGAATGAATAGCGAGAGTTAGCATAGATTTAAATTGTAAATTGTATTTGTTCTTATATCTTACTTAACTTTCTTGTATATTAAGCCCTTAGGCACGAAAAATAAGATATTATAATATCAACAGGGCATGTTATTGTGACCCGGCCGCGGAGCAAACGAGGCTACGCGCACCGCGCCACAACGTTTTATATTTATAGTGCTGAGGCGGGGGGCAGGGTCCTCAGCCTAAAGTTGTTAAATGTAAAGTTAAACCTTTTTAATATGTAAAAAAATTGTTGTGAATATATTAGTATAATAAGTCGTTATATGAATATTATATATTTAATTCTGTTTGTTAGTTTGTAAGAGTTATAATCAAATAAAGAAAGTCGCGGGGGTGAGGCAAGGGTCCGCTGTTCAGCAGCGGCCAAATCATATAAAAGACGGGCCGGCCGGTATGGTCGGTAGTCGCTCTCCAGCCACCGAAATGGCAACAGCAAGAAAAAGTACAAGTTCCTCCTCACCGCTGCTTGCCTCCTATTTAAGCAAGACCAACGCGTTTCATTCATTTTTCGAACGGCGTTACGGCGATCCGCAACATTAATGGTTCTTCGAGAAGCCGGATTACCAGAAGATAAAGACAATATCAGTCTTGGTATTGCCGGAAGAAAGAAGCAAACTGCAAGAACGAAAAAATATTATATCGAAGAAAAATGGTGATTACGCGTAGTAACCACGGAGAATCATCGAAGCATCGCAAGGATGAACAGATAACCCAGAGGGCCACAGAAGAGGCCTCCGGGGGCGACTCAACCGCTAGTGGTTCATCAAACACCATTAGCGAAACCACAACGGTCAGCGATACAACCGCTACCTCTGCGACCGATAAAACGGCCGCAACGGTAGAAACCCAGCAAGAGAGTGATCAAAGATGGCAGCGCACATTAAAGCCCGACGAAACTAGGTCGCGCCGCTCCGTAGTCTCACGCAAGAGACTCCTCGCGGAGTTAGAGGCGAAAGAGCGGTTAGCCGAACTCAAGCTCGAGCAGGCTCAGTTGCAAGCAAACACGTGCAGTGACTACAAGCAGAAGTCGGATCAACCGAAGACGAAGATGAAGAAATAGAAGACGATTTAGCATCAGTGTGCATTAGTACATGGTTGCAAGAAAACATCGCAACCCGCGCCGCAACCCACGTAGCTCTTCGCATTGTAACCCGCTCCGCAGTTCGCCCCGCAACCCGCTCCGCAGTTTGCATCACAACCCGCGCCGCTACCCACGTCGTACTTCGCGTCGCAACCAGCACTGCAGATCGCACCACCCGTACTTCAACCGTATGCGCCGCAATACGCTCCGCAACATACCGCGCCGCAGAAAGAAGACTATGGACAGGCGCAGCAACAAAAGTAGTACGAAGCACAAGGGAGCAGCCGAAATATTTGCAAGAGCTGCCTACATTCAATGGTAGCAGCAAAGAATGGCTCAGCTTCAAAACAACGTACGAAGACTCTTCAAAGTACTTCACGATGAACGAAAACATAGCTAGAATACGCCGAAGCTTAAAAGGGACAGCAAAAAAAGCCGCAGGTTGCCTACTTATAAGCCAACCAGATCCCAGAATGATAATATAAGCTTTGGAAAGGAGATTTGGACGACCAGTAGCGTTAAGTCACTTATAAATAGAGAAGCTGAAGCTGCTGAACAAAGTCACTGACAATCCCAGCGAGCAATGCATATTCGCAAATCGCATAGCAAACGTAGTGGGCACCGTGGAAGCACTCAAGAAAGCACACTATCTGCATAGTCCGTAAATGACGCGAGTTATCACAGACAAACTCACGCCCATATTGAGAAGCAAATGGTACGACTATGCAGCCAGAAAGAAAGAAGATATCAATGTTCTTAAACGAAGAAGCGAATAAATGCAGCGCGTATGCCTTGCCGGAGGTCATCGCAGAGGACAGCGAAACGAGAGAGCGAAGGCCGAGAAAAATAGAACGTGCCTTCGCCACAAGCAAGAAACAATATGAAGAACGCTGCCCTCAAACTGCCCGACAGATGGTAAGTAGCGAAGAAGTATAATATCTGCTACCGCTGTCTGCGAGGCAAACATCGCCGATTGCTGTGCAAAGGTCCACCGTGCGGAAAAGGCGGATGCATGATGAAACACCATAAATTGCTGCATCACGACAGAACACTGCTGTTCACACAGCGACTCGACCGTACAAACACCGCCGCGCTTACTTAAAGATTATGCCCGTAACGATAAGGGGGCCGCTAAGCTGCGTCGAAACATACGCATTAAAGGATGAAGGAAGCACGGTCACCTTAGTCGATGCCTCGATTGCCGACATCATCGGCGCCGACGGCCCAGCCCACGCAATGTGGATACAAGGGGTCGGCTCGGAGGTGAAACATGAGACGAGCAAGATCGTCAGCCTTAAAATAAGAGGAAAGTACGCGCAAGAGGAACACAACATAGAAGCAGCGCGTACGGTAGAGCGGTTGGACGTTGCGAAACCAAACAAGTCGCCGAGATTGGTGGACGACGCCGTAGCGAAGACAGCCGGAATATGTCTCAACGATATGCTTCACTCAGGGCCCGACTTATTACAATCATTGCCCGGAGTAATCATGAGGTTCCGACAGTATCCGTATGCAGTGAGCGCCGACAAAAAAGAAATGTTCATGCAGATCAGATACCCAGAAGCTGCGGTCGCCATAAAAAGAAATCACTATATGGACGACTACGTGCAGAGCTTCCACTCTGTCACGGAAGCTCAGCAAACGGTATAAGCAGTCGATCACATCCACAAACAAGCGGGATTCGTACTCAGCGGGTGGACATCGAACGAAGAGAAAACAATAGAAGAAATAACGACAGAGCATAAACAAAACGACGCGACCGAGTGCCTGGGCGGAAAAGAAACTGAGAAGACGCTCGGCCTGCTCTGGCATGTACAAAGCGATCATATTGGATTTAATAGTCACAATATGAAGATGCCAGCCGACGTAAAAGAAAAACAACGCTTGCAAACTAAACGTGAAGCGTTGAGCGTCATAATGGCATTATTTGACCCGCTGGGGTTAATATCACCGGTGACCACCCCAGCGAAGAGAATATTCCAAGACACATGGCGTTACAAGGCCGACTGGGACGGCCATCTACCAACAGAGTTAAAAGAAAAATGGGAAGACTGGATTACTTCACTTAACGCCATAGAACAACTGAGAATACCGCGATGCTATGATTACAACCCGGTGTCGACGTGCCAACTACACACATTCGTTGACGCAAGCGAGGCGGCCTACGCAGCAGGCGTGTATTGGAGAACGGAGCGAGCAGACGGCAGCGTTAACGTATCATTGGCCGCCGCCAAGAGCCGCGTAACACCACTAAAACCAGTCTCCATACCACGGCTCGAGTTACAAGCGGCACTGCTGGGAGCTTGTCTTGCGCAGGCCGTGGTCGATGAGCACGATGGCGATATAGCGGGCAAGACATACTGGTGCGACTCTCGTACTGCACTAGTGTAGATAAGGTCGGAGATCGTGCGTACAAAGCTTTCGTCGCTCATTGCCTGGCGGAGATAGAAGATACGACCAAAAAGAACGAATGGCGTGGCTATCGTCTAAAGAAAACGTGGCAGACGACGCGACCCGAACCACGCCAGAAAGGTTCGACGAGTCGCACCGGTGGTTCCGAGGGCCCCCGTTTCTGCAATGTCCACCGGCAGAATGGCCGCAGAAAGAGAAAATGATACAATACGACACCGGGGAAGAACGAGAAATATGTAGCATCGCAGTTAAAAGTGATGACTCGCCAATAACACATCTGCCACAAATAGAAAGATTTTCAAAATGGATTCGCCTCATAAGGGTGACAGCAAGAGTCCTTCTATTCATCGACATGTGCAAACCAAACAAGCACGTGGTGAAGGCGGGGCGTAAACGCAACAGAGCAAGACAAGATACCGACCCTGGCTGGCAAAGAACAAACAGACACAACAACTCCGCCAAGGAGAAAAAGACAACTCCTACTGTCTCATCGCTTGTAGGAATACCAGCCGTTTATCATATAAGAGCCGAACAACTGTGGGTGCAAGCCAGTCAGCGGGAAAGCTTCACGAAGGAGCTCAAGAGGATCGCCAACGGAAGTGTTCCGGGAGGCGACGACAAATTAGACCACCTGAGCACATACGTCGATGAAGAGGGGACCCTACGCCTCAGAGGTCGAATAAAAGCAGCATCAGAAGTGAAAGAGGACACGTACGACCCTCCCATACTAGACGGGAAGCACGCATACACTCGTCTGTATATAGCACACGTACACGAGAGGTTGCATCACGGAGGCGTGGAAACAGTCATGAACGAATTAAGACAGGGATTGTACATAAGAAAAATATGTCCAATAGTGAAAACTGTCGTCAAAGGCTGCCTACAGTGCCGTCTAAGAAACGCAAGCCTGCATCACCGTCTACAGTAAACCTGCCGTCCGCACGCGAGCGAGGCGTCACGCACGTCCGTTCACATACACCGGACTGGACTACTTCGGGACAATAGAGGTCACAGTGGGACGACATCGTAAAAAGCGCTATGGTGCGTTATTTACCTGCATGATGTCACGAGCAATACATATAGAAGTAGCCCACTCGTTAAGCGCCGACTCAGCCGTGTCGGCGCTGAAGAGGCGCAGAAGAGGGTGCTCAAAAGAAATCTGGAGTGACCACGCTACGTGCTTCAAGGCAGCAGACAAGGAGCTGGCCGAAGCAGCACTCGCAGCCCTCGAGCACGAAACCACATGTCGACAAATTGTGTGGAAGTACATACCACCATCAGCACCGTTCATGGGCGGCGCATGGGAGCGAATGGTTTGCTCCGTGAAAGAAGCCCTACGCGTCACCCGCAACGCGCGCTATCCTAGTGACGAGACATTGGTGACCCCGCTCGCTGAGGTCGAAAACACGGTTAACTCAAGACCGCTCACACAAGTATCAGTCGACCCAGGAGACCCAGAAGCCATCACGCCGAATCACATTATCATCGGTCCCAACTCGCACGTACCTGCGCCGGGACACTTCAGCGAGAGCGATGTGACGGCCCGCCAGCAGTGGAAACGAGCTCAAGCCCTAGCCGACGTGTTTTGGAGAAGATGGGTAAAAGAATACCTGCTGCCCCTACTCCAACACCCGCGAGAGCCCAGCAGCATAGGCGTATCGCCGATGATTGGAGACCTAGTCATCGTTTGTGACTCCAATCTACCACGCAACATCTGGCCCAGGGGAAAAATAAGCAACATATATCCTGTCGTCGAGGGAGAGGTACGAGTAGTGGACGTAACTACTGGCAGTGGGCATGTATTACGAAGACCGTCAAGATCGTCGTGCTACCTAAGGCATCGCAGCGTGGCGACGGCGGGAGAATGTGCACGACGCAAACAACGTGATACGTCGAACGAAATAAATGCTTGTTGTAACCGACGCTAGTTGAACAACTTAGGGGCAGTGGGCGGAGCCATGAGGGTGTTACGATCGTCGGGCCGCGCTCACGGTTCGACAACTAGCGATGGTTGCACACAGTAACGTGAAAAAACAGCCAGAGCCTTATTCGGAATGTTAAAAAATATAACTTTATATTCAATGATAAAAAGAATACTGTTGTAACTATGCAACAACTCTCCTAATAAAGACACCGAATGAATAGCGAGAGTTAGCATAGATTTAAAATGTAAATTGTATTTGTTCTTATATCTAACTTACTTTTCTTGTATATTAGACCTTAGGCACGTAAAATAAGATATTATAATATCAACAGGGCATGTTATCGTGACGCGGCCGCGGAGCAAATGAAGCTACGCGCACCGCACCACGACGTTTTATATTTATAGTGCTGAGACGGGGGGCAGGGTCCTCAGCCTAAAGTTGTTAAATGTAAAGTTAAACCTTTTTAATATGTAAAAAAAAATGTTGTGAACATATTAGTATAATAAGTAGTTAGAAGAATATTATATATTTAATTCTGTTTGTTAGTTTGTAAGAGTTATAACCAAATAAAGAAAGGCGCGGGGGTGAGACAAGGGTCCGCTGGCCAGCAGCGGCCAAATCACATAAAAGACGGGCCGGCCGGTATGGTCGGCAGTCGCTCTCAACAGCAAGAAAAGGTACAAGTTCCTCCTCACCGCCACTTGCATCCTATTTAAGCAAGACCAACGCGTTTTATTCATTTTTCGAACGGCGTTAGTAGGGTATAGTGTTTTTAACAGTGGTAGAGCCAGACGACAGCTTTTGCTGTCGCATGGATGGGCCGACTCGAACCGGGGTGGTACCATGACCTCACAGAATACCAGCGTTAAGTAGAGGTTTACGTCTGCGTTTCGCTTGGTGAGTGCAGGTGGCCGGAGGCCCTTTTTACTGGAAATGAGGCATTCCATCCTAGTTCTCACGGGTGAAAACGCATCTGCATTTTGATCTGTAACAGAGGATAGATGTAGATGTCTATGGGCCGCAGCAACCACTTACCATCAGGTGGACTGTGTGCTCGTTTTTCACCCTTATCCTATAAAAAAAAGGGACGATGACGATTAATGAAGATGTATTTTGTCTTTTTCTGTGCCTAAAATGGATTACGTTTTATTTGTTCTTTAAAAAAAAAACATAAGATGAGTTTTCTCTAAAGTCCAGTTGTTAGTTTAAGTAGCTACACGAACGGAAACATTCTGGCCCTTTAGAAGAAGCAATAAGTTAGTATGAGTTATGAGGGTTAGTAATTTATATGCGATATTGAAGTTTACAAAACTTCAAATTAAAACAGTGGTAGAGCCACGCGGCAGCTTTTGCTGTCGCACGGATGGGCCGGCTCGAACCGGGGTGGTACCACGACCTCACAGAAAACCAGCGTAAAGTAGATTTTTACCTCTGCGTTTCGCTTGGTGAGTGCAGGTGGCCGGAGGCCCTTTTTACTGGAAATGAGGCATTCCATCTTAGTCCTCACGGGTGACAACGCATCTACATTTTGATCTGTAACACAGGATAGGTGTAGATGTCTATGGGCCGCAGCAACCACTTACCATCAGGTAGACTGTGTGCTCGTTTGTCACCCTTATCATATAAAAAAAAACACTATCGTCTGCGCCTTCGGAAAAGATAATCTGCAATGTTTTGTGTACAAAGTAATATGAACTTTGTTATCTAAAAAGCAACAAACATTTATGTGGAAAATGTGAAGTTCTTGTAAACTTTTAAAGTTATGGCAATATCGCAGAATGATCCATACATATGTAATGTGTTGTCAATTATTCATTTGGAAGTTTTCTTTAGTATTATTTATCACATAATGTATTTTTATTAAACGGTTTTATTTAGCTCACCCCGTTTGTTTTATTTATTATTCTTGGGTCAAATTTAGTAATTCAAATTTCACCCTCTTCCTGTGAACCGATTAATCTGAAATTTTGTATACACTTTGGATTTTAGTGACAATACAATTATGTTTATTCATTATCATTATAAATTCAAGATGGCCGCCGCTACAAAATGGCGGATAATTTATGTTTTATTAATCCCATCAATATGGGTATCAAATGAAAGGGCTCAACAAGCAGAATACAATATACTATTAAAAATTGAAATCCAAGATGGCGGCCGCTACAAAATGGCGGATAACGTAGGTTTTATCAATCCCATCAATATGGGTATCAAATGAAAGGGCTCAACAAGCAGAATACAATATACTATAAAAAATTGAAATACAAGATGGCGGCCGCTACAAAATGGCGGATAACGTAGGTTTTATCGATCCCATCAATATGGGTATCAAATGAAAGTGCTCAACCAGTATAATACAATGTACTATATAAAATTAAAATTCAAGATGGCGGCCTCTACAAAATGGCGGATAACTTAGGTTTTATCAATCCCATCAACATGGGTATCAAATGAAAGGACTCAACAAGTAGAATACAATTTACTATGCAAAATTGAAATCTAAGATGGCCGCCGCTACCAAATGGCTGATAACAATTTTTTATCAATCCCACCAATATGGGTATCAAATAAAAGGGCTTGACAAGAAGAATACAGTGCACTATACAACCTCAATATTTAAGATGGGCGCAGCCACCAAATGGCGTATAATAATAAGATTTAAATTTAGAAATTGAATCTGTAATTTAGGTATCTGATTAATCCAGCCTGAATCCACCACCCAAGTCTAGATTTTGTATCGTGTTGAGGACTGTGTGGCGTTAGGGTGGCTAAAAATGATACGTCGTTAGCGGTACACCACCCAAGTTAAGGTGAAAGGTTAAAACGCGCCGAGATTTGTATGGCGTTAGGGTGGATAAAAATGATATGTCGTTAGCGTTTTCCCCTCAAGACTCAGGCGCATCTTGTTGTACATAGCCTTGCCCCTTTATTAGACCTCTGGGGGGGTCGACCGTTTAAATGTCCATTACTCGTGGGAACAAAATGGTAAAAAAAAATATAAAAAATACAAACACAAATAAAACAGAAACTGCAACACAACGTAAACGAAGGCTTCAAAAAGCGAAAGAAAAGTATAAAGCAAAAAGAGCTAAAGAAAGTGAAGGTGATAGAAATAGTCGATTACAGAAACGACGGGAACAATTAGCGTCAAAAACACCTAAACAATATGAGGCCAGGTTAAAAAAGCAACGTCAGCGATATACACAAATGACGGCGTCAAAAACGCCTGAAGAATATGAAGCCAGGTTAACAAAGCAACATGAGCGATACACACAGATGATAGCGTCAGAAACGCCTGAAGAATATGAAGCCAGGTTAACAAAACAACGGGAGCGATACACACAGATGATAGCGTCAGAAACGCCTGAAGAATATGAAGCCAGGTTAACAAAACAACGGGAGCGATATACACAGATGGTAGCGTCAGAAACGCCTGAAGAATATGAAGTTAGATTAATACAAAGCCGTGAAAGACAAAGACAGCAGTTGGGTTCAGAAACGCCTGAACATCGCGATACGAGGTTAAATAAACAACGAGAGCGTACCCAGCAATGCAGAGCTAATAATCTGCAGGCATTTGAGAATGCTATTAACACAATTTATATACATGTTTGTGATATTTGTACCAAACGTTGTTATCCTAATCAAGTTCGTACAGTTCGGTACAACGCTGCTGCATTAACATACTTACCTGTGGAGTTAACTTCGAAAATATCATTGTTATTATGTTCCCGCTGTCAAACACATGTTACTAGTAATAAAACAACAGCACCACCAAAAGCTTACTGGAATAATCTGGATCCAGGTTCTATACCAGACGTTATTCAAACATTGACACAGGCGGAACAACGTTTGCTGTGCAGAATAATTCCCTTTGTTAAAGTCGTGAAATTTAGTGGCCTCTATGGGCAGTACGGTTTTCGCGGACAGACAGTTTTATTTGCCCAAGATATTTTTGAAGTCAGTGAAAGACTGCCTAGTATACTACCAAGATCTGCAAGCCAAGTAGGCATTATTGTAGTAACCGAACGATTAGAAAATTTGAACATCACCAGGGAATTCACAATATGTCGCGAAAAAGTCTATAGTGCTTTAAGATGGTTAATCAGAAATAACCCGCTTTACAAAGATGTACGTATTGACGACAATGCCCAAATTAGTGACCAGGAGTTAGTACGACTTAGTGTGCCCAAATTGTCTGAAGATGAAGCGTCCGAAAGGAATGAAAATGAAATTCGAAATGCATTCATTCCAATTAATAATGTTGCAAGAATTATTCGAGCTTCATGGCATCAAGGTGACTACAACGTCTTTACTTCGCGATATTCTGGTGTACAATGTAGTGCTATGTCGTTGGCGAACATTGTCCGAGCTGCAATCCTAAGCCCTAATCAATGGGACGTCAATATTCTGAATGCTAATATGTTAGCGGGTGACTCCTTATATTGCTGGATTCGTACCCAGCTTGATCCTACTGAACTGGATGAAACAGGATATTTAGAGATACGAAACTTTCATATCGTCAGGCAAAGTTTACAAATGTATGAATGCCGATTTTCTATAGAATATGATGAAGACACTCTTTTATTCAGGAGTCTCCAAAATTCTGTAAATACCAATAATATCGGCATTACATTACATACAGCTTTAAATAGATTATTTGATAGTCATTCTTCAGGAATATTGACAGCGTCAAATAAATCTGTTAGCGTATTTCGCGGTGAAGACAAATACTACTTTGCTGACTCCCATTCTTGTGGCCCAAAAGGAAAACCAACACCAGAAAATGGCAAAGCCTGTGTTATAGAATGCGACAACTTACAAGAACTGTGCCGCATCTGTAAAAGATGCCTCGGATCTCGTAATATCGCGTACACCCTTAAACGTGTAGACGTACATTTGAGGGAAAATATTATCACTCGTCAGGGTGTTCAAGTACAGCAACAGGAAGATGCCATCACTCATCAGGATGTACAAGTACAACAACCGCTTTCGAATCTGAGATCTGAAACTATACCTATACAAACATCTGTAATGTTGCCTATTGATAGCGTCCAACCTGATGTTGAAGATGAGCTAGAGGTATCTGAAAATGTAAACGAAATCAGAAGAAAGACGAATAATAATATTGTGAATGAAGCTTATGAGTTAAAAATAGAAGAGTTCGCATGGTATCAGCTTTTCCCGTATGGTAAAAATGGTTTGAAAGAACCGTTGTTCTTTATCCAAAGGACTTATATTTACGGGCCGTTGCCCGTAAATATAAGTCCTTTGGATTACTATCAATTTCGTTTATTAGGTGCTGATGTTAGATTTCAGCGCAACGATTACCTATTCTATGCTCTATCAATGTTTGAGTACTATCGAGTTAAATCAACCATTGCAGCTTGTGCTAGAAAAGTTGAAGGTGAAAACGGCAATCGAGTGGAAGACCTGCACTTATATTTAAATAATCTAAGAGGTTCCGCTGCTTATTGGCGTAGTGCTCTTAGTGATCTTATAGCACAAATCAGATGTTTAGGACCTCCCACTTATTTTGTTACATTGAGCTGCAATGATCTTCACTGGAAGGATATGAAAAGAGGTCTCCTTGTTAGTGGTGGTAAACAGCACATTGACCCAGATGACATAGATATTCAGGAAACTCAGAGACTCATCGAGATGTATCCAGTTGTTGTGAGTAGACATTTTATGGTACGTGTTAATGCGCTAATGCAGTTTCTTAAAACTGATACTGAAATATTTGGCGGTAAAGTTAAAGATCATTGGTGGCGAATCGAGTTTCAGAACAGAGGAAGTCCTCATTTGCATATGGTTGTTTGGATCGAAGATCACCCGTCTGTTGCGACACCTGAAGGAATAGCTCGCATTGATTCAGTCTGTAGTACTGCCATTCCTCCAGAAACTTCAGAACTATATGAATTAGTTAAAAATTGTCAAATACATCGACACACTAGTACCTGCACGAAAAATAATTCTGTTTGTCGTTTCAACTTTCCACGCTTGGAATGCTTAGAGACACATGTTATTGATCCTTCATCTACAACGGTGGTCGCATTTGCGTTCTGAAAAGAAAAAGTGAAGATGGTTGGGTAAATAATTACAGTCCTGCTTTGCTAAAAATGTGGAAAGCCAATATGGATATACAACCGTGTGGTACAAATGAGTCGATTGCGTATTACATCGCTAAATACGTGTCAAAATCAGAACCTACAAACCTAGATGGTGATGTATCTCGAGCTATTCAACAAATTAGAAGAGAAGAAACTGACGTCTCGCGTTAGCTGTTTAAAATATGCATGCGCATATTAAGAGAACGTCAAGTTTTAGCCTGCGAATGCGTATTCAGGCTATGGCATTTGAGTATGCGTGATAGCTCGAGAAAAACAATTTTTGTCAATACTCGTAAAGCGGAACAAAGGTATAAAGTGTTGAAGTTTAATGAAGCTGGTCAAGCAGCAGGATATTGTGCCAATATTTTCGAACGATATGAAAAGCGACCAGCAGAGCACCCCAACTATGATTTTAACAATATGTGTCTCATAGAATTTGCGATTTTATTTGAGCCACACTACACAAAACCGCCAGTTATAAATGAAGAGAGCATTGATACCGATGCTTATGCACCGCACGAGCAAACAACAAGAAGGCGTCTTATAACTTTAACAGACAACACCAAAATGACTATTAGAAACACGCCAGCTGTAGTACGGGTACCTAACTTCGTAGCAGCTTCTGATCCAGAGTCATATTATTACAGTTTACTAATCCAGTATATGCCGTATCGCAATGAGGCCGAACTTTTAGGAGAATTTAATAGTGCCAGAGATGCGTTTCTCGCCAACGAAGAAAGTTTAAGACAAACAAACGCCTACTTAGAAATATATCATGAACGTGACAGGCAGCTTGAAAATGCATTCGCGCAAGTACACGCATTTCAGATACTGGAACACGCAGAGCCGATGGAACTAGACCATGAAGAAGAAGTTCCTTATTTGCCAATGAATGAAGACCAGTTCTTACAGGCTAAGCAGTCTATGAATGCAGGACAAAAGGAAATTTTTACATTAGTTACCCAGTCCATACAAAATCAAATGCCAGGTGCTGAAGAACGTTTAAAAATATTCTTTACATGATGAGCTGGTGTGGGCAAGACTTTTCTATTAAAGTTATTACGAGACCAAATTAATAGGTGCTACGCAAAGGATGCGGCTAAAGTCTGCTCACAAACAGGAGTTGCAGCTAGATTAATAAATGGAGCTACGATACACAGTACTTTAAAATTGCCTGTACAGAAAGACGGTCGCATAACAGGTATGTCACCGGTCCGGAAACTATTTGCGAATAATGAGGCAACAATGGCATCAGACAGAATTTTTGATTGTCGACGAGATTTCCATGGTGTCTTATCAAATGTTATGCATGATGAACGCTCGATTAAGGCAAATTAAGAACTGTGAAAATGAGTTTTTTGGAGGAGTAAACGTATTACTTTTCGGTGATCTTTTACAACTGCCTCCTATAAAACGATCAGGCACACCTGTTTTCAAACAGCCAGAACATCTCCAACCAGCTACACATCTCTGGCGTTTATTCACGCTGTGTGAATTAACTGAAAATATGCGTCAGCAAGGTGACCAGACTTTTATTGATATTTTGAATGCTTTGAGAGTCGGTGAGGTAACAACCCAACATTTTAGTATTTTTATGGGAAGACTTCTTCAAGACACGAGTGATGAGTTTGCAATAGACAAAGCGTTAAGGGTATACCCCACAAATCAACAAGTTAACGACCACAACTCTGCTGTATTGAATTTGTACAGAAATAATGGTGCTCGCATTTACAAAATAAAAGCGCAGGATCAGCTAGTACACGCCACACGAAATGCAGACAATGTGGATATAGCTACTATAATACCAGCTGATATCAACAAAACTGGGGGTTTACCAGCGGAACTGCAAATATTTGTGGGGGCAAAAGTCATGCTACGGTCCAATATTGATGTTTCAAAGGGATTAGTAAATGGCGCTATAGGCTACATCAACGAAATCGTTTGGCCTCAATTTCGTCGAACTCAGATGTATGCAACAGATGTACCTTCCGTCCGAATTGATTTTGCAAGAGACGGAGTACATCTTATACACCCGAAAGCCATACAGTTTCCAGCTAAGTACAATTACGGGACGGCTGAAAGAAGAATGTTGCCTTTAATACTATCATGGGCTTCTACAATACATAAAATGTAGGGCAGCACTGTGGATCACGCAGTCGTATACTTAGGTGCGAAACTGTTTGAAGAAGGTCAAGCCTACGTGGCTCTTAGTAGAGTAAGATCTTTGCTGGGACTACGTATAGAGGAGTTGGACTGCAATAAACTAACGGGCAAGAAACCTTGCAATAATGAAGCACTAAATGAATTAAACAGAATGCGAAATAAAAACTAAAAACTAGAAAATAAAAATAGGTAAAAAAGCTTTTTAAGTTAAACGGTTTTATGTTAAACATACATTGCAATATTTAAGATAAATGTACTAAAAACCAAAAAATAATAAAATAGATACAGTCGAATTATAAACATATGCATAGACTAGACTAAAATAAAACCTTGGGGCACGTCAATTGTCTACAATCGTTGATTAAAATGTTTGTTTTGTAATGTTACACTATAATTAGGCAGTTGTTCAACCGACAACGATGGACGTGTGATAAGTAGGGCTAGAATGTGGAAACAAGCTAGCAAGCTCGATTATAAGCGAGTTTTAATGTTTCATAGTGGTAAGCGAGTAGTACTTTTATCATATGTTTTGTCGATTAAAGACAAACTACGAGCAGTGAAACGATTCCTCGCCAGCCAGCAGTGTGAATGTCCAACGATAAACTAGTTGAAACATCTCTTTTATTTACATGGAGTGTATAACTATTGGAAATTCCATGAGCAAGAAAATAGTAAGTAATTTCCTCACCGTCTGCGGGCCAACTGCCTATTTTAACGACGAATTAAACGATTCTTCTATCGCACATTAAGTCGATAATTTGTAGACAATTGACGTGCCCCACGGTTTTATTTTAGTCTAGTCTATGCATATGTTTATAATTCCCACGACTGTATCTATTTTATAATTTTTTGGTTTTTAGTACATTTATCTTAAACATTGCAATGTATGTTTAACATAAAACCGTTTAACTTAAAAAGTTTTTTTACCTATTTTTTTTAAAGAAAAAGGCTGATAAACGAGCACACAGTCAACTTGATGGTAAGTGAATGCCGTGACTTATAGTAATCTACATCTATCCTCAATTAATGATCAAAATGTAGATGCATTGTCATCCCTGAGGATTAAGATGAATTGCCTCATTTCCACTTTTAATGATCTCTGGTTCTCTACACTCACCATATGAAACACAGCAGTGTTAAGCTGCTATTTTACGCTGGTATTCTGTGAGAGCGTGGTCCTTTCCTAATCGAGCCGACACATTCATGGTACAACTAAATTGTTTTGATTTCAGTTTATTTTTTAAGCTATTATCAGGAAGATACTGCCGCTCATCTCCTCTTTCAGTTTCCCTCTGTCGCCTTTACAACACCAACGAGACGGAACAGGGTAGTAGATAATCTTACACCACTACTACACGTTTATGAAAAAGTGAGATATAAGAAAAAGTATGTGGACTGAAGGACCACAGTATAGATATTTCTTTTTTGTTATCTTTAGCACTTTGTATACACATTTACTTTATTTTTAAGACATTTTCCGAGATCTGCTTCATATACTGCGAGAACTGTCGAACTACACTTTAAGAGCTATAACTTAATACAGAAACATAAAACTTTTAGCTTGTCGGCTTATGGAACTCATAAAATATAGATCAATATACTTTGCAAGTAGATTGGAATTCACTTTGGTTCTTATCATCGCCAGGACTCTGTTCGGGCTCTCTCGCACTTACGAGAGGCTACTTTTGTCGTATGATTGCGTAAATGTCATTATATGCACAGTGCAAGAATTCCCTAAGTCCTTTTTTCTATTTTGGAATCTTTGCACATAACTTTAATTTTAGTCCTTGAAACGATATTGTAAAAAGTTTAAAATACGAATGTCTTCTTGGCTTGTTGTCTAAAATATTTAATTTTAATGTAACAATTTTTCTAAAAATATGGTTGTACTTAGAACTAGATACAAGAAGACTAGGGGATGTTTTGTAGAGATTTGTTAAAATCAATTCATTGGACTAGGGGTTTATGGTTTTTAAAAAAAATTGTACATAGGGTCATGTTAGAAGTTAATTAAATAGATAAAACTAAGGATTTTGTAGTAGTTTTCTACCGACTTCAAAAAGGAGACGGTACTCATTCAACTGTATGTTTTTTATGCGTGTTACCTCATAACTTTTTACTGGGTGTACCAATTTCGATGATTCTTTTTTCATTTAAAAGCTGGTGCTTCACTTATGGTCCCTTATAAATCAAAGTCTGGCCAATAGTTTTTGAGTAATTCTTAATAATTTATAAAGAAGTCGGTTGTACATTTTTTTTTTAATTTTTTATTATAAATCTACTACTAATTCCTTGGATGTTAATTTGGTAAATTGTTCAGATAGTCTCTCAGTGCTCACACACACCTCAGCCGGAGTTCCAGGCAGAAAAGGAGTTTTACCGACCTACTCGTAGTAACGTCTTTTATTAATATTATTTGAATTACAATACTGCTTGCAGCGGTATTTGAAGTGCGAAGTGTTTTACCTCAGTGCTCATAGGATTGATCATATCCTCTGTTTTATTGTTTGCCATGTCGACAACAACGTTTGGGAAAGCTCCAGAAATATTCTGATTAAGAGTGCGCAATATTTTTGGGCAATTTGCGAGAAATTTTATTTCCTTTGTAATCTTTTCTGCCGACTTCCAAAAAGGAGACGGTACTCAATTCGAGTGTATGTTTCTTTTTTTTATGTGTGTTACCTCATAACTTTGTACTGAGTGAACCGATTTCGATGATTCTTTTTTATATGAAAGCTGATAGTTCTCGTGTGGTCCCATATGAATTTGATCAATGTTAGACTAATAGTTTTTGAGTTATTAGAATAGAATATAATAGAATAGAATATTTTTTTATTCAATATTGATTATTACATAATTCTTATTGAAAGTCATTTTTTATTTACCACTGGTTCGGAAAATACCTCTGTCCTGGGAAGAACCAGCAAGAAACCCAGCGGGACTTTTTTTTTAAAACATATTTCACTTAACAATAATTTCATTTATACAATTCTTAAATGATTTTTAATAGAACCAGCATGGTGGCGATCACCTTATTCTCAGGGGTTATTTTCATTCATGTATTCCTTGATATTATAATAACCCTTTTTGTACAGTTTTTCTTTAATAAAACTTTTAAACTTGTTTATTGATAAACTTTGAATATGTTCTGGGATTTTGTTATAAAAGCGTATACATTGCCCCATAAATGAATTACTGATTCTGTGGAGTCTAGTAACTGGTATTACAAGCTTATGTTTGTTCCTAGTGTTTAAAGTATGCACATCCTTATTCTTATTAAAGCTATTTATGTTTTTATGTACATACATTAGATTTTCATAAATATATTGCGATGCCAAAGTTAATATGTTTATTTCTTTAAATTTTTGTCTCAGGGACTCTTTACAATTTAGGTTATAAATTAAATAACTGATATTAATAGAATATAATATAGAACTATTCTTAAATATCTGATATTGAAGCCGGCTGTACAAAATTTTTAATTTTAAATTATTGCTTACAACTTTCGTACATATTATTCACTATCTATGCCCTTGATTTCATTCGCTCGGAAAGAGTACTTTTGTTATAAGTGATGATGATTTTTTTGTACTTTTAAGTAACGCGAAGACCTAGTTCATATAAAAGTTAATTGTTGTATGTTTCTATAATAGACGAATCATCCACTATTCACTCATTACAGCTTATGCGGTCTATTGCTGAACATAGGCCTCTCCATAGGTAATCTCATAGAGGGAATATTTGCCAGATTTGCGCAGATTTTATAAGTTAAAATTGTTGTTAGGAAAATCCTGCTGCTCATCTCCTATTACAGGTTTCTCTATCGCCCCTTACGACACCCACATGATGATATGGGGCAGTGAATTCCTGAGACAGACAGACAAAGGTTTTAAAAATGGCTTTATCGACCCCAGTTGTTTTACTATTACAGACAGACACTTCAATTTTATCCATACGTATAGATTTACCCGGTGATCAGAGAGACAAGGTTGCATTCGTTCAATGTTTAGTAATAAGTTTGATGATTTAAATAATTTCTCTCCAGAAAAATTTTGAACTGAAGTTATCGTCAGCAATTTATGTGAATTCAACTAAAGTTTGTCTCAGTTTGGATGCAACATTTATTAAGTAATTTTAAATCTTGATTATATTATATCGTGATTAAAACTAGTATCGATTACGTGAACGATGTTTCCTTTTCCGTAGAGTCCAATAAGAAAAACAGTTATTTATTTTTAATCATGTGTTCGCTTCAACTACTCTAGTTATCATTATTATCATCATCATTACAACCCTTTACAAATTTCACTTGTTACCTGTCATATTGGCTCACTGTTCTACAAAGCTCCAGCTAACTATTTTACCTGTTCTCGTACACTCATGTATATTCATTCATGGTTCAGTTCAGACCTGTGAGTGAACCTTTCTATTGACATCAACACGAGGGACAACACGACGAATGCAATAAAACCAACTACCAGCTCACACTGCACCTAGAGTCACTATGCCCGGTTTTTTACAAACGTGTGCTTCTGTAAAGTTACACCTAACTATAAATTATTTACAAATGATCAGGCTGATTGTTAGCCACTTTCAATGTTAAAAAGTTACAAATTTCTTTAGTTAAAACAAAATGTGATGCATAATAACAAATAATTAAGTATAATGTAAGTCTCAAATAATTAACATTATTCTATAAAATATACATACCTATGATATAAAAATTTAAATAAATAAAAATACCAAAATAGTTTATTCATTAAAAACTAGTGTGTCAGTCTTTCAGGGCAAAATGTCCGACTAAATATGAATCGGTGTCCGGTTTTTTATTTTTGAAACTGGCAACCCTAGCTGCACCAACGATTTAATTAGGTACGTGCGTAAATGTACCAGTGAAGACGAATCAGTGTTTTACGAGTGTTGTTTATAACTTGAAAAGCAACATTTTAGGAAATATAGTGTAACAAAGTGTAGTGACTTACGAACCCTCAGTTTACATATTGGTAAGTGGCTACTGCAGTCCATGAATGTGGTGGTACTCACAGAATACCAGCGTCAAATGGCAGCTTAACACTGCTGTGTTTCGTATAGTGAGTGTAGAGAACCGGAGACCCATTTTACTAGAAACGAGGCATTTCATCTAAGTCCTCACGGGTGGCAACGCATCTGCATTTTGATTCGCAAACGAGGATAAATGTAGATGTCTATGGGCCACAGCAGCCACTTACTATCAGGTGGACTGTGTGCTCATTTGTCACCCTATACTATAAAAAAAATGAATAACTGCAGCCAACTTTAAAATAGAAGGCTTCAGATGTTTATTCACTTCTGAGGACTAATATGGAATGCTTCACAGATTCTAAACATACCGGTTTTCTATATACTTCAGAATTAAACACCTTTGCATTGCTGCTTGGCGGCAGAAATGGGTAAGAGAATGGTACCTACTCAGAACCAATTCCTAGGCTTAAAAGAAGTCCTACCACCTAGAAAAACTGAACTGAAGGAACTGATAATGGGTATAATAAGTAATAAATTCAAACTGTAAATTCCCATTATAAAAAAAATGTTTCTTCTATTTTATCTTTAACAGCCTTTCTTAATCCACTGCTGGATACAGACATTTATGCCTAGATTTATTGCCCTCACCATACCTAGAAGAAATATCCTCAAAATGTTTTTTACAATGTTTCCTCATGAAGTGTTCCTTCACCGCCGAGCAAATGTTAAACGTGCAATTTCAATTACAAACCATTCAACGGTGACGGCGGGGATCAAACTTCAGTTGCATGTTCTATGATAAATATAGCAAGCACTTTTCAATATTTGCGTTGAACTGCTCAATATTTAATTCCTTTTTTTACTTATTATAAGCCTAAGCTTCACTAAACTCTCACCTGGTGGTAATTGGTGATGAAGTCCGTGACGGAAAATCAAACTGCCTTAGCGTAACAAAAATGTAATGACAACAAAACGGAAAGACGGAGGCAGGCAGATTGTCTCACTCCTTTCCTGTACGCATTACAAAAAAAGAAGAAAACCGTGAAGTTACAACGAAAAATTCCTTATTCTGTTATAAAACTTTCAGTACATATAAAAAAGGTTACTAAGATACAATGCTTTATGAATGAATGAATAAATATACTTTTATTGTACACCACGAACAAATATACAAATGTCATAACAAAAATCAGATTATAATATGTACAATTTGGCAGCCTTATCGCTACATAGCGATCTCTTCCAGGCAACCAAAGGTGGAAAGTAATACATACAATGAATAGGTAGGTGGTAGGTGGTGCAATATAAATATACAAATAATAAATGCAACAGTAAAACATATAATATATACATAAACATACATACATATATACATACATACATACATATATATATATATATATATATATATATATATATATATATATATATATATATATATATGTATATATATATACATATACACATATATATCAATATACATATATATATACAAAATTCCTCAAACAATAATATAAAACTGATAGATACAATTAATACATAATCACACAATCTATCCTAACGGTGTCCGAACGATTGAGACAAGTAATGCTCTTTAAGTAATCGCTTAAAGATAACAATAGTTTGTGCCTCACGTATATGCAAAGGTAGGGCATTCCAGAGCTTAATAGACTGGACAGTAAAAGATTTATTGAAAAATGATTTATTGTGAGTTGGTACACTTAAAATGAATTTTCTAGAAGAGCGTAAAGGTTCCCCCGGAAGCCCCACAAAATTAAACTTCTCCTTTAGATAGGGAGGAGTAGAAGGGTGAAATAATACACAGTACAAAATAGAAAGTATATGCATATTCCGGCGAAGTCGGATAGGTAACCACTTGAGACGTGAGCGTAATTGGGAAATATGGTCAAATTTGCGCAATCCAAATATGAACCGAATACTAGTATTTTGAAGTCTCTCAAGCTTATTTAGCTGGTCCTCAGTTATGTCTACATAGCTTGCGTCAGCATAGTCGAGAATCGGAAGGAGAAGAGACTGTGCGAGCTTAATTTTTGTAGGAATGGGAAGAAATGATCCAAGGCGACGCAGTGAACAAAGAGCGACAAAAGTTTTCTTACTTATCTCATTCAATTGGCCTATCCAATTTAAGGAATTATCAATATAAATACCAAGATTTTTGACATTGTCAAAGTAAGGGATAACAACTACATCGAATACGATAGGTGGTACAGAGAACCAGTCAATTCGTGAGATAAAGCTCTGGCTACCAATAATGATAGCCTGAGACTTTTTAGGATTAACGTTTAGGCCATATGATTTACTCCACTCGTGAATAAAACTTAGATCCTTATTTAATGTAGCGATTGCATTCGGCAAATTTTCAAGAGTTGACTGGGTGTAAATCTGGACATCATCCGCATACATGTGGTAGAGAGAAGATATTTTATGAGTGATTGAATAAATGAAAATGGAAAAGAGTAAAGGTGACAACACGCCGCCCTGCGGCACGCCTGTAGTAATATCACACCAAAATGAGTGAGTTTCATCGACACGAATACACTGCCGACGGCCACAGAGATAACTTTGAAACCAGTCAATTACTGATGGAGATATGTTAAGGGAACACAACAGACTCAACAATATATCGAAGTCAACAGTATTGAACGCATTACTGAAATCCAGCAAGGTCATGACTGTGAGTTGTTTATTATCCATACCCCACCGTATGTCATCAGTAACTTTGATTAAGGCAGTAGCCGTACTATGACCAGGACGGAAACCGTATTGTAAGGAATTCAATAAATTGTGCTTATTAAGGAAAAGGGTCAGCTGTTGGCAAATAAGTTTTTTAAGGACTTTAGAAAGGAAAGGTAAGATCGAGATGGGACGGAAATCAGAGAGGTTGACGGGATTAGATCTCTTTGGAAGGGGTATAATATGAGCAATCTTCCAGGCTTGAGGGAATTTATAGGAAGAGACACAAGTATTGAGTAAATAAGTGATAATGGGAGTAATAACATCAAGGAGAGGAACAATCATATTACGGCTAATGTTGTCGCTACCGGCAGCATTTGAGGAGATGGATAATATGGTCTTCTTAACATCACATTTAGTAAACTGACTAAAAACAAACGGAGGATAATTAGGAGTCGGAGTTACAGAAAGCAAACGATGTGTTTGCAGTTTATGTTCGCTATCAAAAGAGTTAGAAGGATTAGAAAAATGTTGATTTAATAGTTCAAAATCAACACTAGGAGGTGAAGCATTTAGGGATGTTCTACCAACTCCAACTGTTTTGAGAAACTTCCACACCCTAGATGAGTCGCCGTTCTCGACTGATATATGAATATGGCGTCGTTGCGCATCTCTACATAATGTGTTGCATCGATTCCTGATTTTGGCGTATTTCCTTACGTTTTCCTCTTTTTTATTCCCCTTAAGCTTTGACAATGCCGCATTCCTCTGCAAAATAAGCTTTTTCAGATCATAAGAGAGCCAGGGAGCAGGTAGGTGTTTAAGTCTCACATAATGCATTGGCGCGTGAACGTCATAAAGCTGAGTGAGAAGAGAACAGAACAGTTCCACTTTACATGCCTGAGTAAAAACTTATTAAAGAACGAAATATTATGTATGTAATAATATGTAGTATAATGAACTGTTAGCTAGAGATATTTCATTTCAATTAATTTTTAAAAAGAATACAATAAATTAAATAATAATAAATTGTCGCTTTGACTGTCGTTATACAATAAGTGATCTTAATATTACTTTTATTTCGATTAATCGTCTAAAAAACCTAGAGGGAAGTCTAGGTTATTCAAAATCTCTATTAATTAAAATACTAAATTTGGATGATTTAATTATATTACACACAAAAAGGAAAAAATAAGAACTATAGTATATATTTCCTAATGTTTTCAGACACATAATCCAGAGATATGTAAAATTGGTTTATATTCTGGCAGTTTAAAAGCTTGTTGCTCGTACGCCAGAACGGCACATTTCATGAATATTTAACGCTTGCACTACGGCTTACGGATTTCCACATCAGAGAAGCGACCTGCCAAAAATTTTATTAACATGATTTTTCCGTGTATTTATATTTTAGTTTAGCATTAACGTAGCCTATATATATACGATACGATATACGACATTCAGATATTCTGAGCAACAAAGACGTACAGTCTGTGGTTGTAATTTCATTGCCCTATTAAAAAATTAAAACAAAGTTTGGGGTGAAAATTGATAAGTAAGATTTTTGTAAACGGATATGCTAGTGCAATTTTATTATCATGATTCTCTCATTAATAAATGCCATTCAAATAACTTCTGAACGTATATATGTGGCAATAAGTTACATAAAGTAAATAACTGATTTAATTATATTTATGTCAACTGCTGTTCTGTCCATACTTAAAGCGCCTAATCATCTTCTAATATTCCCGTCACGCAGATCTTTTTCTCACGAGAATGTAACACTTTCTCCGACACGTACTTACACGTGACGCGTGTTGTATAGCATTCAGCGTTGTATTGATAGCGGAAGATCGATAGAAAAATAATTTGATATATTTGTTGCTGAGCAATGCCATACAGCGCCCTAGAGTAAATACATTAAATACAAGAAATGTCTGTATTTCTTCGATGAAAAAATTTAAATATTATTTAATGGTTATATTGACACTACAAATAGGAAAAGAAATCTATGATTTTTATCACATCATTTTCAATTCATCTTTCTTCGCTTATCAATTTCACTAAAAAATTTCACTGCTCTATAAATAAGTATCCCATTACGCTGCCACATTTTTTTTTTATAGGATAAGGGTGACAAACAAGCACACACTCCACCTGATGGTAAGTGGCCGCTGCGGCCCATAGACATCTACATCTATCCTCCTTTGCGAATCAAAATGCAGATGCGTTATCACCCGTGAGGACTAAGATGGAATACCTCATTTCCAGTAAAAAGGGCCTCCGGCCACCCGCACTCACCAGGCGAAACGCAGAGGTAAACCTCTACTTCACGCTGGTATTCTGTGAGGTCGTGGTACCACCCCGGTTCGAGCCGGTCCATCATATCATATCATATAAAACTGTAAACTTGATACAGATTGTTAAAATCTTTTAGGAGTGTTTAGATATTTTGCTTCGGGATGGTATGGTGGATGGCCAAACAGCGATGCGTGCACAATTCCCCTCAGAGGTGACAACGCATCTGTAGCTTTCTTTGTTTAAAGTTGGCTTTAGGTGTCCATAGATTGTAGTAGTCACTTACCATCAGGTGCACTTAAAGTTCATTTTGCACTTCACTATGATAATAATTATAAGATTTATCGAAAAGTAAAAACCGACTTCACCAACTTCAAATTGCTAAAAGTGAAGTTTTTTAATTGCTACCCTTAGGGGTATTAATATGAGAAAAATTTATATGGGATTAAAGGTGTAAATCCAATTAGCTTAGATCCGCGTAATAAATAAAATTAAGTCTTACCTATTTTCAGGAGCAGTTTTTGTCTCGCTCCCTTAGTGTGGTCAGTCACCGAGGTGTATTTCACCAGATGCTGCCTCGTTTAGAGGCAAAACACGTGTCGTATTATCGACTTACTTTTTTTTATAGGATAAGGGTGACAAACGAGCACACAGTCTACCTGATGATAAGTGGTTGCTGCGGTCCATAGACATCTACATCTATCCTCTATTCCAAATCAAAATGTAGATGCGTTGTCACCCGTGAGGACTAAGATGGAGTGCCTCATTTCCAGTAAAAAGGGCCTCCGGCCACCTGCACTCACCAAGCGAAACGCAGAGGTAAATCTCTACTTCACGCTGGTTTTCTGTGAGGTCGTGGTACCACCCCGGTTCGAGCCGGCCCATCCGTGCGACAGCAAAAGCTGCCGCGTGGCTCTACCACTGTTACTTATCTAGTGTTGTGGTGTTGGAAGTAGTGGTGACGGGGACAGAGCACGAAATTGAGGGAGAGCGGGAAGGTAAGATACGTCATTTTTATTACTAAAAATAAGTAATTGATATTAACATATTTTTTATATTTTATTTCCGTTTCGGGTGGTGCTGCAGCTAGAACTTCTATGATTCTACCACATAAAAAAAGAATGTCGTCATAGTTACTCAAAGCGGCTCTCGTTAGTGCATTTTAATTTTAAACCTGCAAAAAGATATAGATGATCATTTTCGTCATCATTACAGCCCAACACAAGTCCACTAATTAACATAGGCCTCTCCCATGGCATGCCATAAAGCACGGTCCTGTGCCACTTACATCCATCGACTTCCTGAATCTCTTAACAAGGCGTCATTCCACCCAATACTTCGCTTACTGGTACAAGACTGCCATGACCAAGAAAGAACTTTTTTCCCTACAAGATATATTAGAGTGCATATATTTACAATCTTAATCCGGGGGATGTATATTAAGCAATTCAAATAAATGATTACATCAATTTACTCAAGAAATATTTAATAAATAAACACAAAATAATAATGATGTACATTTTGTAAATGCATGGAGTAATTTTATCGTCAGGCAAAGATTTTACAATAAATTATAAAAATATCGTATTAGAAATTTTACTAAGCATAAACTGTATAAAAACGATTATTATAACATGAATTAAAACATGATTGATTGGCGTGTAATAGCGTATTTAGAGAATCCAACAACTATGGGAAATTTCCACCGTATGAGGCAACTTATTAGGGAGAGCTGCGTTCAGGGGTGAACTTTTAATAGGCTGTAATGATGAAGACATGATTGAAAATAAACCCTTTATATATAATTATATATATATATATATATATATATTAAAAAGGCGCGCTAGGTTGTTTAAAAACATAGATTTATCTTATGAGAAACCATTGATCTTGGAATAACGTATGCCGTACAACTGCGCACATATAAGTTACAACTGACGTACCGGAGTCGGGCTGTTCGCCAGATATTACGTTTCTAATATAAGAAAAGGATCGCTGGTTCGTTAAAATCGCGTATTCTCTTTGGCAAAACTCATTTTTGTCCTTTAGCCATAGATATGAGAACAAAATACATGCCACACCCCTCGCCGAACGTTTCTCACTGTCTTTCGACGATTACCTTAAAGTATTTTTTTTTTCTTTATAGAAGCTAGAGCAAACGAGCATGTGGCTCACCTGATGGAAAGTGTCAACCGCTGACCACTAAAAACTGCAACACCAACACGAAACAGATGCGTTGGCGGCCTTTTAATAAAGAGTACACTAGTTGTTTGAAGATCTCTAAGTCGCCGGTGAATAATGATTCTATAAAGTAGTCGTGCGAGGAAGAAAACTCAAATAGTCCCACAGTAATGGATCGCCGAGCATCTGAATGATCTGGATGGTATCGTAAATTTTGTCGCTATGTGCTTTGGTGGAATTTGGCGGCTGGAATTACTCCAAACAATTCCTCAGAACACTACCCGTGGTAAAAAAAATCAGGCGTCATGAGAATAGAAAGTTACTTCATGTACTTTTAGATTTGTACATTCGTAGACGTGAGTGCTGTCGCTGTCCAACTGATCCCTTGTCGACAAAGTTTAAAGTTGTAACACTGTCGTGTGCTCAGACACATAAAAACAAAAACATTGAACCAACCCTCATGAAGCAGGGTTAAACTTTTCTATAATTTATACTTGCGATTATTATCCCATGGTGAAACTCCAGCTTTTTTTTTGTGATTTGAATAAACACGTAAATTAAGCTGGACCCTCAATAAGTGACAACATTGTTATATACCCTGATGATGGCGTGCGGTGAAACCAGTCGATTTATATAGTTAGTGAATTAATGATTGTGACACAAGTGAGTACAAGAGTTTTATCCAAATAACAAAAATTTAAGTTTTCTAACCTTTTAAAACTAACCCAATCTTCTGGATCTTATTATTCCTGTGTAATTAATCTTCTAGACCGTCTTATTCCGGATTAGTACGTGCAGTCTTGGTGTAGTCAATCTTCTATATAGCAGGAGATACCCACATCTAGCAATAGACTAGCTTTTTAAATTTTTTGTTGATAATTTTTCTTTAATTTTATTATTTACTGTATTGCGTTGCGGCACATATTGTAGTTGCCTGTTATCGGAATGCAATAAGTAAGAAAAATTTGCAGAGACTTCTATATTACGAGTATAGATTATTGTAATTTCTGTTGTATTTTTTTTTTCTAAAAAAAATGTTGAAAAACGAGCACACAGTTCACCTGATGGAAAGTAAATGCAGTAGCGCATAGATGTCTACATCTATTCTGGCTGAAGAATCAAAATATAAACGCTCTGTTACCCCTGAGTACTAAGATGAAATGCCTCGTTTCCAGTAAAAAGGGTCTGCAGTTCTCTACACTCACCACACGAAACACAGCAGCATTCAGGTGCTTTTCATGCTGGTGTTCTGTGAGAGCGTCGTCCTTCCTCGGTTGAGGCCATCCATTCGTGCTACAACCATAAAATAACTGCACAGTGGCTCTACCACGTAGAATCCTTACGTTAGATCCTTTCAAATTAATAAAGAAATAACTTGGTATTATGTTCACATTTTATTGAGGGTTGTATTGAAGGCTAGTCGCGTAAGCAAAGCAGCTTTTACGCGAAGTTGGGGCACTTTGTATTTCCTATGACATGTAAATTCATTTTTATGAAGTTTGCGTTCAATACGGCTCAGTAGCGCAGTGGCAATGACTTTGGTTGCGGCGCTACGAAGCATGGGTTCTGATTCCACACGGAACATGTACGGTAAAACAAATTCCCATTAACAATTATTCCAGGACCGGGCCAGTTATTCCAGGAGGTCCATGTAAAAATTATGAGTGTAAAATACATCCCCTCCACAGAAGAAGTCTCTTATGTACGGGCAATGTTTTAGAATTTCAGACCAACAAAAAATACAGATTGAGCGCTGCGGACACCACCGTGTAGTAGCGAATATCCACCAACCCATATCGTAGAGTGAATGTCGTAAGAGGCGAATCGAAACAAACCAGAAGACGGGCAGTAGCGTCTTCCTAATAACAACCAATAAATAAACTGCCAAGCGTAGCAACCGTGGCAAATATACTCAATATAAGAAAATCTACGGGAGATGACTTTGTTCAGCAGTGACCTTTTGATAGACTGTAATGGTAACGATATAACGGCTGCGTACTACGCGCAGTAATTAACATGACTCTGCGCGTTTTGTACCCTGCCACCCTGCCCTCTGCCTAAATTCTGCGCGTAGTTCGTTTAAGGTGACGCTGAAACACAGCCAAATCCATGCACAACTACGAACAAATAAGAACGCAAATTCATGCACACATATTAAGCAATGGTTTTAGGTGCATATGTGTGCAACCAGCAGTGGAATTTTACGGGCTTTTAGAGAAAGGAAGAAGGTATATATATTTTGAATATAAAAATACATAAAAATATTTGTGTAAAGATTGTTTTTAAATCATTTGAAGAAGCCGGGATTTTTATTTTTTCCCGAGGATTAACGATCTACGTTGACTCGTAAAGAATGTCTGAATGGAAATGCAATACACAATATATAAATAAAAGGGCGTTGTAAGATGTGACAGAGAGAAACAAAACAGTGAGACAACAGCAGGAGGCAGAAGGTCATCAGCGAATTCCCAATAACAACTAGAAAATGAACCCGTTAGCCAAGTATGGAAAACTGTGACAAATATCCCCTTATAATAAAGTTAAAGATATACTATTTACAGGAGCCAGGAGAGGACCGTAATAGACTGTAATGGATAGATACAAGCAAACATCATTAGAAAGCAAGCAAGTAATCATCGTAAACAAATAAAAACTGCACTACTACGATGAGCAATATAATATTTCACATTTTGATAAAATTTACAGGCATATTAAAATCAAATGCTCCTAAAAGAAACAACATAGTACGAGTTTGTTCCAGACATAAACTGTTTTGATTACGTTCGTTCGTCCTACTGTTTTTACTATCCTAATTTTATACCTACATTATTATTTGAGTTTTAAGTTCGAACGTTTTATATTTTGCATGAAATAGATTTCTCCCCTTGAACGATATTAAAGTACCACTGCTGTTTACCTACCTCGGTTTCCTGAAGCTCATAACTATGCATTAGATCGCAATTGCTTTCTCCATCGGAATTTATTTCAGGAGCTAGTAAAATTTACTTTTCTAGTAATATTTATTTATTATAGTTTTCAAAGTCAGTCTTTGAATGCCTTCTTGGTGAAGTGATCGTCAACGCGACTGCTAATCCATTGGTTCGAATCCCAGATCTAGCCAAAATCAGTTACTAGGTTTACCTGTCAATAAATTTTCAGAAGTAACCCGGTGTCAGGAAGTTGGCAGTGTTTTCATCCGCTGAGGCTGGCGATCGTGACCGAAATTCGGTCTGTAGGAAATTATTATTATACTTTTCGAACAATTAAAAAGTAAATAGATATGTGCAAAATTCTATCATATAGACTCCAGTCTGTTACTAAAGTAAAATATAGAGACACTCACTCGTCCCTCCTTTGAAAATATTTGTGGACAATATTAACAAAGCGATAAAAGAAAATAAGAGTAATGTTGGCATGCCATGAATAAGTATATACAAATATGACTCTCGTTAGTTACTTACACATTTACAAATATATATCAAGATTTTGCATGAAAAATACCAATAGAATACAATATAACATATAATATCTATAAATAAATTATTGAATATAAATCCATATTACAAAATATAATATGGATTTATTTCCAATAATCATTTATTTTTATACTAGGGTATATGTTTGCATGCAATTTTTCATACATTTTATTTGATTATCAACTAATTGAGTATTTAATATACATATCGACTTGGCTGATGGAACTCGTAATATATTACTAGGTGGTAGACCTCCTTTTCAGTCAGGAGCCGTCTGAGTCAGTTTAAAATAAAAAAAATCGATGCTATTAACATTAGGTGCTAATGTTCCCTTTAACTACTCCCGGTAAGTTTTAAGAGGATTGTGAAGCTGTAAATTTTCATACAAAAAGCGATATTGTTTTCTCTCTTAAACGTAAAAGCTATAATTTTCATTAGTTTTGGAAATAGTGTAGCTATAATAAAAAACTAGGTCCGTAAGTTTTTATTTTAAAGAAACGTTGCGTACGACATAACTTTTTTTTATTTTATTTAACTTTATTTTTGACTTAAAAACTTCCCCGAGCGTTCTTTTTTTAATTAAACTAAACTAAGTTATTAAAAAATAAAAACGCATAGATCTAGACTAAGGTGTACTCGTGTGTCGTAAAGGCTTAGGAGTTAAAATGTAATCGCCAGAAACACTATTTCAAAAATGAAGTATAGGCAATTGCTTCCAAGACTTACAACACTCTATCGCACTATACAGTGATACGGAGCGAGCGGTATGAAAGTGATAGAATTTGCGAAAATACCTACTCTCGCCGCGTATCGGTACTTCACAATTCTCTTAAACGTTTGTGTAAGGAGAGGTTTACGACAGTAGTCGAATGGCAAATTCAAACCCACGACCTTTTAAGTTCGTGGTTATTTCTCAGAGATGACAAGGCAACTTTTCCCTCTTTGGACTGCAGATGCCACTTACCATCATTTAGACAATGTATAGGTTCTTATGTCATTTTGGTTCTATAACAAAAGCGTAAACCAACGAACCAGGCGTGTAGTGGAGCCCATTCTGTTGCCAATCATCCGTACGACTCCGTTGTGAGGGTGCACACGCGACACTACAGACTTCAATTTTTGGACATCTCTTTCTATTGTCATTTAAAGAATACAGGAACTTACACCCTTAAGCAATCCATATATTACGTTGATATTTAGAAATCAGGCGCTTGATTATTAAAAAAAACAACAGTCACAGCTTGGTAGCAACGACCTCACTTTCAGAGATTATTAGGGTTATTAAGTCAAAAAGAAGTTGAAAATCTTGAACAAAGTTCTAGTTAACTCTGCAACTCTGAGGAAAATTTATAGATGTACTTGTGAAGGTAATGTGACTGTTGCAGATCGTTAAATTTAAGCATCGTTAAGCAAAAAAGAAATGTCTCAACGCTCGCAACGTGAAATGGGTTGACATTGAAGAACCGTTAAAGTTCAATAAATATATTTCATGATAGAACATGTAAATATTTTTTTATTATAACAATAAAACTCATGTTATATGGATGCTGAGCACATGCCTCTTCTCATATGTAAGGTCTATAAAGTAATTAGTCCGCTAGCAATTTGTGCGGACTTCGCATGTTCTCAAACATTATATTCAACGCGATGTTTCCCTTCAACGTCGAGCACGTGGTAAATCAGCACTTATATTGCAAATTAACAATAACAATTTCATTCGTGCCAGTAGGGATCAAATTCTGTTTTTTTATTGAATAAAGATGCCAAACTTGCACACAGTACACCAGATTGTGAGTGTATGATGTGGCCCAATGACTACATTTTTCCCCGATTTAGAGATAAAATGCTGTTAAAAACAAAGCGGACTAAGCTGCTAGGTTACGCTTCTGAGTGAGCGTGGTCCCTTCCCGGTCGAACAGAACCATTTGGGCTACAGGCATAATATAAATGCAGCATGGCTCTCACATGAAAGTCGTAGTTATCTAGTATATAGTAGTCCGGAAATTTACCTAACTTTTAAGCAAAAATATATAAACGGTTATAATTAATTTATGCATACATAAATTATTTTAGAATTACAATACCTGCAGTCTACTAAGCACCATTATAGTAAAGCTTTAAAAAACTGAAGTCCTTTGAAAAGCAAGTGGATTGTAAGGTAACACTGCTGCTGCTGGCGGGCGAACAAATTGAAAATTGCTTTACGTTATTTTTACAAAGACAGTAGTTGAATTAAAACAAGAACATTTTAATATATATTTATTATTATACGATTAAAAACTGACTTTTGTGTTTTGTAATAATTTTTTCATGGGGAGTAAATGTTGCAAAGACTAAAACTCTGACACGGCGATGAAAAATGTATTTGAATACCACACATAGAATACTGGTCGAGCCCGGGTCTGACAATTCTTATTATTCTTCCAAATAAAAAAGATACATTTTTTTAAATTAGATCAATTTACATCCGACAAAAGTTCTTTAAATGTAAGTACTTATAAAAAGGTTAAAAATGACCCAAAAAATAACACACTTAAATCAACTAGTGATCTCATAAAGAAACACTCCGAAAAATTAAATCTAGACGTAAAATCGATAATACCTATATGTGCCAAACCACCGAAGTTGTATGGGTTACCAATAATACACAAGCCCAATGCTCCACTACGTCCTATAGTGAGCCAAATCGATTCACCAACTTACAGATTGGCTCAACACTTAGCGAATATACTCTCACCGCTCAAGAGACATACAAGAGTACACACAAAGGATTCCTACCATTTTGTCAGCGAGATTAAATACCTACATCTGGCAGACAATGAAACTATGGTCAGTTTTGATGTGTAGTCTCTGTTCACATGCTTACCTGTTGAAGACTGTATCTCGATTGTTACTAGAAGGCTAGAGGAAAACAACATGCCCGTAGAATAAGCAGTATTACTCAGACACTGCCTTACATCTGGCTACCTATTGTGGAAGGAGGAGTTCTACAAGCAAGTAGATGGAGTTGTGATGGGCTCACCTGTATCTCCCATTATATACCGTGGGTAAATCTTTATCTCAGAGAACACGAGGGATCTGTGACAGTAAACACCTGGCCGCCGGTCTCCAACACGTCAAGCAAGTTTTGTACGACAATAAGCTTCGGGTCCCGCGCCTACGTCACAGTGAACTAGTGAAGCCGGCCACAGTCGAGCGAGTGCCTGCTGTACTGCCATATTTCAGAGGTGTCACTGACAAGATTGGCTACATCTTAAAGCGTGCTTCCATTAAAACATACTTCAAGCCACCGAAGAAGATTAGTCAGTTTTTACCATCAGTCAAGTGTAATATTCCTCTGCAAGATGCAGGAGTGTACAAGCTTGATTGTGAATGTGGTCTCTCTTATATAGGACAAACTAAAAGATCCATAAAAACCCGCGTTAAAGAACACATAGCTAATGTGAAGAATCGACGCTCCGGGAAGTCTGCAGTCTGTGAAAATGTACAGGATCGCCCCCTTTACTACATTAGATTTGATAGACCACAAATCCTCGCTAAAGAATAACGATTTCTTCCAAGGATGATTCGCGAGGCTATTCAAAATCAAAAAACATCCTAATTTCAATAGAGAAGATGGCTGGGTGCTACCATCTATTTGGGATCCCATAATTAATAAAATTAAATCTCAACCCAAGCATACAACTGCAAGACTTCATGATACTGTAAGTTCAAACGGCGTAGATCGAAACAAAAATTAATAATTTTTAATCTGGATGTAGCCGTGGTTAACTATGACATTGAAATGTCATAAACCTCAGTCCCCCCGTGACCATGCGTGCTGTAAAGTGCTTGAAACGTAAAATATAAAATAGGAATATAAAATAAGTTAATATACGCGATAAAATCCGTAAAATTAGTTTTATTTAAATGTGTAATGTTCGCATAAATATAAGGAATCATTATGTATTATATATTTATATTTTTTTTAAACGTTACCTCCACACTAGGATTTTTCTTGTATAATGGGGGCAGTTAAAATACATAAATTTTACAAGAACAAACATTCAGACCCGGAAAAAATATTTGTAAGCCATACAAATACTTGCGAGATTCGAAGCCTCGGCCCTTGGTGCTGCAACTCATTGCTAAGCCACTGCGCAACGGAGCATTATATAATGACCGACTCTCTATTCAAAATGCTTTATGTTTTTATTCAACATAGACAATGTGAAAACGGTTATTATATTATCAAAGAATACATTATTGATAGCTCCTGGGAATGATGTGGTCGCTACCCAATTGTTGAGAAAGAATTTATAAATTTTTTGAATCCTTGTGGGCTGCCCCCATTCATTGAACATAAAAAGTGATACTCACATTATTTTATTACGAAGCCAGCAGTTGAGCAAACGGTACTAATACCTCGAATTCTTATGATTTACCATTTAGTTTTAAAGGAATACAATTTCCCATAAAAGTATCGTTTGCAGTCGATATAAATAAAGCACAGGGACAGACTTTTAAGCACGTGGGGATAGATTTAAGTGAATGCTGTTTTCCCATGGACAGTTATATGTTGGCTTATATAGAATAGGATGCGGTACATAACAATATATTTTAATACCACATGAAAAGGTTGCTATAAATAATGACTGTACTGAAGTACTATAAATCAATTAATCAATCAGTAATTCCTTGAATAATACGCGAGTGAAACCGAGGGACACAGCTAGTATAATACATTAAATAAAAATAGTTTCTATTTCTAATGATGAACAGACATAAAGAACTCCTTTAAATACAGTTAACTTGGCGTAAGGTTGTACTTACGAGTATGTTTGCATTTTAATTTAGTTCTGTTTGAACTAAATTAAAATTGCTTTACCTTTATTCTCCCTCTTTACCCTCCACGAATTTTTTGATGCATAAAAATGCTTTTGAAGCAGAATTTATAAAAATTTTAGCCACCCTCGTTGTACTTACATATATTAATTAATTATGTTGTGCAGTTTGTAGTTCTTATATAAAACTTATTTGTACAAGAATTGATTACCTCGTTGGTTTAGAAGTCGTAAGAGCGACTGTACACATGGGTCCGGGTTGGTATCCCGGTTTAGGCCAAAAACATTTATTGGGTTTTGTTTATATTTTTTCATTTTTTTTTCATTTTTTTTAAACGTTACCCCCCACACTAGGATTTTCTCCTGTGTCGTGGAGGCAGTTTACAAACATAAATTGTACAAGGACAAACATCCAGACCAGGAACAATTATTTGTAGGCCATACAAATACTTGTTCCGTGCGGGATTCGAACCCGCGGCCCCCAGTAATAAATTATACCTCTACAATATTCCTCTACAAGATGCAGAAGTGTACAAACTTGATTGTGAATGTGGTCTCTCATCATCATTTCAACACATAGCTGACGTGAAACACCAACGTTCCGGGAAGTCCGCAGTTTGTTATTATATCCTAGACGGCCCCCGCCATTACATTAGATTTGATAAACCAAAAATTCTCGTGAAAGAACATCGAATCCTGCCAAGGATGATACGTGAGGCTATTGAAATTAAAAAGCATCCTAATTCCAATAGAGAGGTAGGCTGGTACTACCACCTGCTTGGGATCCTGTAATTAATAAAATTAAAACTAACACAATCATATCACTACAAGACGTCAAGACACAGAAAGTTCATTCTGGGTTTTTTTATAGGATAAGGGTGACAAACGAGCACACAGTCCACCGATGGTAAGTGGTTGCTGCGGCCCATAGACATGCTACATCTCATCCTCGTTTGCGAATCAAAATGCAGATGAGTTGTCACCCGTGAGGACTAAGATGGAATGTCTCATTTCCAGTAAAAAGGGCCTCCGGCCACCTGCACTCACCAAGCGAAAACAAAGAGGTAAACCTCTACTTCACGCTAAACGCTGGGTAGATCAGACCAAAATTAATAATTAAAAATCTGAAGGTACTCCGGGTTAACTCTGACATCAGGACGTCAATCACCTTAATCCCCCGTATCCATGGGTGCTGCAAATTACTCGAAACGTCGGGAGTCAATAAAACAAGTTAATTAAACGCGATGGAATCCTTTTTTTTTTTGCGGATGGATAATCATCTAATGACGCCTTTCGCTCTGGGTGGAGCGGAAGGGAGTGTCAGACTTTGCTGACTAAAAACCATCCGTGTTCCTTCAGTGCCCTTACGTTCCGGAGCCGTTGTATCTCTTTCGAACAGCCCGCAGCCCCGGCAGGCGTCGGCCCTTGCGAGCCCCTTCACGCTGCTGACAGCTCTTTGAGGCGCGCGTGGAACAAAACGCGCCGTCGACACGGCCTGTCGTCGTTAGACGGACGGACAGCAAGCTACCTATTGCTCGCCCGTCCACAGGCGCGCGCCTACGGTGGCCGGGGGCCACGACGTAGCCCCCGACGCCCGGGGCGTCTCCCGCGGCGGCCGGGAAGGAAAGCTGCTGCTCTCTCCTTCTCCCGCTCCGCCACCTCCTTCGCTAGCATCCTCAATCATTATGTCCTTTTTATTTTTTAAATTCAAATGAGTGTTAATGCATCATTTTAAAGGATTTTACTTCGCACGCATCATTCGTAAGGGTCGATCGGTAGGCATAAAAGTTCTGGCCCATAAATCATATTCGATTAGGGATAATTTTAAATAAAAGTAGAAGCCTTATTTAATCGTATTTTCAAAAACTGCATTAACGGTATGTCGTTATTTATATACTTATGTTTAAAATTTCCTGCAGAAATAACCCTATTTATATAAAGCTTGGCTCTACTAATATAACCATATAATTTGTATGATACTTTATCTAAGTAGCGGCAAGTGTACTTGAGTTAACTACCAACAGAACTACCGCATAGCTAAATGTGTGTTGAGGTGGCTTGCAAGTTTAGCACCACAGGTCACAGTCAGTAAATACGACAAGTCTCCCTTAGAAGGGGTTGCCAACACTTTCCCTCTAAATTATACCTTCAGACATAATATTTTTGGTGAGCTGGCTGTGTTCAAATGTTTATGCAACTATAAATTTAAATCAGAATTATTTTTATTGAGCAAACAAACCTCCAGTAGCTCTCCACTTTGATTTGACCGCACGTAATAATAGCACGTGCAAACTTAAGGAGGCTCTCGAATTTCATTAAGCCTTATATTACTTTTTAGTCTCTCGTAAAAAATTTAACAAAGCTTTAAATAAAATAAATGTTTACTGAGATTGTCTCTCATAAAACATGATTTAATTTTTTTGATACTCTGATGATACCGTGAGGAGAATCCGATGGGTTTTCTTACAAATAAATAAATTCAATTAAAATAAATTATAGTGTCCACAAGTACACGTGTTTAATCAAATCAAAAAACTGAATATGAAGTTTGGTTTGCTGTGCAGTGGTAGCAAAAAATCGTTAAGGTTTGAGTGGAAAACTTACAAATTGACAGGCAGGCAGACTAGTGATCTTACACATTGGACGTGGTAAAGCTATACTGCAGTTATATTAATTATGTAGTTGTAGTACGAACAGGTCGGCTCTATCGTAAATAGCAGCTTAATGCTGCTGTATTTCGTATGGTGAGTGTAGAGAACCAGAGACCCTTTTCACTGGAACAGAGGCATGCCATATTAGTCCTCGCGGCTGACATCACATCTAAATTTTGATTCGCGTACGAGGATAGATGTAGATGTCTATGGGTCACAGCAGCTACTTACCATCATGTGGACTTTGTGCTCGCTTCACCCTTATCCTATAAAAAAAACAATTGTATACAACTTAATTGTCCTTAGCACTTACTGTATAAAATGACATCTCATAAAAAATAATTCAGGTAATGCTACTAACATGGGGAGGCCTATGTTCACCATTGGACTTTAATAAGCTGTAAAGAAGTAGAAGAATGCTACTATAGTATGTGCCATATCGATTGAGAAAAACGGACAATGACCTCAGATATGAGCCGAGTGTCAAAAGGCGTAACTTACAAAATCTCAATTTAGATGTGATAACAATATTTAAATATTGATATTATTCCCACTTCTAGGTCAGCACATATGTTTTGTTTTTGTTTCTTAAATAATATTGTCTGTGGTTCCTATAAACATAGTAAAATCTTACGGTACATCGCGAAAAATGTGTTATATTTTATATTTCAATTTATGGTAAGTAACGCAGCAATTCATTTAATAACAGTTTCATATTAAAAAAATATTTGAAGCAATATAATCACCATATTGAGCTTTTGCAAATTCATCCCTTTAAAATAAACAAAACGCGCGTTACGTCAGTTCGTTCTAAAAGAAACGTGACAATGGCAGCCAGAGATGCGTCACCTTTTTTGGGCCGGTCCGCCATTTTGTTTTCATTCGTGTTCGGATAGCGCTTGCGTGTGTACGTCTCGGGTAATTCATAGCATTCATTGCATTGTTTTAGTTGAGTTTTTACTGTTAAATTGTTATATCGTTAAGTTTTTGTTTTTTGAATCTGTTATATTAGTTTTACTGTGACGGTCGTTACTAAATCGACATGAGTTCAGGAGAATTTGGTGAAGGACCCGGTCCTTCAACATCAAGTGGAAAGAGACGTCGCCGACCCATAATAAACGTAGCAGGTACGTACAAATAGGTACAAATGCGACGACGTAGCCTTTCTATTTCTTTAAAGCGCTCTTTTTATGTGACCATGTGGTATTTATTTTCTAAAACAATATGTATTTATGTGATGTAGTACTATGGTAGTATATTTTTGTCATTTATTTACAGGCCCATCTTCTGGAGCACCTTTAACGTCACCAGTAAAAAAGAGAAAACCTACCACTTTGTCGGTCGGGGAACAAGAGATTATCATTAATGTATACAAATATGTCAAAAACACCTGGCCCGAAGACGTGTATCCTTCAAACGTTAATATGGTAGAAAAGGTTTCGGAGATCTCAGGAGTCAGCAAGAGCACTATATATCGCGTATTAAGCGTGTATAGAGATTCCCATAAAATACCAGAAAAGGGAATAATTAATAAAAGAAAAAAGTCTGTAATTGACAAGTTGGACGATTTTGATAAATCGGCTATAAGAGCGAAAGTGCATCAGTTCTTTCTTGCAGGAGAATTACCGACTTTAGACAAAATTTTGCTCAGTATAAATCAAGATGACCAGTTGCCAAACTTGAGCAAAACTTCCCTGCGACGTGTGTTGCGCCATTTAAAATTCAAATATATAAAGAGAAACAGAAAAAGTGGTCTAATAGATCGCCCAGAGATAGTTCTGTGGCGTACCAGATATTTGAGAGAAATACAAATATTAAGAAACGAGGGACGTAACATTTTTTACCTTGACGAAACATGGATTAACGCAGGTCATACTATGGGAAAGGTATGGGAAGACACCACAATTGAATCTTCTCGTCAATCACGGTTAGAAGGCTACTCTACTGGCGCGAAAGCCCCTTCGGGTAAAGGAAAGCGATTAATAGTTGTACACGTTGGCAATGAAAATGGCTTTTGGAGGGATGTGATTGGGTATTTGAATCATCATCTACTGGTGACTACCATGAGAGTATGGACGCTCTCCATTTCGAGGACTGGTTTAGAAAAGTAATAGAAAAACTGCAAAGCGGCGATGTCATAGTTATGGATAACGCTAGTTACCACTCCAGACGTTTAGAAAAAAACCCCAACAATGTCTTGGCGGAAACAAAATATGCAGGAATGGCTAGAATCTAAACAGATCGCATACGTGCCCTCGGACACAAAGACCCACTTAATGGAAAAAATAAAGGCAGTTAAAGATAACTATCGAGTTACGTCACCGACGAGATGGCAAAAGAAAAAAGCATCACAGTGATAAGGTTACCTCCTTATCACTGTGAGCTTAACCCCATTGAACTTGTGTGGGCAGATGTGAAAGGGTACGTTGCACGAAAAAATACAACTTTCAAGTTAAAAGATGTTAAAAATTTACTTAAAGATGGTTTAACTCAAATCACGCCAGATAAATGGAAAAACTGTGTTCAGCATGTCCTTAAGGTTGAACAAAAAATGCGTGGCATGGATGATAGAATTGACCAAACTGCAGATCGCTTTATAATTAATGTTACAGATAGTTCATCAAGTGAAGATACGAGTGATGATTGCACCGAATAAAAATAAAGTTCTTATATAATATTAAAAATAAAGTTTTATCTTTTGCATAAGTACGTACTTATTCGGTGTCGTTATCACTCGAATCTTTATATGTGTTATAAATTAATGTTTTTTGTTGTTAAATGAATAAAGTACTTTATAACAATAGATGATTTTTCTTCTACAGCGATCTTTCACATAACTTTTTAATAATAGTTAATAAATATATATTATATCAATCATTATAAAAAAATCATTATAAATAAAGAAAGTACTACATATAAAATGTGCCTATATATTGAAGGTTTGTAACCCCTGGTTAACGACCGAAAGGTCATTGTCCGTTTTTCTCAATCGATTTGGCACATACTATAGCTCTATTCACATTCCTTTTAGTCATTCTAAAAATATTGTTTCTGAACTCATAATGTTGTCTGTAGGTGAAAACTTTTTTCTGTATGTTATTCAATTATATACTATGTATTGTAAACTTTTCCAAAAAAAAAAAAACAAAAAGACAGCAGTGAAATTGCGAGTTCGAAACAACGATATTGAATTTTGAAGTTGAACAGGCTGCAAAACTTAAATATCCTTCGTTACCTTTAACCATTAAGTTACTGTCGGTTTCAAAAAATAACAGGATGTTAAAATGATTATTTTCTTTCAAAATTGTATTTTTTTTTGGTTATACTAACCAAAAGAGTAATTAAAGGTGCAAAATGCTTGAAATAATAACAAAACTACACATATTAGTTCAGAAAACTCGTTTTCATCATTTTTATATTATAGTAAAAAAAATGTTATAGTGATCAACACGCTATCAAGCTCAGGACGCGAGCCGGATGAGAAAGTTTGTTCAGAAAATAATGACTTTAGTTTCACAACGTAATAACACTTTCGAGCTTCCTCCATAAATCTGTCTTATCTCAAGTTATTAATCAAGTTTTATGATAGTATCTACATGAAAAAAAAAGAATTACCTTAATGTCGAAAATGAGCTTCGTATAAAATTCCATCATCATTATCTACTATGTACTTACCATCCATATTTATGATGTAATCCCAGCCGCCAAATTTCACGAAGGCACATCGCGGAAGAACTCCCGATACCATCCACACCATCTGGATGATTGGCGGTCCACTACTGTGCGATTTGGAAGACGTTTTCTTCCTCGCACAACTTCCTTGTGGAATCCATTACCATCAGCGATTTTTCCGGACCGATACGACTTAGGGACCTTCACGATGAGAGCCTACACTTTTTTAAAACGGCAAAGCACCTGTGATTCCCTTGTTGTTGCAGTTATTTATGGGTAGCGGTTGTCACTTACCGTCAGGTGAGCCGCATACACGTTTGAACTCTCTCGCTTCGCCCCCTCTCCTATAAAAAATAATTAAAAATATGACATGCAATAAACCATTTTAATTTTAATTTTGTTTTAAATCCAAACACTTTGTAAAGTTGCAATTAAAATTACAACTCACAAATAGCACTAGCGGGGATTAAACATCACGTACTGATATATTAAAGATAAGCTATTAATTCATTAGTAATTAAGTCCACAAAGTAACATTAACAAACGAATTAAAACATAATTTCGGTCACGGCGGCCAGTCTCAACGGCGACTAGCAATCTGCCCGAGGGTATGTGTAAACACAGGTGTAATCTATATTCAATCAGTATCATATTCCGATGAGAGGGTGATACGTTACGACTGGAGAGAGATCAGGCGCAGGACCAACGGCAAACGGGAGTCGGGCAGTTCGCGTTGTTACATCCCGTGTAACACCGCGAACTTTCTGGTTGCTACTGAAAATTTCTTGTAAGCAAAACCAACAACCTATTTTGACTCAACCCAGGATTCGAACCCGGGACCTTAAGCTCATCAGTTGCATTTCAAGCGGCAATTAATTTTCAGCATTGTATAATATTACATGTGCAATATGTTTGCCCCTGATGAACTCGGTGTCGTATCGTAGATTACAGTCAAGCTTCACTTCACTTCAACTTTCGATTGAATTAAAAAAAGAAATGGTTCTCTATTCGACTGTATACGTTTTTGCATGTATGTCACGTAATATTTTCGTTTAATAATGTAAACCGGTTTTAATGATTCTTTATGAAGGTTTACGCTGGGAGCTAGTTAGAGCATTTTGAATTGCAAATTAAATTAAAAAAGGTGCGTCTGGTCCGACCTCTGCTACGTCAGCACACGTACTCTAATTGAAATGTTGTTAAAGAGAGGGTTGGTAATGGATTTATTGAGCGCGTCGAGTCGTTCGTGGTGTCAGTGTGAATATGGAAATAAGGACCAATGTAAATAAGTGCATCGAAGCCAAACTTCCATTAAAAATACATTACAGCCCATAAAGGCCACTGTTGAACGTTAGATTTCCCTATAAATTTCCTCATAGGGGGAATTGACCATAGTTAGGAACCATAGTTTTTTATTGTTTTGAGTGTTGAGGCCTACCTCATGTTTTAGTTTCCCTATGTCGATTCTTACCACACCCACGGGACGATATGGGGTAGTGGATACTCTTACACCCCGGCTGCACGGTTCTCCTCCACACTTCATCCTTTTTTTATTCATAGATAGGCTTTGTCGCTGATGCGGTTATGACACCCTGGTAGTTACAAAAAATCTGAAATATAATAATTACTAACAAATAAAATTACTATACTTACTAATTAGTTAATCTCTTATTAACTAGCAAAAAGAGTTTTTTGGCATCATCTTAAAATCATCATCATCATCATCTCTCATCGATAAAATACTATTACTATATTACCTAATACGGACAAATGTAATTTACAATTTGCTCTTTCTCTTCATTTTTGGGCACATTCTATCAAAATGTGATAAACATCATCGATAATGTTACAAGAGGAACTATTTGGTGAGGTAGTTTTTCGCAGCAAGTATAAAAATTTGCACGGAATGTGTCCAGATCTGAGTCTTAAAACTGTTACAGTGACGCGTCTACACAATAGTCTGTTATCTATCCAGGGTGGTAGCATTGGGTGCAGCTGGATCGTACGGTACCATATACCCTTCTCTTTTGATCTTTCATCAAAATATGCTTCCCAGAGATTATATCAATATTTTTTCAATAAAGGTATGTAACTTTGAAATGAAGGAGTAATAACAATGTCAATGCCATCAGAGATAGCTTGCTTGACTAAGGTATCAGATTTTTCATTACCCTCTAAGCCAATGTCCGAAGGTATCCACTGTAAATATACTGTTCTTGAGTCAGCGTGTAACTTAACTAGAAGTTTTAAAATGGCATATGCTACCGGTGAGCCTCGGAAAATAAAAGGACATCGAACAATGTGTTGCAGTGCACTCCATGAATCTATTAAGATAATGACATTGTTATAATTATTTGATTTTGTGTAGGATAAAGTTTCATAGATTGACACTAGCTGAGCTTCCATTATTGAAATACTTCCATTGATTTTTAGCTTTATTGCCATACATTGCATACCGTGTGTTCCGAAATTATCTTTCGAACCCTCTGTAAGTATTTTCAGGTAAGTCGGGTACTGTTCATTGAGGTAATTAATACACATGTTTTTTAAGGTCAATTCATAGTATTGATGTTTAGGGTTTGGGACTCGATCTATATTTGGTCCTAAAAATGTAAAAGGTTTAAACTAGTGATCTACTGATCCAGAGAAAACATACCTAAATCTGAATTTGAATATATAACAAGTTATTTGAACGTATCATGGATTATTGTTAACAGTGTTTTTTTTTTGTTGTTATTATTCCAATACCTGTTTTGAATGACATCGGATAGGCTGAAGATAGGATTAATGGTAGAGTTATTTAATACGGATTTATTTTTAAACCACAATTTGCCTGCAAGATAATGTCTTCTTAAATGTAATCGGCATAAACTGAGATCGCTTTCCATGACGTGAATAGGGGTGCTTTTTATGTACCCTCCTATAGTTCTCATTGACTGATTTTGAATTTTATCTAACTTAAATAAATTAGTATTACTACTGTTATCATATAAAAAGCTCGCATAATCTAACCGACTTCTTATAATACTAATATAGCGGTTCTGTAAATGTTTAGGTTGGACATCCCGGCCCGAACAAAAAAAAAACAAGATCTCGGACCGACAAGAAACTCTGGGGTTTAGTTTTGAATGTCATTTTACAATCTCATATAGTACAACTTACAAACCTGTAAAAAGATGAACACGTAGCATGTAATCACAGTGTTGAGTTATATTTTTGTAAGTGTTGTATACCATCTGTTGATGATACAAATAAAGAGAAAAAAACTTAAAGCAATAAAATCAATACAAGGTCACATGTTTATTAATACTTTTAGATAAATATCTTCGTCTTCTTCAGCTCGCAAAACCCATTGACCCCACCCGTTATAGGGAAGATTTGCTTTATTCTCTACTCTTGGGAGGCAATTAAGTTTCCTTCAAGAAACCAGCTTACTCCTTTTTAAATGGCCGGCAACGCGCCTGCAATTCCTCTGGTGTTGCGGTTGTTCATGGGCGGTTATGCTTACCACCAGGTGAGCAGCATGCTCGTTTGGCCCCTCTTCTATGACATACAAATATTTTTCTCAAGGGTGACATCGCATCTGCATTGTGATTCTTAATTAAGTATAGATTTAGATATCTGTGGGCCAGAGGAACTACTTTCCATCAGATGGATTTTGTGGTCGTTTGTCACCCTTATCCTATCAAAAAAACCACTATAGTACGAAAAAAGCGAGTGGATATAATATAACCTTTTACATCGTTCCATATTAGAACAATATTTATTCTCGGGGTTTTGTATTTGTTCATCATTTATTTGCGCGTAGTTTTCTAAACGTAGCTATAGTTTAGGTGCACGGAAAACGTTACACGATTTTATTTCTAATTTAAATTGTGGAATAGCTTATCCGTAGTAGTTGATCGTGTATAATATCTTTTTCGACATTTTGAATTGTATTTCTCTTGTAAATTATTTATTTGTTAAAATTTTGTTAAAATATTCTACTCTGCGTACTGAGCCGTGGTAGCTCAGGGACTAAGAGCTGGCTGTAAATTTCACAATACACGAGTAACCCGGGTTCAATCTCCGCCGGCACCAATGAAATAGTTAATTGCAATTTTAAGTGCTGATTTACCACGTGTTCGGCGGTGAAGGAAAACATCGTGAGGAAATCTGCATGTCTGAGACATAAGAAAAAAAATATATTTCGAAAATATGTCAAGTTCACCAACGTATCGAGATAGCACATTCCTCTATCTAACATGTAAATTGCCACAATTGAAATTACGGGTTGAAGAGGTATTGAAGTAGAACACTGTTGAAAAACTGTTTCCTATTCCACATGGGGCTGTTTCAACCCAAAAAAAAAGCTGTCTCGTATTTAGTATATAATGTACTAAGAAATATCAATCTTTCTATAAGTTATATTAAGCAATATCTTTTGAAACAGAAACAGAAACAGAAACTTTTTTATTCAATATAGATTATAAATAATGCTTATTGAAAGTCACTCTTTTGTATAATTACCACTGGTTCGAAAAAAAAAACCTCTGTCCTGGGAAGAACCAGCAAGAAACCCAGCGGGACTTTTTTTTAAATAACAGCTTACAATCATGTCTGTTACACAAATTAACAACACAACAAATTAGAAATAGCTTGGTAGCGATCACCTCATTTCCAGGGGTTATTATCATCTATAAATTCTTTAATACTATAATAACCCTTTTTATACAAACTTAGTTTAATAAGGTTTTTGAACTTTGAGCAGGTCAAATTTTGTATATTTTCTGGAATTTTGTTGTAAAAGCGTATACATTGCCCCAAGAATGAATTACTGACTCGATGGAGTCGAGTAACCGGTACTACTAGCTTGTGTCTGTTCCTAGTATTAACAGAATGAATATCACTTATTTTTGTAAAACTACTTTTATTTTTGTGTACGTACATTATATTTTCATAAATGCATTGAGAGGCCAAAGTTAATACATTAATTTCCTTAAATTTTTGTCGCAGAGACTCTTTAGGCTTTAAATCATAAATTGCTCTTATGGCCCTCTATCTTTAATAACTGTAAACAGATATAAAGCTCTCATTTAAGGCTTGACTGTACTTTTTGGAAGCATTTATTTACGCGTGTAATCAGGTTCGCGAATTTAAGAAAAATCTTTTAATGCTCGATTTTAACTTGGCAATCTTAAAAGACGCTTTAAATATTGAGATCGAATTTTTGTTATGAAACGGATATGAAAATATTTTTATCGCACTCTGTAAATAAAAGAACAAAAAATATTTTCTTTGAGTCCAACGCGGTAGACAAAAGCTTGCTCTAGTCGCTGGCCTCCGGCGCTGTTTCGCCTCGCAATATATTCGTCTCAGTGCGCGTTTCCCTTCACCGTTAACTCGTCATCCTTCCTTCCCCTTATAACTCTACGCAGTTTTATTTTATTTTATGCGGTGAATTTACAACTATCACTATTTTTATAGAATAAGGGTTACAAACGAGCTCACAGTCCACCTGATAGTAGGTGGATGCTGTGACAGACATCTATATCTATCCTCGAATAAAAATCAAAAACGTTGTTGTTAAAGGATCTTCGGTTTTTTATATTTACAAAAAATTTAACTTTTAATTAAAACTAAAAGTCGACTTGAAAGAACGAATTATAATAACGTAACTTCTACATAATTCAAATTCGTTCAAAATTAAAAAAAATGTTTCTATTATATAATATTCTATTATAATAATTCATATTAAGTTTTTTGACTCTTTTATGTGGACTTAGGAATATTACAAGATCAAGGTACAACTTACAACTAGAATGTCGTCTAAATAGTTACATTTAAAACTTCATTTCCTATTTTTCTACCGTTACAGGCGGAAACCTTCAAATTTATATACGATTGCTTCTATTTCATAAAAAAACATTTCAACATACGTCACTGTATAGAAAATACTAGCTTTATCTGCACACGTCAGTCACATTGTATGCACTCTGTTCGTACGTAAAATTATAGTTTCGTATAATTTGTACAATCCTTGACTGATGAACAACTGACACAACAGTGACGGGCGCGGTACAGTTTGCAGGCTTGCTAATGGTGTACCCGTAAATCAACTTTTCTTTAATAGAATAAGGGAGGAAAACGAGCCCACAGTCCACCTGATGGTAAAAGATACTGTGGCCAATAGACATCTACATTCATCGGTAATAAAGTATCAATAATAATATGTAAATGCGTGTTGCCACTTAGGACTAAGATGGAATGCCTTTTATCCTGTAAAAAGGGTTTCTAGTTAGGTTAGAAACACGCAGCATACGTAACGCAGCAGCATTATGCTATTTTACGCTGGTATTCTGTAAGAGCGTGGTCCTTCCCTGGTCCAGCCAATTCAATCGTGCTACAAACACAATATACACGTAGCATGGCTCTACGACGTATTCACTATTCACTTCTTTACGTGGTAGAGCCATGCTGCAGCTATATTAGTAGTAGAGTTATAGCACCAATGAGTCGGCTCGACCGGGGAGGGACCACGCTCTCACGGAATACCAGCGTATAATAGCAGCTTAACGCTGCTGTGTTTCGTATGGTGAGTGTAGAGAACCAGAGACCCTTTTTACTGGAAACGAGTCATTCCAGCTTAGTCCTCACGGGTAAAAACACATCTGCATTTTGGTTCGTATTCGAAGATGGATATGAATGTCTGTGGGCCGCTGCAGCCATTTACCACCAGGTAGACTGTATGATCGTTTGTCGCCCTTTACCTATAAAAAAATCACGTTTATGTGCAGACATATATATTTAATTTATCCTTGTATATCTTGTATAATAACAAAGTGCACCACTTATCATATTTTATTTATCATATATCTTCGTAACTGACCTAATAGAATAAATTTCTTGATGAAATAAGTTGTACAAGACAAACACTTCCTCACGTTGTGTATTCTCCTTTATTTGTATGTACATAAATTGTAGAGGTCAATCGACAGATTTAATTCGGCTAGACAGCGTTCGGGAGATTATATTGATATTACTACACATCTTCTCATCGGGTATGCCTCAAAATCTAAAAACAAGTTTGTACAACCAGTGTGTGTTGCCAGTGATGACCTATAGATCTGAGACCTGGTCCTTCACTGCTGGCCGTATGAGAAAGTTCAAGATCGCTCAACGAGCTATAGTGAGTGCTACGCTCGGGGATTCTCTGCGAGATGAGAGAAAACGAGGACGTCCGCAGTAGAACCAGAGTAACTGACAAAGCCTACCGTATTAGTAAGCTGGAGTGGCAATGCGCTGGTAGAAGATAAGTTCTCGAGTGGCAGCCCCGTGCCGGCAAGCAAAGTGTAGGGTGTCCACCCACTAGATGTAGAGACGACCTAGTAAGACATACAGGAAGTTGATGGGTGCTGGTGGCTCAGGACCGTGCTTTGTGGCATTCCTTGGGGGAGCCATATGTTCAGCAGTGGACTTGTGAAGGACTGTAATGTTGAAAATATATATATATATATATATATAATGTTGATGATATAAATAATGACGTATTCACGTAAAATTCACGGCCGTGTCCACGACGCCGTCATATCCTGGTATTTTACTATTATTTTTTATGCCGCCACTGCGTTATTGTGTACAATTGATTGTAAATAAAAATGAATATGCAGTGGCGATATAAGAATATCTACTAATGCACCACTACAGTAGCGTCTTCCAAAAGCAATTGAAAAATACTTAACGTACCCGCCTGGCAATAGTGACAAATATATGGGAAAAGCCTATGTTCAGCAGTTTACTTTTGATTGGCCGTAATGGTAAATCAAAATGATAAATGTTAGTTAAAATCATTAACGTATATGTAGTTCATTCATTTGAATATTCCAATTTATATAAAGCACACGTATCGCTACCGGCTGGTATTATATATGTAATTGTATATAGTGTAGTAGCGCCGGAGCCTTAACTGACACAATTAAGATAACATTCGGTAACTTATCCTTACTCCACGTGCAAGTAACGATCTTTGACCGGTCTTCACCTATACACACACACACACACACACACACACACACACACACACACACACACACACACACACGTACACACACACACACACACACACACACACACACACACACACATATATATATATATATATATATATATATATATATATATATATATATATATATATTCATTATGTTATATACAAGTATAACTATATCTTAGCTTATATATTAGCCTAGTACCGGTATGTTAATTGTACTATTCCTATAATCTTCGCGCAAGTGCAAGCAATAATTAACGGTAAGGCAGCGCATAAATACGAACAAACAAACATTAGTTTCTATATATAGAAGATAGGATCCCAAGCAGATGGTAGTACAGAGCCATCTTATCTATTGAGATAATAATGGTTTTTGATTTCAATGGCCTCACGAATTATCCTTGGAAAGAATCGGAGTCCTTTAGCGATGATTTGTTGTCTATCAAATCTGATGTAGTGTCGGAGACGAGTTCACAGACACTTTAATAATGAAATAACCGTTATATCACTCCAGGTACCTGCAAACCCACACACATATATATTCATGTCGCCGATACAAAGACGCGCCAAAGAAGAAAGTTCCCTAAATAGTGTTATGTTTATGTTTTATATATATTTTTAGTTTAAGATATATTTTTCTATCGGCCAATGTTCTTAATTATGAAGTCCTTGATGCCTGAAATAAATTTATTGTATTGTATATGTAATGTGCAGCTACAAACTATGAGGCGAAATCTGACCATCAAATAATCACCTATATTTTGAGGCCCGGTCTAATAAATCAATCGACGTTACAACTAAAATATCTGTAAGCCTAGAGCACGACACGGTCTGCCGCAGCTCGTGTGTTTGTATACAAGATTAACTGTTGCAATGTGCACTCTGACAGCCGCATCGCTCAAGTCGACTGGCCACAGCTTGAGACGAGGATTCTTTATTAGTTCTTAGCTGCTTTTGGTCTGTGTGCGGTATACTGATTCCTGTAATGCGCTCTAGTCTATAACAATAAATTGAACCTCTTATCCGGACGGATGACCATAGTCTGATCCGGAGTACGGAGTACTGATGCCGTGTTTGGCATTATAGGTCAGCTGAGTAGGACGGAATGCGATCTTTTTTGCAGCCTACCCTTGGAGGCAGGTTTTTTTTTCCCGCCGGATGATCCCAGCGATGTTGCTGAGTCTATCACTGATATGGTGGTACAGGTATTGGAACATTTTATTCTATCATCTGTGGTACCCTTCGGAGGCAGAACCCAGCCATGGTTTGGTCTCTTCTCCAAAATTGCATTACGCCATAAGCAAGAGTGCTATGCAGGCCTGGGCTCACGCACCGACGTCTTAGGATGTAAATACTAGAGCTCTTAAAAAGAAGTATAATTCCGCCTCCAGGTCCTTCAAAAGTATCATTGTCAAGGCAAAGTCAGAGCACATCGGTAGAATTAGCGAGAAAATAGTTCGTCTTACTTCGGGAACACGTGCATTCTGGTCTCTCGCCAAGGCAGTCCAAGGGAACTTCTGTTATTCATCTCTCCCATCTCTGCACTGGGAGGCCGACTAGTGAGTCACCAGTGCCAGACTCCTACTCCATGGGCGTAATCCCGAAATCATGAAAGGCTTTCGTGCTCCCGATCCCTAAAAACGGTAATCGCTATGATCCGTCCAACTATTACATATACCGGGGTACAAATTAGCACACACAAAGGAGTATGCTAATTTGTACCCTGGGAAGGAGAAATACGAAGTATCAGCCGGAGAGGACAACTGTGTCTCAGTTAGAAAGAGCAAGGCCGGCTTCGCCGTTTCCAGATGGTAATAGTCGGCGTTAAAGTTTGAATGAAGTCCCCCGATGTTGCAGAAATTCACGGATAGCGTGGCAGGGAGCGCCTTTGACTTATTGCTCCGTTTGCCACGGGCAGGTTTAGTCTCGAGCGGGATTTCTCCCCCACCACGCGGGGTAGCCTGAGTACGCACGCTCAGGAAGAGTAGGGTAACTTGGGCGTGGATGCTCAGCGAGGGATTCTCCGTCACCGGAGGTTCTAGTACCCACCAGGGGTAGTGTATTATTTAACTCCGCAACCATGTTAAGGGGAGGGGAAGATTGGACCTTCGTCCACCTGCACTCACCAGACGAAATGTAGAAGCAGAGCTTCTGCTTCAGTCTGGTCTTCTGTGAAGTCATGGAACCACCCTGGTTCGAGCCGGCCCATACGGTTTGCCGCGTGGCACTACCACTGTTAAACATTTTTTACACTATGATACAAAGTGTTCTCTTGATATCCATTATAGCCTATAAAGGTCCACTGCTGAACACAGGACTTTCACATAGATTGCCTCTTAGGGCGGATGTTAGCTGGCACTTGGCACGCGGGTTGGCAACCGCAGTTTCTTATTATTTTGAGTTGTTATTAGGGAGATGCTGCTGCCCATCCTCTATTTAAGTTTCCCTCTGTCCCCTATTACGACACCCACGGGACGGCATGAGGTAGTGGACATTCTTACACCGCTACTACACCGTTTGTTCTATTGATAATGTTGATATTAATATTGCAGCCCGAAGTTATATATCAGTCTACGTAATCCCAACGATCATGTTGGACGTTACTAGCTTTTGCAAAGAAAAATAAATCTCTAGTTTGAGTCAGAATTTTTGTATACAATATGTATCCCTTTATCACATAAATGTGGTGTCTGGACATACTGCACGCTTTCGAGTACCTAAATAACCTGAATCCGCAGTAGCAGTATAGAATCAACAAACAGGAATAATTGGTATAATTATGTAATATGTTTGAGCCCAGCAACTGCCACCACGAATTAGATTAAATATTTATTTAATCTAATTCGTGTTAAACGTAATTCGGGTTAAACGACCATGGTAATGGCGGGGCAGGGGGTGCTAAGAATCTCCGGTGGAGGTTCGGTTGCCACCTTAGACGACTCGACCTGGCAACGTACAACGCACGCACCCTGAGGACTGACGAGAAGATCGTGGAGCTGGAAGAAGAGATAGACAAGTTGCGCTGGCATATTATAGGATTATCCGAAGTCCGAAGAGAGGGGGAGGACACGGTAATCCTCGAATCCGGAAACTTGCTCTATCACCGGGAGGGCGACCATTTATTTAAAAATCTCAATAAATATTTCATTCTTTATTTCGTAAATCTATCGTAATGGTGATTAATTTTTTCTATAGATCAATTGTTTGTACCTGTGCCTTGTGTACATTATGTGATGTATAACTATAATACAAATTGCTTAGTATATTAACACTTTAATCTATTAACAGTAATCTGTCCACTTCCTACCTAACTCCACCGTGCACCAGCTGACGGATTATGTACGTAAGCCCTCTACATATTGTCGGGATGCATTAGTGCTCTACTTATTAATCCGGTTGTGTGTAATAGATAGAGTGTGAATTATACAATCAGAAATACCTATTAATTTCTTATATTCACTCGAGCACTACACATTTAATAAAACTACTTTTACGGATTCTATCTCTTTTAATTAATTTATTTTTATTTCATCGGGACGTCAATCACCTCAGTCTCCCGTGAGCACGGGTGCAACCGAAACGTCGGGAATAATAAAAATAAGTTAAATAAACGCCATAGATAACGTAAAAGAGATTTTATTCAGAAATACCTATATTCATTCATTACAGCCTATGAAAAGTCCACTCATATATTTTATCACAGTTGTCACGCTTGGCAGTCGGGTTGGCAAGCGCAGTAGTTTATTTGTATTTTATCAGGAAAATGCTGCTGACCATCTTCTGGTTAAGGTTCCGTCTATAGCTTCTAGCGACACCCACGGGATGATGTGAGGTCGTGGGGCAGTGGATATTCTTGCACAGCCACTACGTAATATTTTAAATGCGTTTCGGATGGTAATAAATCGACGAGTGAATCGAAAGATTGTCGCATATGCACGGGTTAATTTGTTATTAGCGACCCGCTCCGGCGCCGCCTGGATGGTATCTATGAATGCGGCGTTATTTAGATTGAAGGCAGTCAAAGAACATTTTGTTTTATCATTGTTTCGCTTTAAAAAAAATCTTCACGTGTTTCGGATTAAATATCATCTAGATCACTCCTGACATTGCTCTTACGTTCGTGAAGTTTAGCCATTTCGAAAAATAACCTGGACAGACTAACATACTGACAGACAGACATACATAAATTTTAGCAATGGTTGTTAATATCTTAACGACATGCAAATTACCTCCTCATATCTCATATATAAGGTTAGTTATTTCGATATTACAGATTGTTTCATTTTATTTATATGTATAGATTTTATCTGTGTTTATGAAATCAATATAATATATATATATATATATATATATATATATATATATATATATATATATATATATTCTTTATATATGTGTGGGTGATTATCCCGGGTTCTCAACACCGGACTATCGCAATTTTGCGGTGCGGTGAGGCAATTTAATCGACAACTATTTTCATTAAGAAATTAATTTCTTCCCTTTTCACTATACTAGTTTTATTTGTTAAACAATTGCAATAAGAAGGAGGCTCTATTTTCTATGCGTGTGGTTGTTTTATTCTGCATTCATCCTCGATTAAGAATCAAAATGCAGCCGCGTTGTCAACCCTAAGGACTTGGTTTACAGTAAAAAGGGTATCCGGAACTCTACACTCATCATACGAAATACAGCATTATTCAATTGCTGTAACTCGCAAGTTAGAAATCGTGGTAGTGCTAGACTACCGTATGTAATTTTGAGCCCATGAAAAGTATCTGTAATTGCACTTACTTGAAAATAAAAGAGACGATTACATAGCAAACATAATCTTTAATCCTTTGTCCCCGTTCGTTTTGTATGTCTTGATTATGTCTTTCTTCTGGGTTAGGGTTTAAGAAAAGCGTAAATTCATAATTGTTGTGCTAATCATACTCGCGCTTGAAGAGTTCCATACCATCTTATAACCTTATATATTATGTATAAAGAAAGATTATAGAAACAACAATTTAGAAAAAAAATTCTTACAACGGGGGAAGAATTTGCCCAGTTTGTGGCCTTTTACGTTATATAGGTAGAGCCATGCTGCAGCTTTATTAATAGTATAGTTGTAGCGCGAATGGGTCGGCTCGAATGGAGACGGACCACACTCTCACAGAATACCAGCGTAAAATGGCAGCTTGACACTGCTGTGTTTCGTATGGTGAGTGTAGAGAACCGGAGACCTATTTTACTGGAAAAGAGGCATTATATCTTAGTCCTCACGGGTGATGACGCTCTGCATTTTGATTCTTTATTAAGGATAAATGTAGATGACTATAAGTCATAGCAACCACTCACCATCAGGTAGACTGTGTGATCGTTTGTCACCCTATCGTATAAAGAAATAAATAAAAAAATAAACGATTTTATATAATTTTACTTTAAGAAAAAGAAAAAGATAATATTATTATGTCATAATTTCAGCATTATTTTTTATATCTTTGTATCTTACATGGGGGTATATTGCCGTAGTTGCCACGCTTGGCGAGCGGGTTGGCAACCGCAGTTTTTTTATTGCTGTTTTGCTGTTATCAGAAAGATGCTGCTGCCCATCTTCTGTCTCAGTTTCTCTCTGTCGCCTCTTACGACACCCACAGGAAGTTATGGGATAGTGAGTATTCTTACCCGTCAGTACACGGGATTGTCTTGTTTACAGTCATTTAATTATCTTTTCGACAAACAGCTCATCGTTTCTCATTCACAAAGGGGTATGTTAAAATCACAAGCAACTTAGTACACATACACTATTAAGCTAGGAGTACTTTGGGTGTGACTTAACTAATTTAAACAGAATAACTACCGTAAAATAGCAGCATTAAGGTGCTATGTTACGCTGGTATTCTGTGAGAGCGTGGTCCTTCCCTGGTAGAGTCAGCCCATTCGTGCTACAATTATAATATAGCTGCAGCGTGACTCTACCACGTAACAATATATTATATAAAAAATGTACCAAAAAAACAACTATTAAACATATACATTTCAAACGGTCTGTATTATTATATCGGACTTCTAACCAATTTGCCAATTAACTTTTCGTTTCGTGGTGCTTGCGGATAAATTGAATCAACTAGAAATTATTGGAAATTAGCTGAAGTGAGTTTTCAAGAAAGCACTTTTTATGATATCGTACTAATGATTGATTTTTTTAATGAAAATATATCATTTCTATAAATAATAAGTACTTATAATATTGCGTATTGGTATTCAACTCGGCTGGGCAGCGTTCGGGAAGTCACGGCACATCTTCTCGTCAAATATAATAGTACTTGTACAAATATTATTATTTTGTTATATAACATTATTTCAAAAATATTTATAAGCAATACAAATACATTACTCCACGGGATTGAAATCGGCGGCGCGCTACGTCACAGTCAAAGCCTTAGCCACAGCGTAATGGAGCCGATAAAGTACATATGAATTACATGGTTAAGATAACTTCAGTAAGTATTAGGACCCTTTTTCTACCAAGGATTCCGTCTAGTCCCTCTTATCTATTTTTGGGTACCGTAGTTACACAAAAAGGAACCCTTCGGAAGGGTTCGAATCGCGCACGGTACAAGTATTTGTATAGCCCACAAATAATTCAAAATAATTCAAAAATCAAGATACTAAACTATCTTGATTTTTGTCCTTGTGAAATTTATGTACTCGTATGTAAACTGGCTCCAAGATAAATATTAATATTAATGATAAAGATTTTGTACGTGGTAGAGCCATGCTGCAGCTATATTATGGATGTAGCACAAATGAGTCGGCTCGACCGGGGAAGGACCACGCTCTCACAGAATACCAGCGTAAAATAGCAGCTTAACGCTGCTTTGTTTCGTATGGTGAGTATAGAGAACCGGAGACCCTTTTTACTGGAAACGAGGCATTCCATCTTAGTCCTCACGGGTGAAAACGCATCTGCATTTTGATTCGTAATTGAAGATACATGTAGATGTCTATGGGCCACAGCAACCACTTACCATCAGGTGGACTGTGTGCTCGTTTGTCACCCTTATACTATAAAAAAAGATACAGGAGAAAATCCTAGTGTAGTGGTAAAGTTTAAAAAAAAAATTATTTACTTGTTTATTCCTGAAACATAAATGCTTACACACAATAAGCTTAAGTAAAGAACGTAACAAAGAATCTCTGACTGAAGTTAAGGCAAGTGCACAAGAGCGATGTGGCCGTCAGAGGGAGGGCAACAGTAATCTAATGCAGCGCAATGAATGAGTCGGGGCAGCAGATGAACCATTCGTGCTACAAATCTAGTTTGTTTTCTTTAATTTATTAATGTGTGTTTTATACGTGATAAAATTGATACTGTAGATCATTAAATTAGGATTTAATTTTATATAGTACATAGATACCGTATTATTTAATTTTAAGGACTCAATATATGTTAATAATACACAGTTACCAAGATTAACTTATAAACCCTACTTAAGTAGCGTCTATAGTCAAGAATAAAACTTTCCCTGTGAAAAACGGGTACACTATACAAAGTTCTGCGGATAGTAACACGATTTAAGTTATCACAAAGTATATCTTTAACTTATAAAATCTATCTTACGCAGAGAAACGAACATTAAAAACAGTGACTGAGTATCGAAGCGTCAAATGTGAGCCACAAGCCGCTAGGTAGGTAGAGAATAATATGGAATGCCTCCTTTCCATTTGAAAGGGTCTCCGGATCACCATACTCACCGTCTGAATCACAGCAGCATTAAGCTGCTATTTTATGCTCGTATACTGAATAGCGTGGTCCTTCCTTCGTCGAGAGAAACTAGTAGTCCTACCGGAAACTCGACATTAACTTCACCACACGTGCGATTTGGTCATGAATTTTACAAGTCATGTTATGTTTCATATTTCATAATTCGTCCAGCGCCAACATGTGCACGTTAACATTCAGTAACAGAACCAGTTGCTAAAAATATACCTAGAAATCCGGAGTCACGTAACGTATGTACACGTATTATAATGTCTGTTAGTCTAGCTGTCGTAAACGCGATTACGATTGCAAGGTCCCGGGTTTGAATCCCAGGTCGGATCAAAATCAGTAAATGGGTTATCTGTCAAGAAATTCTTAGTAGCGATCTCGAGTAAGGAAGTAGGCGACGAAGCACGTACAGCCGTTTTTCCTGTGCCTGATCTCTCTCCGTATGTGTCAGATAACTGTCCCATCGGACTAAGATTGAGTGAATAGATAGTGCGCTTATGCTTGCGCAACACTTGGGCACTATTGTCCTGTCCTACGCAGTTTCTGTTGAGACTGGCGCCGTGACCGAAATTCGGTCTGGAGGTCATTATAACGTATTTCAAAACTTTCATAACATCTTACTTTTATAAATGAACACAGTTTTCTAATTAATGCGTATATTATATCTAGTAAGTTATTTGAAGCTCATAATAAGTACAGCAAATAAAGTTCACCTCGCGGGCCCCCAGGCCGACACGCTCCGCTATCGCTTTAACTTGTTGGACACGGTCTGGTTGATGTTGTTTTGTGCATTTTATAAATAGGAATGTTTAATTAATTTTATTTCGAACTCAACAAACAAAAACAAAAATAAGTACTAGCCACCCGCCCCGGTTTCGCTTATTTAGGGTATAGGATATAATGAGGCGTTTTCTAGATTTAAGAAAATCAAAGACCATTTTTTCAATAAATAGTTTTTTTCTTCTAAATAAATCTCCAATCTTTTCGAAAATGTAGCTAGCGTTTTTAAGACCATACTGTGGGGATTAGGATATAAAAAAAAAAAAAATTTAGTCCAAGTTTTTTTTGTAATAGATATTCTTTATTACTGTCAAGTAGATATATATTGATTAAATATATCAATGAATAGAGTTTTAAAAATTTGTCATGTCAAGACAAATTACTCCTGTTGTCCCCGTTCAACAAAAGTCCCGGAAAACTTACACCAGCAGCTAAGTTAAATTAATTAATAACAGTGGTAGAGCCACGCGGAAGCTTTTGCTGTCGCACGGATGGGCCGGCTCGAACCGGGGTGGTACCACGACCTCACAGAATACCAGCGTGAAGTATAGGTATACCTTTGCGTTTCGCTTGGTGAGTGCAGGTGGCCGGAGACCTTTTTTACTGGAAATGAGGCATTCCATCTTAGTCCTCACGGGTGACAACGCATCTGCATTTTGTTTCGCAAACGAGGATAGATGTAGATGTCTATGGGACGCAGCAACCATTTACCATCAGGTGAACTGTGTGCTCGTTTGTCACCCTTATCCTATAAAAAAAAATCGGGACTCGGTAAATTCACCTGCGTGCCAAAGAGCGATAACTTGTAAATTAGAATTTGTTGCTTTTAAGGGGAGATATATTTTCACTTGAATCCTTTAAAAAGCATATAAACAATATTTTTATAGAATAAGCATGACAAACGAGCACACGGTCTATTTAGTGGTAATTAGCTGTTGTAGCCCATAGACATTTACATAGATTAAGAATCAAAACGCTGATGCATTTTCACACCTGAGGACTTAGATGAAAAACCTCGTTTTCAGTAAAAAGTGTCTCCAGTTCTCACACTAACCATACGAAACACAACAGCATTGAACTGCTATTTTACTTTGGTATTCTGTAAGAGCGTGGTCGTTCCCCGGTTGAGCCGACCCATTCTTGCTACAACCAAAATATAGCTGCAGCGTGGCTCTACCCCATATAGTAATTTAATTTCATGTCATCACTTCCTTATGTTTTCAATTCAATTTGGGTTCACTAAACAATCAGTTTCTGTGGAAGCCGTTTGGTGGCGTAAGAGAATCCTTCATTCCTGTTCGACTCTTGAAATTCGAAAGAGACAAAGAAATGACAGAAACATCTTATGATTTATTTATTTATTTCTTTCAACACTTACAACTATCTTTACCGGTTATCCTAATACGATAGTGTAACTATTCCATTTGCTATATTACGTATACGTATTTATTACTTCTAATTAGGTAAATAAAAAACAATATAAAATGCTAGTTTTGTGAACTCACTTACAGAGCAAATAAACAAGTCTATTTCTTTGGCTATTAAATTAAGTGTGCAGAGAGCAAGTGTCAGAAGCGTCCGACACATTAAGATTGTCCTTCCATTTGGCACGGTCAGCAGCTGTGGCCGTCGTCGAATCCCGCGGTATCCGTCTGGAACATTCGATATTTCCATAAGATGGCGTATCATCATCAGGTTTAAGCTCTTCGTAAAGTATCCAGACCGGTGACAGTGTAAAAGATGCGAGACGTCTGGTTCTGCAATCATCACTCCGCCTACCAAGCGTGACGACTAAAGCAAATCATCCCCACAACGGGAGAGGCTCATGTGCAGCTGTTATCGTTTACGAAGAAGAAGATTTTCAGTATTAACCAATGCTATTCATTAGTTTTTTAACTATACAATTTTAAACATCACGCGCCCCTATTTTAGGGAGGATTTATATTCAGGCCATCATCACCAAGTCCCGCTCTTTTTAAAAAAGTTTTCCTTTCTTCTTCTTATTATTTTTATTCTTTTTAGAAAACATTATCCCCACACTAGGGTTTACTCCTATTTCGTGGAAGCAGTTTACGAACATAAGTTTCACAAGGACAAATATTCTACTACCGTTTGAACTGCTATAAATTTTTTGAGAAATAGTCGAACAATCTATTATAATATTCTTCAAATGAAAACAGATTTGAAGGTGGGGTTGTTATAAACTAATTTGCTTAGTTCCGCGTAAAGAAAGAAAATGATGTGTCCTGCCCAGTTTTAAGGAGACCTTCCACCCTCCCTCAATCGCGTGCACTATACCTGTCGCCGTTAATCCCAGCACTACCACCCCCAGCACCACCACACTAGACACGACACAACACTCTCGAAAATACGACACTTGTTTCGCCTCTACATGAGGCATCCTCAGGTGAAGTAGACTCTGCGGAGGCTGGCCGCTAAAGTCTTAGTCTTAGGTCAAGGAGAAATATTTACCATAGTTGCCACGCTCGCCAGGTGTGTGTGACCACGGTTTTTTTAAATGTATTTTGAGTTATAACTATATGATAGGCTATTCACACTGACTAGGCCTACAAAGTTCGAGTCACCTACCAACTCATTTCTAGTCTTTACTTTCAAATGAAAGAAAATGCTGTAATTCTTCAACCATATTATATTATGTTGTTAAAATACCGTAGATTATCATCTTTTTGTGTGGAGAGGTGTGTCAGGATCGTGCCAAATGGAAATCCGTAGTGTTTTCCTACTGCTTTGAGGAACACGTGTGAATGTTTATGTACGTATTAGGTACGTATTATGTATGAATTCATAATAACTTGTAACAATATATTTTTTTATAGGATTAGGGTGACAAACGAGCACGCAGTCCACCTGATAGTAAGTGGTTGCTGCGGCCCATAGACATCTACATCTATCCTCTATTACAAATCAAAATGTAGATGCGTTGTCACCCGTGAGGACTAAGATGGAATGCCTCATTTCCAGTAAAAAGGGTCTCCGGCCACCTGCACTCACCAAGCGAAACGCAGAGGTAAACCTCTACTTCACGCTGGTATTCTGTGAGGTCGTGGTACCACCCCGGTTCGAGCCGACCCATCCGTGCGACAGCAAAAGCTGCCGCGTGGCTCTACCACTGTTAAAACGAAAGGTATAACGAAATTTACGTACAATAACGAAAACCGTAAAATCCGCCAAAAATAATTTAATGGTTTTATATATATTTCTGGCCATTTTTGACACAGGCTATATGTTTCGGTTATAAAGCTATAATCTAGATCCCGGGCAGCCAATATTACATTGACACAAAGTTTAATACGATAAAAAGGGGATATATGTATTTTACAATGATGATAAATGTAGCGATAAAAACAATGTGAACGGTTATTTCATATACTCTGTGTTGAATATTTCACACGCAGAGGCAATCATGTAGCTCAAACATTTATGCGCATATTTCAACTTACGTAGTAGATACCATACTATAAGGTTAAACTTAATAACAGTGGTAGAACCAGGCGGCAGCTTTTGCTGTCGCACGGATGGGCCAGCTCGAACCGGGGTGGTACCACGAACTCGCAGAATACCAGCGTGAAGTAGAGGTTTACATCTGCGTTTCGTTTGGTGAGTGCAGGTGGCCGGAGGCCCTTTTTACTGGAAATGAAGCATTCCATCCTAGTCCTCACGGGTGAAATCGCATCTACATTTTGATTTGTAATAGAGGATAGATGTAGATGTCTATGGGCTGCAGCAACCACTTACCATCAGGTGGACTGCGTGCTCGTTTTTCACCCTTATCCTATAAAAAAACTAAATATGTTATTACTGTTAATATAGAGTCGTTTTAATTTTTGAAACGGAATTAAAATAAATTAAAAAACATGCCTTTTGTAAAATATTAAATTAATACATACCATAAGGTCATTTGTTTGACAATAATATTTTCCTTTGTTTAATGAATAGTCGATGTCTATAAAATAATTCGTATTTAAAAGTACGTACTAAAATTTGCATTTTGAATTCGAAATTTGGGAAATACACAAAGTTAAAATATAACTCGATAAACAAAAATATTCATAAAATTGGCTTTTAAGAATGTGAAAGAGTGAATAGTCTCTTTAATAAATAATGTAAATCTTTGTATATAACATAAAATTTCCTCCAATAAAACCTGGGGAATTTCACACAGTTAATTTTTCGTACATGAAAGTTTCCGCCGTGTAGTGACGGCGTAAGAAAATGCACTACCCCATATCGTCCACTGTGTGCTATAAGAACCGACTCATGGAAATGTAACAAGACAAACTCCCCCAAAGAACACGCAATGTATTAAGCTGAGCCACCTGCATCCATCGACTTCGTGCATTTCTTACTAGGTCATCACCCCATCAAGTGAGGGACAACCCTACACTCGCATACCGGTACGAGGCTGCCACCTAAAACTTCTCTTCTTCAATGATCATCGTTTCATCAAGCTATATGGCCGTCCCATTATCGCTTCAAGTTAGGTCTCATACATTTATTTCATATTCATTGTTATTACCGTTACCAGAGTAAAATAGCAGCTTAATGCTGCTATATTTTGTATGGTGAGTGTAGAGAATCGAAGACTTTTTAATGGAAATGAGGCATTCCATTTTAATCGTCAGGGGTGACGATGCATCGGCATTTTGATTTTCAATTGTGGATAGATGTGATGCCTATATACCACATTCACTTAACATCAAGATGAATGTAAGTTCATTCGTTTATTTCAAATCTATAAAAAAAAAACATTAACATTGTTGTCATTCTTATCACAAAACATTAAGAAGGAAAGCTTGTAGGCAGTTGTTTATTATGATATTACTGGTGTAATATGAAAGTACAAAGCAGACTGCGCACAAGTTCAACGGGAATGTTCCGCAAAACACAACGTTCCATATATTATCTTAACTTCATGAACATGTCGAGGTTGGAACTTAAGCTATTGCGGTACACAGCGTTACTTGTAAGCTTTAAATATGTACACAATAGAATTCTCACTATTCTTTATATTAATTTATGACATTGGTAACCGTGTAGTGGCGGTGTAAGAATATCCACTACCCTATATCATCCCGTGGTGCAAGAGGTAACAGTGGGAAACAATGCAGGAGATGGGGAGCAGCGTTATCCCAATAACAACTAAAAATATAAAACTGCGGTTGCTAACCCACCTGCCAAGCATAGCAACTATGGCAAATATACCTCCTATAAGGCAGTCTATGGGGGAGGTCTATGTTCAGAAGTGGACTTATTACTTTTGATATTTTAGGCTGAGAGTTAGTCACCACTTTGAATAACGTTTAAGATAACTTCGATTTTTTATATTGTTAATTAAATATTAGATAAATAGGAAAATTAAGATGGTTTTCGCTACATTATACACAAACTTGAGCAAATGAGGAGTACTTTGGAAGAGGCAATTACAGAAACGCGCAGTATTCAGGCAGCGGATTATCTAGGCGAGGGGATGACGACTGCGAAAAACTGCATAAGGATAGAAGTGGTATCTCCCAAGGCGACTGTTTGAGTTCAACCTGGTTCTTCTTCTCTCAGAACCCTCTCAGTACCTTGGCCTTTCCCTCTATTTTTAGTCAACGAGCAGTGACAAGACCTGGCAGTATAGAGCATGTTCAACGCGGTGACCATATGGAAGGAGAAGAATCGCCACAAGGGATTCTACAAGGATCTTCGTGAGCCTTTCATAGACACAGCTGCCTTCCTTTACTGGCTAAGGAACTTCAAGAAAACCGAGGGGTTTGTCTGTACAATACAGGATCAGGATATTAAGTCCAACAGCTACCGGAGACACATACTAAAGGATCTAGCCGTCTACATCTGTCGAGCTTGTCACTATCCCGGTGAGTCACTTAGCCATGTCCTCCGTCGTTATTAGGCGATTTCTAGCTCTGAGTATTTGCACAGACACAACCTAATAGCCAGGATTCTACATCAGGAGCTGCTCTGACATATAGTCTTGTAGATCAGAAATTGCCTTATTACACATACTTGCAGGAAGCCGTGCTCGTAAAATGCCCGCCAGGCTTTACTGTGACCGGGATGTCATTATAGACCGGACTATTCTTGCGAATAAGCGTGATATTGTGCTGATGTACCGAGCACAGTCAAGAATATTTTTGGCCGATATTAACATTCTGTATGTGGAGAACCTCAGTAATACCTTTATTTAAATCTGGTAGTGCATTAGACCTCGCCAATTTTAGACCTATTTCTGTACTACAAACACTTAGTAAGATTTTTTAAAAAAATATCCTTGATCAAATGTTAAATTTCTTTAATACTATTAATAACTTACTTCATAAAAATCAATTTGATTTCACAAGGGGTCGCTCGACAACTGATGCCGGTGTTGAGTTGATAAAATATATATTTAATGCATGGGAGAATTCACAGGATGCTTTGGGTATATTTTACGACCTATCCAAGGCCTTCGATTGTGTTCACCATGAAACACTAATCAGGAAACTGCAACACTACGGTGTAAGAAGTGATGTTCTTAAATATAATTATTTCATATTTAAGTAAGAGAACGCAAATAGTTGTCATAAACAGTATGAGATCTTCCGGGTCGATGGCACAAATGGGCGTGCCTCAAGGCTCAATTCTCGGCCCCTTTTTGTTTCTAGTATACATTAATGACATACCTTACATAGTAAGGCATAACCATGATGTAGTATTTATTGCAGATGGCACTTCTTTAATTTTCAAATTAAGTCGACAATTACTAAAATATGACGAAGTAAATTATGCTATATCTAAATTAGTAAATTGGTTCAGTGTTAATAATTTGCATTTAAATGGCACTAAAACGAAATGTATGAAATTCATGACTCCAAATACCAAACAATTAAATACTAATATAATTTTAAATGGGGAGAAACTGAGTCTTGTAGATACCACCATTTTTCTTGGAATCACACTAGACGCGAAGCTTCAATGGAGCCCCCATATATCAAAACTAGCAAGTAGACTTAGTTCTGCAGCATATGCTGTAAAAAGATTAGAAGTGTTAGCAGTGTTGAAACAGCTAGACTAGTTTAGTTTAGCTATTTCCATAGCATAATGTCGTATGGTATTTTTACTCTGGGGACACGCAGCTGACACTGAAATTATATTTGTTTTACAGAAGAGGGCCATAAGAGCAATTTATGATTTAAAGCCTCAAGAATTCCCGCTGGATTTCTTCCTGGTTCTTACCAGGACAGAGTTTTTTTTCGAACCAGTGGTAATCAAACAAAAGAGTGACTTTCAATAAGTATTATTTATAATCTATATTGAAAAAAAAGTTTCTGTTTCTGTTCCTCGTGAAAACCGAAACAGATAATAAAACAAAATATTTGAAGCTGGCGCAATGAGGTGACCAACATATACCACACATCGGTCTACCGAACAAAGTTATTCCTGCAGTCGTTTCGGCGAACGGGCTAATCCTGGTCAGCCTCTCGAGTCATCTGAGGCGACTGTGCCTCTGTGACGGAGCGCCCCGGGCTCAAATGTAGAAGGCGGTGCTCGTCCGCAACATCTGCCGGTTTCTCTCCCTTTCTCCCTAACACTGCCGAGGACTTACATCGGGATGGATTTTAATTTATATATTTTAATTTATTTATTTCACTTCATTGATATAGATTTATGTATATTTATATAATTTCCATTTATATATTTGTAAAGTTCTACCAGTAAGAAAACTATGAAATTAACTTAAATAATAATACTAAGATATTTTGAACAGAACTGTAAATATAAAATATGTTTCAAGGCTCGTGCAAATCGTAAACTGAGGATACAAAGGAAATTGAAAGTCTGGTACGGCAAGTCGTATGTTGCAGCTACGGACAGCGCTAGTAAATCGATAGTAAAATGTTGATGGAAAGTTGTGTGAAAAAACAAGATGACACACTAAGCTCAAAGCAGCTCAATTTAATTCAATCAGTCGAAGTCAAGAAGTTGGTCTGGGTAGTGGTACCCTCTTGCCTGTTTGTTCTGTGTTCTGATTTAAAGGGTTGATGATGATTATTGTCACATTTTATACATGAATTTCTAGCTTTAATGGTAGGATAAAGTTTTCTTTTTCAGCTTTATTAGTAGAACGAAGACGCCAACATGTTTATAATTAAAGCTTTTTTGGTATACAACAAATTTTTGTAATAAAAAAATGGCTAGGTGCTATTAGCACTTAATTTTACAAATAATTACTTTATTTCGTCCAGTGTCCTGCGGTGGGTCTTATTAGGCCACAATAGGTAAAGCGAGGAAAATCTCATAGCCTTCGATGTATGGTAGTCCACCATCTCTTAAATGCAATATGTACAGTGCATACCGGCTACTATTGTTTTATCCATTTCTAATCTAATTAATATATAATATAACTAATATTTAATAAGGAAACATTAATCTCTACACTTTTCAACCAAATTAACTTATTGAAATTAGTCAAATATTTCACCTCATTAATCTGTGGCGCCGCCTTGGTGGCAAATTCGTGTGTGTCCTCTTACAACGCTTCTCTGTAATATTTCCCTACATGTCAAACTTTACAATTTAAGAGCATAAACTCTTTAATGTTTTCCAGTTTCATCGTTATAAAGGAGTTTAAAGGGTATTGAAAAAGGTTTCACCTCGTCCGTACACTGTGGCACACAGTGTACGGGAGAGGTGAGAACTTTTTACATCCTAATTAACTAACGAGGGTCTAACGAAAGATAAATGGTGATCATTGTTTATCCATTCGAAAATACTTGTGCTAAGTACCGGCTCCGTACTCAACAGCTAACCTAATCAACATGTAAAGTTGAGTTGTTGGCCATATAAATACAAGCTCCATGCGGGATTCAAATCCGCGGCCCGCATTGTCACTGCACCACGGATCCGCATTTTATGAGAGAGAGAAAGAAAGAGAAAGAGAGAAGATTTAGCGTTTCGCCCTGCCTCCGCCTGGGTAATATCTATTATTGAGGCGGATAGATAGACAGATAGACAAAATTATCAAAAATGTTTGTTTATGTCTGAATAGCACACAAATAACCCCTGAGCTTAACAGAAGCCAGTTATTTCAAAATTACTGACAGGAACATCAATTTCATTAATATGTTTAGAGTTGACATATTCTTGAAAAAGCACATAACCAGCAACGGATTAAAAAAGAGGGAGAGAAAAAGAAGAAGTGGGCCAAGAACATGTCGTGTCTTTTGTTTAATTGTTAGTTAAAGTACATCACGTCCTCCTAAAGATCCGAGTTACTTGCACTCGGATCTTACTCACTACCAACGATAATGCAAACGGTTTGTAAATAAATTATAACTCGTTAAATAAGTTTGTGAGTTTCAATCACATCAACAAAGAGTCCCGTAAACACACTTTTATAACAAAAGTAGTTGAATACTTAAATGTTTTAATCAATATGCTAAGTCACGTCTGCAGAAACTCCCAGTCGGACTGTGAATCAGAATCCGAAAAGTTTTAATGAAACGCGGTTTGCTTTGAAAGTTTATTTTGATTCGTCTTGCTAAAAGAGCCCATTTCTTTCGTAATGATGTAATAAAATTCATAATTCATTTTTCTCCTTTGTCGTGTTTTGAAATGAACATTACAGAGTTTGCATTGCATTGCAAAGTTATGAGTAACGAATTGACTGTAGTATTATGAACACCTAATGTGATTTAATAAAAATAATAAATACCTTTCAATGTAATAATATGAACTTCATTAATAACTAAATTTAATGAGTTTACAAAAAATCTATGTTTCGTTATAAAACAAAAGTCATAATCGAAATTATAGTCCATGTGATAGTAAATGCCTGCAAGGACTGCAGTAAGATGGAATACCTTACGGCCTCTCATTATACTGGCTCTCTATGACCTGCAAATTACGAGAATTGTTTTTAAAAATTAATATTTTATTTAATTATTAACACAAGTATAAAAAAATATCTATGTAAATATAAAAAAGCAGCTAGAACTGTCATTCATATAACTGTCCGCGTGAATGCGGCATTAATCATCTATTAGCCAAAATCAATAAATGGGTATTTTAGAAGGTGATTCAGAGAATTGCCAAAAGATCTTTTGGTCGTCGATAGTTGGCGGAACAGTTATCTATAATTAATAGAATCAGGCGTTACTTTGCGAAAATCCATTATATTAAAGTTGGCAAAAAATAACCTCGCGTACAACCGCTCGATAAAATAAAATGATGTGTCTTACCTACATTGAAGAGCACCTCCCGCCCTTTCTCAATTGCGTGAACTATCCCCGTCACCACTAATCCCAACACCACTACTCCCAACACCACTACACTAGGAAAGACACATCGCTGATGACAGATGAATGACGAAGACATATGCAAGGGTTGACGGATCGTAAAGGTTTTGTTGCCAATCTAAGAGATCAATATAGCTATTGGCTTGGAAATTAACAAGTGGTACCTCAAACACACAACGTTGAGGGATCTTCTTGCTATCAGTATTCTTCTGGCAGCGAGTTCCTTGATTGTTCTGTTTTCATCAGAGCATACCAACAAAAGCAAATTTTCTGGATGAACAAAAAGGCATTACGTTTAATTAAAGGATCAATTATGAGTTTATACACCGAGGGCAGATATCGAGAACATTTTATTAATTTCCAAAAATTCTTAGACCCATTTTTGCAAGTGGGATTTGTTTATCTAAAATGGAATGTTCCAGTACCGGTATCCGGCCGTCGTCACTCTCTGGTATATATTATTACATACGTAGTAGTATGCTTGTTACTCAATATACGAAACACAGCAATATTATGTAACTATTTCTGTGCGAGCGTGTTATTAGGTAATTTTTTTCTTTATTTTAGCTCCTTGTTGCAATAATTAAAAGATAGTATATATAATGTAAAAATATAGTTAATAGGTGATTGTAGCGCCCATACAATAAACGAAAAATAAAATATTTATATTAGTATGAATATAGATTTTGGTACTACAATAAATCATGAAACTATTCTATATTTAGAGTTATAACATATTTAATTTAGTATCTATTGTATGTACTACGTATGTAAAAATATGCGCATAAAATTTGAGCTGATCTGCATGATTTCCTCTGCGTGTGAAATATTCAACAAAATTGTATCTGAAATAACCTCACACATTGATTTTATCGCGATATTTTATCATACTTTTAAGAATATAATATAACTTCCTCCTTTTTAAGGTTCGGAAACTATACAACACGGAACCCTTATAGATTCGCCATGTCCGTCCAACCCTTTGCAGTTTTACTAAAAGGCTCAAGGTGTTACAAAGCGTCAAAACACGTGTAAATCACACCAACAAATATAAAATACAATCTATAAAAAGCGGCCCAGTGCTAGCAGGTCTCGCCCATGAAGGGTCCCGTAAAGCTAGTAACATAATTTACTATTTACTATTATTATCACTTTCATTAGCGCTCCTTTTCGGGGTTTTAGATGCGGCATCGGCTGTTCGCAAGATACCGCCCTTTATTCCTTAAATTCAGAGGTGGCGACGTACGATCGCTGTCGTATCCAAGATTACGGCTTTTTGTACTTTGTTTCTCACCCTCACTGAGATTCCTAGCTTCGCTCAGTTCTCAGTAAGGGATTTATGATTAGGTGATAGGACAATTCCCGTGGTGGAGAGAATCAGCGGGACGATATGGACCAGCTGCTGCCGCCTTAATTGTCGGATTTCTTCAGCTAGCCGTTGGTATTTAACCATCTTTTCAGGGATGTATTTCTGCACATTGTGCGAATTTAGAATACCAATATCCAACAACCATGTCCGCTTCTCCTCTTTTTCTACTCATATTATATCAGGCCGATTATGTTTAACTGTTCGATCATTTAAAATCGACCTGTCCCAATAAAGTTGGGCTGAATCGTTCTCAAGTACCGGGCTGTACTTCCAGTAAGGCTCTGTTTCCTTTAAGAGACCGTGTTTAATTTAATTTTTAATAAAATAATTTTCGCCACATTGTCGTGGCGCTGGGTGTACTCAGATCCAGCAAGAGCTTGGCAGCCGCCAGTTATGTGCTGGATGGTCTCTGGCTTTTGATGACACCGTCGGCACTGGTCATCTCCGATGCCTGTCTTGACAATAAACTTAAGATAATTTTTCGTAGGCATCACCTGATCCTGAATCGCCACCATGAGTCCCTCAGTTTCAGCAAAGATATCTCCATGTCTAAGCCAGTTATTCGACGCCTCAATGTCGACATACGGTTGACTCAGTTCATTTGCAAATCGACCATGAAGAGGCTTTGAGGCCCATTGCCGGAGTTTGGCTTCTTCGTATTCAGCGTCGGTCTCTAACGGTTGAATATTGTCGGCATGAAGAAGATCGAGCGTCGTCAGACGGTCATCGGCCTTTACGTCACAGACTATTTGGATTGGTCGAAGATTTCGACATGTTTATGTTTAAATAAAACTAATTTTACAGATTTTATCGCGTATGTTAACTTATTTTATATTCCCGGCATATCGAGCACTTTACAGCACTCATGGTCACCGGAGGGGAGGGGGGGGGGGACTGAGGTGTATAACGTCCCAATGTCACAGTTAACCACGGCTACCTCCAGATTAAAAATTATTAATTTTTGTTCCGATCTACGCAGTATGAACTTACAGTATCATGAAGTCTTGCAGTTGTATGCTTGCGCAGGGATTTAATTTTATTAATTATGGGATTCCAAGCAGATGGTAGCACCCAGCCATCTTCTCTATTGAAATTAGGTGATTAGTGACAGGGGCGATCCAGTACGTGTTCACAGACTGCAGACAGACTTCCCGGAGCGTCAATTCTTCACATCAGCTATGTGTTCCTTAACGCGAGTTTTTATGGATCTTTTAGTTTGTCCTGTATAAGAGAGACCACATTCACAATCAAGCTTGTACACTCCTGCATATTGCAGAGGAATATTACACTTGACTGATGGTAATAACTGACAAATCTTCTTCGGCGGTTTGAAGTATATTTTAATGGAAGCACGCTTCAAGATGTAGCCAATCTTGTCAGTGACACCTCTGACATATCACAAAACGTCGTGAATATAAAATAAGTTAATATGCGCGATAAAATCCGTAAAGTTAGTTTTATTTAAATGTGTAGTGTTCGCGTAAATATAAGAAATCATTATGTTTATAATATGTATTCAGCAATCGCGGCAGTTGTAGTTCGATAAATTTGATTTGTGTAAAGATAAAATTTTGATTCACCACTTCTAGTTCTAAATTGGGACAAATATTTCCTGCGACCAGTTACATGAATCTAATATTAATTTAACTTCATAGAGTTTATTTTATGTTTTTATAATGAACTGTAAATATCCTGAATACCTTATTTCCAGTAAAAATTCTCCGGTTCTTTACACTCACCATAGGAAACACTGGAGTTTAATGCTTAATTCATTAAGCTCCAGTGTTTCCTATGGTGCTATGGTTCCATTTTACGCTGGTATTCAGTGAGAGAATTGTTCTTTCCCGGTCGAGCCGACACATTCGTGATACAATTACAATATAGCTGTAGCATGGCTCTGCCACGTATTTCGTTCTGTCGAACGGCCACGTCAAGGCCTTTGTTTTTTTTTTATATTCCTCTAAGCCAGCGCTTATCTACGATCCCACCTGATGGTAAGTGGTGATGTCGCCTAAGATGGTGAAGCGCACTGACTTAACAAAAGCCTATTCACTCTTGCCTTGAAGACACCCACACTATAATCGGATGGAAAGACAGATGCTGGCAATTTATTCCATTCCTTTGCTGTACGCATGATGAACGACGTGGCGAACCGTTTGGTTCGAATACGTGGTAAGTCAACAACGAAAGTTGGAGACTGGCCGAACGTCTGGTTGTCCGATGGTGGAAGGGAGAGCGTGGAATTAAATTATGTAATTCCTGCGCACACTCTCCGAAATGCATCCTGTAGAAAACCGAAAGGCTGGCTACTTTACGGTAGATGGTTTAAGATGCGATAGCCAATATTACGTTTTAGCAGGCAAATTTTTTCAAAAGATAGAGAGAGAGAGAGAGAGAGAGAGAAGGAGGGAGAAAGAGCGAGGAGGAGAGAGGTAATTGGGTCATTTTTAGCTGCAAACTATTACGTGCTGACAAATATTAGAGAAGAACAACAATTAAAGTTATTGTTTTGTAGATACAAGTTCAATCTCAATTTACTACGCCTATTTCGAACCGGCATTAAGAGGATATCTGGGCTGCAAGAAATATAAATAATGGATTTGTATCGATCTGTTGCTGTTACACTTCGCCTGAATGACAGAGTTGGGCAACCGACAAAATTCATCAGATCCCTTCGTCATGTCTATCAAAATTTATAACAAACTCCCTGACTCGATAAAAAATATAGAAAAAGAAACTATTTTTATAAATAAAATTAAGGAGTTTTTTAATTTTTAAACACTACTACACACTAAACGAATACTTAAATGATAAATTTTGAAATATCTACCTAATATTTCAATTCTATTTTTATTTAAAGTGTATTTATCATTATTGTTTCAGTATAATGGCCCTCCTCTCTCTTAATTGCCGTGCCCTGCAGGGCCCATTATGATCTCATAGTTTTAAGTTAAAACTAAAAATGTTCTCAATACCTTAGCTGTAAAGTTATGGATGCAATAAATAATATGAATATGAATATGAATAAATGCTGACGTAACACGCAAAAAAATATATCGAGGAAACCTACATGTCTGATAAATAAGGAAAAAATAGTATTTGGAAGACATGTGAAGTTTGCCCTCAGGAATTGGGACAGAGCGGAGGACATTTTCTTGTCCTCAAAAACTTTCAAAATGAGAGGAGGCCTGTGCCCAACAGTGTGACGTATATGGGCTGTAATTTTAACGTTTAACTTTACCTTTAAAAAAATAAATTGTATCGTAAAAATATTTGCTCCAATATCTTGATTTAATATCAAGGTAATAAAATAAACAGAGAGTTAAGTTGAGTAAAGAAAAGAAACAATACGCTGCCAGAATATCCTCTTGAATTATAAACAGGAATAGAGTCAAAGGTATATTTAGTCACGGTATTCAATACTCTAGACTATAATACAATAGTAATTCAATAGTATCTTTTTATTATAATCAATATATATATATATATATATATATATATATATATATATATATATACTCTGCATGCCCAAGTTAGTGCGTGTGCCTATTATCGAAATTTATATTTTGCAAATCTAATATGCATGAGCACGGAGAAACCATGCTGGAAACTCAAACGTACAAAGAGAAATACACGGAGCGCTACATACATTGGAAATTCCGTCGAAACTTGAAGCGTTTTTTATGTGGAAGGGCCTTGCTGTAGCTATAATATAGTTGTAGAACGAATGAGTCGTCTCGATCGGGGAAGGACCACGCTCTCACAAAATACCTGCGTACAATTGCAAGTTAATACTGCTGTATTTGGTGTGGTGAGTGTAAAGAACCAGATAACCTTTTTATTAGTAAAAGGCATTCCATCTGAGTCCTTCAGGGTGACAATGCATCTGCGTTTTAATTCTAAATTGGCTATATATTCTATGAGCCATAGCATCCCCTTATCATCAATTGGCATGTGTGCTTGTTTATCACCCATTTTATATTAAAATCATTTTCAATACTTTAGATGAATATGTGTGCGCGAATGCCTGATATTATACTAAGCTAAGCATGGTGTCAGCTTGGTTTCGTCGTTACTTGAGTAGCGTTTCGTCTATATTTTTTTGTCTTAGGTTGGGGATTAAAAGTTTTAAATCAGATGCGAAACGAATTTTGGAATTTACAAAACCATTAACGATTCGCCCCGGCTTCGCCCTCATCCCATTGTAAATGTGAACCATCCAGGAATCCACACAAATGCACAGAAAAATTTCATCAATTGTCATATCTCCTCAGCTTCAAGGCACTCACCTTGTTGCCTCAGGCAGTATTGGAATCCTCGGAGTCCACATATTATATTATATATCACGTGCAGTTTCGTGGTCACTTGGATGAGAAGGCCAAATTGGCCTCTAAAAAGCTTGTCGTGCTCAGCAGAGCGGGACAGTATTTCATGCCGGCACAACGCCTGCAACTTTACAAGGCGCAGGTTCGGCCTTAAATGGAATACTGTTCCCATCTTTGGGCTGGGGCTCCCTAGTGCCAACTCCTTCCACTTGACTTAAGTTTCTACGCTCATCAGTGTATGTTCTATTTTCCTTATAAAACTTTTTTATAATAACAAGTGTGGAATAAAATTATAAGTGCGTGATTAGACCTTTTTGTTATAATGGAGCCAATATGTGGCAGCACAACTGAGCCCTTGTCAAATGGGGACAGTGGTGCTTCACCAAAAAACAACCCCGAGGCTTCCGCCCCGACATACATATATATTTATGTATACAAAGATAATATAAAAAATTACAGCACTTGAAATAAGTTCTTACATACTATCGATCAGATCTAGAAAAGTTTTGTGATTGCATACATTTAATTAGTATACATACTGACGGATGTATTATTGTGATAATAATATCATCATCATTATTACAGTCTTTCACAAGTCCACTGCTGAACATAGGCCTCCCCCAAGGAATGCCACAAAGCAAGGTCCTGAGCCACCTGCATCCATCGACTTCCTGCATGTCTTACCAGGTCGTCACTCCATCTTGTGGGGGGACGCCCTACACTTCGTCCGCCGGTACAAGGCCGCCACTCGAGAACTTTTCTTCCCCATCGGTTGTCGGTTCGTCGAGCTACATGGCCAGCCCATTGCCACTTCAGCTAACTAATCATTTGGTCTATGTCGGTCACGCTTGTTATACTACGGATATCCTCATATCTAAGTTTATCACGCAGAGAATCTCCGAGCATAGCCGTCTCCATATCTCGCTGAGTGACCTTGAGCTTCCTCATCCGGCCAGCAGTGAAGAACCACGTCTCAGTTCCATAGGTCATTACTGGCAACACGCACTGGTTGTACAGTCTCGTTTTTAAGTTTTGAGGTGTACCTGATGAGAAGATGTGCCGTAATTTCCCGAACGCTGCCCAGCCGAGTTGAATCCGTCGATTGATCTCTCGGTCGAAGTTGGACTTACCTACTCCGACTATTTGTCCCAGGTAAACTTACTCGTCAACATAATAAATATAATGAAGTGGACGATATAAATGAAAAGTTTGTGGAAACTTTTCATGTGGTCGGCGCTAAGTTCTGCAAGACTTACCGCAGAAGAACACAGAAACTCTCCGATGATACTCATTAATATCATGGCTGTTAGACTGGAAATGAAGCTCCAGTCTTCAGCAGATTTGACGGCGTACAACTGAACAGAAATATCTCCAAATTCATGCGGCGGGACTCACGCAACTTCAATACAGCTTGTATTGAAGAACTGATCGAGCAGAACATGGGCTCAGAAGTCTTTTCTAGAGATCTGTTTGCCAGAAAGAGCCAACTTATAAGAAATAGGATAGGTAAGTCCAACTTCGACCAATAGATCAATGGGCGGATTCAATACTCGTATAGCTGGGCAGCGTTCGGGAAATGGGCACATCTTCTCGTCAGATATACCTCAAAACTTGAAACCGAGACTATACAACCAGTGCGTGTTGCTTATGATTACCTATGGAACTGAGACGTGGTCCGTCACTGCTGGCGATATATGGAAGCTCAAGGTCGCTCAGAGAACTATGCAGAAACGTATAAACTTAGAAATGAGGATATCCACAGTAGATCCAGAGTGACCGACATAGCCCAATGGATAAGTAAGCTGAAGTGGCAATGGCCTGGCCATATAGCTCAAAGAACCGACAACCGATGAGGAAAAAAGTTCTCGAGTGACGGCGTCGTATCGGTGGGTGAAGTGTAGGGTGTCCCCCCACTAGATGGAGTGATAACCTGGTAAGACATGCAGAAAATCGATGGAAGCAGGTGGCTCAGGACCGTGCTTTGTAACATTCCTTGAGGGAGGCCTATGTTCAGCATGGTACTTGTAAAGGGGTGTAGTTATGATGGTGATGATGACATATAATATAAATTACTCTACAACTTTTAAAAAGCTTGACAGTTCGCAAAACTAAATAAATGCGCATAAATCATCAGGAGCGCGGAAATCAAAACTCGTGTCGGATAATTGTCGAGAATTAGCATAACAACACAGGGCGTTGATTGTATTGAGTTTGCTTGTCACAGGGAGGATGTTAATTGAACGTTGATTAACGTTACTTTACTCGGGGGTCGCACTTAAACATTAATTAACCTATGACCATTTGATTTACATATGCAAATAGCAATAGTAAAGCAAGTAGGAAGTTACATGCGTACTTAATAAAAACATAATCACAACTTAATAGAAATTGACTACAAGTTATGTTTAACAATATATATGTGCATAATTATAGGTATATATTCATATAATGAAACAAGAAAAAACGTGAAATGTTATGTAATAAGTAATTTATATCAATAAATTTTACAATCGTTAGCGTTGTAGGTTACCCTGTAGTCTTCCCCCTCCCCCGAATAAGCCATGTGGGTTCCTCTTAGTTCACCGGGGGTGACCGACGAGACTACATAAATAACAAAACAGACTTTTACATTTATGTAAGATTATTTATTGTATTTATATTTGACAGAGCCATGCTACAGCTATATTATGGTTGTAAGACGGATGGGTCGATTTGACCAGGATAGGACCACGCTCTTGCAGAACACCAGCGGAAAATAGCGGCTTAATGCTGCAGTGTTTCGGTTGTTGCGTGTAGAAGGTCGAAGATCTATTAACTGGAAATGAGGAATTTCATTTCAGTCCTCAAGTATGACAAGGCATCTGCATTTTGATACGTAATCGAGTATAGTTGTAGATATCTATGTGGATTTACAGCATCAAATATCATCAGGTGAATTGTATGTTCGTTTATCACCCTAGTTCTATAAATCCTTTTCTGGCTTGGAGTCCGTCTGTGTAGGTCACCTATTTCTTCCGCCAAGTAGCAATGCGTAATATATCACATTTGTATTCTGTTCTGAAAGTTATAAAGAACCAGTTTAATTACGGGCTGAGAGACATGCCATCTTAGTCCTTCTCAACAACGCATCTGTTGCCTTCTTTGTTCAAGATTGGTTACAGTTATCCATGGGCTTCTGAAGCCATTAACCACTTATCATCACTGTAGGTTAATAAAACATGATATTTTATTCTTATTGTATTATTTTCTCTCGACAATCTCTAACCGTAGACTTTTTCTTACTGGAGCAATAACAAGCGTGTTTCTGGAACTCCACAAATGTCGTACATTTCGTCATGAGGAGATTTATTACAATGTTTACTGTTCCTTTGCAAGGGCTCGGGTAGTTAGTTTCACAACAACTTTACAAGTATAACTTTCATCTACGAATTTTCAAGATATAAACGCGCGCAATAGTCGTATAGTGACGTTGATAAAATTATGGCTGCAGTTTAGCATTTTCTGCTTTTATTTTCTGCTTTTGTTTTTATAGAATAAGGATTATAAACACGTTCTTAGTCCACCTGATGGTAAATGGATACTGTGACCCATCGATAGAGTTCATAGAGACTGCTTAACGTAACCAAACTTAAAAAAGAATTTAGAACCAGTATACATCCAACAGCCGGTAAAATACCTCCTCTATTGTCTAAGTGAATTCATACAGGAATTAGCAGTACGTGCTGCTTATTGCACTGCAGTTAGAGGACTTCAAATAACCAACCATGTAGACTTCTCAGGATGTTTTCCTTCACCACCGGACACAGGGCGTATACGCGTACAACTTACATAACATTTATATTACATAAATTTACGTAGTAGAGCCATGTTGCAGCTATATTATGTTTTTAGCACGATAGGACTGACTCGACCGAGGAAAGACCACACTCACATAGAAACAGCGCAAAATAGCAGTTTAATACTATCGTGTTTCGTATGGTGTGTAGACTGTAAAGAACCGGAGACCTTTTTTACTGAAATCGAATCAACAGGGGTGAGAACGTATCTGCATTTTGATTGTTAATCGAAGACATAATTATATAGATGACTACGGGCCACAGCATCTATTTACCATCAATAGGACTGTGTGTTTGTCATCCTCATTCTATGTAAAAAAAGTATTCTGCTCATTTAAAAAAAATGAAATTTATGCTAAGAAGTTTGAACATGGTAAAATCTCGCTCAACTAACTTTTAAAAATGTATCGTGCAGTGATCTTGTAGAATAATCAGTACCCCATACTTCGCTAGGCTGTGGTGAGAGGCGACAGAGGGAAAATGAAACTGGTGATGGGCAGTAGCATTTGCCTGATAATAACTCAATATTATAAATAATATTGGTAAATCCAATTGGGCATACCTTAAGCGCATTAAAAAAATTACGTACAACATGATTATACGGAATTATTAAAGTAGTTTAAATACATTTCGACAGCACTATCGGCTTCAACACTCTTGAAAACCATGAAAATGACACCCGAGATGAAAAAATTGGTACCAACTTCAGCCGCCATCTTGGATTTACATTTCGACAGCACTATCGGATTCAACACCCTCGAAAACCATGAAAATGACACCCAAGATGAAAAACTTGATAGCTATTGCAGCCGCCACCTTGGATTTACATTTCGACAGCACTATCGGCATCAGCACCCCCGAAAACCATATAAATGACACCAATGATGAAAAAATTTATATCTATTGCAGCCGCCATCTTGGATTTACATTTCGATAGCACTATCGGCTTCAACACCCTCGAAAACCATGAAAATGCCACCCATGATGAAAAAATTGGTACCTACATCAGCCGCCATCTTGGATTTACATTTCGACAGCACTATCGGCTTCAACACCCTCGAAACCCATGAAAATGACACCCATAATGAAAAAATTGATACCCATTGCAGCCCTCACCTTGGATTTACATTTCGACAACCCTATCGACTTCAACTCTCTTGAAAACCATGAAAATGACACCCATGATGAAAAAATTGATACCTATTGCAGCCGCCATCTTGGATTTACATTTCGACAGCACTATCGGTTTCAACACCCTCGAAAACCATGAAAATGACACCTATGATGAAAAATTTTATACCTATTGCAGCCTCCACCTTGGATTTACATTTCGATAGCACTATCGGCTTCAACACCCTCGAAAAACATGAAAATGCCACCCATGATGAAAAAATTTATACCTATTGCGGCCGCCATCTTGGATTTACATTTCGACAACCGTATCGGTTTCGACACCCTCGAAAAGCATGAAAATGTCACCCATGACAAAAAAAATTATACTACTTACTTTTAGTACGTACTACTATTATTTATTCTGTGCTTTTAAATATTGTAATAAAAAAATCTCTTATTATTATTATAATCAAGTATTTAAGAAATTTAGTTATTCGAATATTGTGTATTTGTACAGCGATCTTTTTGAGCCGCTGAAAACAACCGAAACAATGTCCACTCACGACGGCGACTGAAGCCGAACTAAACTTAATACAAAGGTACTCTGTGAACTAAACTACTCTGTGGCTGTAGATCCCCATTTACAGAAACAATTTATATACGAGGCAACCAAATCAACGAAAATTTCGCCATTTTGGAGCCGAAAAAATTAATTATAGCTAAACAAAACAAAATTACACTGCCATTTACATTCAGTGGCTTCCCACATGATAGATGAAGAGATTAAAAAATAGATTGAGTTAAACAATTGATATTTTCAAAAGTTATAGTGTTTACAAGCCACAGGAACATGATAAATCCACACCATAAGCCACTAAAACCCTTTTTTTATTTAAAAATAGCAATTAATTCATTTAAAAAAATTATTAATAAGTTCAACAATCATTTATCTTTCTAACAATGTGCTTTTTCTTATCATTTATATGTATAATATGATTGCTAGGTACGATTTTATTCGATAAAATGTTGGAATTTTAATTTTTAGGCGATAGTGGAACATAACCTTGCGCTTTCGCTTAAGGTATGCAAAAAATCGGTTGCCAACCAGCTTGCTAAGCGTGGCAGCTGTGGCGAAATACTCCCTTGAGGCAATTTATGGGGAAGGCCTATGTGCAGCGGGAGACTTTTACAGACTGTAATGGATGGATGGATGAACTCTTTAAAATGATAATAAGCCTGTAAATAGCGATGATTTGTATTAAATTCGTGTGTATAAAATCTCATTTACCACAATTTCATTAAGTCGTAACATAAAATTGTATTACTGGAACGAGTTAAATGCTTCCAATCACTCTAATTATAATGTACTCGTAATCTACTCTTATCGACTATCGATTTAAATTTTGTACAAGAAACTTCAGTCAATTCATTTTCCGATTTAATAGTCACAGCTAGGTTAGTGTGAGTTTAGTCATGTAATATTTTTAAAGAATAAGGTTGTCATACGATTCCACATTTTACCTGATGGTAAGTGGATGCTGTAGCACATAAACGTTTACGTCCATCCTCGATAAATAATCAAACTGCAAACGCTTTGGCATACCTTGATACTAGTAACTAGGTTTTCAGGTTCTCCTGACACTAAACGAAAATAGCAACATTACGCTGCTGTTTTACGCTGGTATTGTACGAGAGCGTGGTCTTACCTCGGTTAAGCCGACTTTTTTATTTAGCTGCAGCTATTTTCAAATTTATACCTTACCACGTGCAATGAGAAAAATGGTCTTGACAAGACAGATAGATGAACGTGATCGTGCCAGGGTTCTATTTTCCTTTTTTAGATACGGAACTTTAAAACACTTAACAAGAGTGCTGAATGATTGATTGACATAAGAACACGAGCACGTATATATCTAAGTAAAACGTCCACGTTGCTTCCATATTTTCATAAGCTTTACAAGATATATACTCCACGAAAATATTCTTTTTCTATATTTTTTTGATTATCTATTCCGAAGCCTCAAGAAACTGCCAATTGTAACGTAAGTGGTAAGCTTCAAAATCGCAAATTAATTTCGAACCCTCATACATTTTCGTAGATTTGAAAGCCTACTTGTAATCGTTTGTGTTGATCGAAACAACGTCGTTGGCTTCCTTTTTAGATAAGTTTTGTAAACACAGTTTTTGTTCTTTTTTAGTACAAGGATAGCGTTGAAATCAACAATAATGTCTTCAAGAGATATTCAAACATAGTCGAATACAAATACCATGCCATTAACCATGACCGCCTGTCAAAAGTCCACAGCAAAATATGTGTATAAGCCTAAATCAAATGCTTTACAGGGGGATATTTGCCATAGTTGCCAAGCTTGGCAAGCGGATTGGAAACAGAAGTTTTTTATAAGTCTGTTTTCTATTTTTCCTCCTCCTTCCTATATCCTATTTTTTGTATGTATTTTACGCGATATCTTCGTGAATTTGAACCAAAAATTATGATTCGTTTTATTAGATACTTACATATGAAATTAGCGTTTTGTTGTACTGACCAATATGATCTGAAATATTTCGTCTTTGGATAAGAATTCCAAATTCAAATTTATAAATTCATTTAGCTGGCACATTTGAGTTTTGAAAACAGTCATTCATTTGTTTTTCCTCATTATTTTTTTCCTTGGCGTCGCTTATTACCGCACAATGGAAAACATGAAATATCGGTATATTTACGGGTACGAGTTCTACCGTTGCACCAGTGCTGCAGAAACAGCTCGAAGGATTAATAATGTGTACGGCGATGATGTCACAAAAGAAAGCACGGTACGTTTTGGGTTTCAACGTTTTCGTTCTAGAAATTTCGACCTTCAGAACCAACCCCGTGGACGGCCAGAGACCAAAGTGGAAAATGAAGAATTAAAGGCTATTGTGGAAGCGGATCCATCACAAAACACTTCATAGATAGCTGCAGGCTTCGGGGTAAGTGATAAAACTGTATTAATCCACTTGAAGCAAATCGGGAAAGTAAAAAAAACTTGAACGATGGGTACCTCATGAATTGAATGAATCGAACTTGCAAACACGCGTCGACTGCTGTGTTACCTTGCTCAACCGATACAATAAAGAAGGGATTTTAAATCGAATTATTACTTGTGATGAAAAGTGGATACTGTACGATAATCAGAAGAGCTCTTCGCAATGGCTGAACCCTTGAGAACCAGCCAAATCCTGCCTTAAACGAAAATTGACTGAGAAAAAGTTACTTGTGAGTGTTTGGTGGACTAGCGCCGGTATCGTTCACTCCAGCTTTCTAAAATCTGGCCAAACGATTACGGCAGATATCTATTGTAAGCAACTGATATTGGTCAATCGCTCTAGGCCACTGCTGCTTTACGACAACACAAGACCACACACTGCACAACAAACATCCACTAACTTAGATGAGCTAAAATTGTAATGTCTGCGACATTTTAACAGTGGTAGAGCCAGGTGGCAGCTTCTGGTGTCACATGGATGGGCCGGCTCGAACCCGGGTGGTACCACGACCTCACAGAATACCAGCGTGAAGGAGGTTTACCTCTGCGTTTCGCTTGGTGATTGCAGGTGGCCGGAGGCCCTTTTTACTGGAAATGAGGCATTCCTTCCTAGTCCTCACGGGTGAAAACGCATCTGCATTTTGATCTATAACAGAGGATAGATGTAGATGTCTATGGGCAAGTCGTCGTCAACCCCCCCCCCCCCTGCTCCTATTGTCGAGCATCTGATCACCGGGTAACGTCTTGCCCGAAATTATTAAGTAAGCTGGTTCCGGCGAGGCGAACTATCGCCAAGGATTGCCGCTGGTGCTACTCCTGTTTGGAAGGGCACCTCCAGCGAGACTGTCCGCACCGGCGGCCCTGTCTGCATTGTTAGGGCAATCACCATGCCGTACTGTGCCTGGGTGCGAACGGCGTCTCCTCTCGGGGCGCTGCCAGGCCCTCGACCCCCACGGGCGGGGGCGCTCCACCACACCCTTTGACGGGCGACGCTCGGCGCCCGCCGGCTAGCCACCAGGCCCCTAGGTTTGAAAGGGGTCCCTCCCCCGACCAGTCGGGGCGTAATTCCTCCAGGGGCGGGGGTGTCATCACACCCCCTCAGCGTGCGGAGAGGAACTTCACGGCCACTCATCAGTCCGCTGGACCCTTCTCACTCCCGTTAGCTGAGTGGCCGCGACATGTGTACCACTGTACCCCATTTGATGGAGGCGGCCCTAGCTAGCTGCCGCCTTAGCTCCCACCACGGCCGCCTCTACTGAGCCTTAAGCCGTCAACAGTCCACTTGTGAAGCTGTTCTGTTGCCGACGGCCTCAGTGAGGGCGTACAACCCGAGTGGCGACTGTTAGCGGTTGCGCTCTATTAGTCTCGGGTTCACGCGGTCTGGCCTCCACTTGGTAGTGGGAAGATTAGGGCCCCCTGGAGCATTGAATCACGCTCTTAAGGGGTATTAGATTTGTTTTGGACGAGCACTTAGTTAAAAATTCTTTAAATTCAAATTAAAAATGCTTTTGGGCTTTCCGCGAAATTCATATTGTAGCGGTTGTGATTAAAAGAATTGAATTTGAAATACTCCTTTAAATCCTGCTGCATATGTTTTGTAAATATATTTGATCACTGCGTTTGTTGTTGCACGGAAAATTGAGATTAAATTGTGTGCCTTTTTGAATGCTTGTGCGTATGCTTTGTAATTGATTGTTGCGTCTGTTTGCTGAAAGGAAAGTTTGAATTCATTTGAAATTAAATGACGCGCTATTTTGAAAATTATGTATATATTTGTTATCACAAAATGTGTTTAATCACTTTGATTCGTGATAAGGAAGGTTGAAATTAGATAACCTTATTTGTGCCGAAGGGAATAAGAGTCAATTCTCTTTTGGTTTACATTTTGTTGGCACTGTCTAAGATATTTATTTGAAATGAGAAGTAGGGCTGTCTCTTACGTTTATTGTTTGTTTACTTTGTCAAGTTGACCTATGTGCATCGGTGATTACTTTGTTTTAATTAATTCTGTAATTGAACATTGATGCTTTTGAAAAATTGGTTGAAATATGAGCATAGGAATACCTGCCTAAAGGGCTATCTGGTTTGTAGATTATCAGATGGAAATCAGCTGTCGCACCATTTGGTAAATGATTATAGGTGGATGGCTTGGTTATGCCTACTTGTTTGAAAATTCATACTAGGGACTATCTGTGAGTTTCGTTCGGCATTCCACAGACGACGTTCATGGGGAATTTGGGGGTGCGCTCTGCACTGAAGCTTAGGAGGTCCCTCTGGGCCGCTTCGTGTCGCGTCGCTGTTTGCAGACCTGATCCGGTCGGATGGCGAAACTAATCATAGGAGCGCAGATAGGTGTTTAAAGGAGGTCTTCGGACTTCTATCTAGGAATAGGACTTATCTATGTGCTGCGATGTCCAGGAAGGGCATCCAGTTCAACCCTCCGGCTAGCCCACGTTGGGGCTGTAATTTTGAGGCGTTGGTTAGAGTTGCAAGATCTGATGGGGTGCGTAAGGTGGCCTAGTTTGGTTGTAGATTCGGTCTTGCAACTTGCCTTCGCAACCCTGTCCCGCTGACCGGTTTGCTCGCGGACATAAATCTTTATGTCCGGAACGGGGGTTTGTTCGTGCAAAAGCGCTAATGTCAAGCATCGACGTTAGATGGCACTCGGCTCGTCGCGATACGGGATGAAGTTCGTGCGTGTTGAACGTCCGAACGTGTTGAACGGTGGGAGTCGAGAACGCCCTAGAAAAATTGAGAGTCTAAATTCAGCGATGCGAGAGATAGCATCTCGGAAATATACGGTTTACCATACGTAACGCGCATTCCTGTTTTGTTAGCTTCACCCAGGACTTAGTGTCTAATTCAGAATCTGTATAAGTGGATTCGAATGTATTAGTTACTAGTGCGGTATTTGATATTCTAGAAATAACTGTGACCTTTGATCCGTACGTTCTGTGTTCATTTCGCGAGTTAGGCGTTATAACAAACGAGAGTTAGTGGCTTCTGTAGGGTAGTTAATCGTACGACAGAGTTACTGGACCGTCATCGTGACTAACGAAGAAAGTGACGTGAGGTGGAGAGGTGCTGAGGTCCGAACTGCTGCAGATGGTAACGGTCTAATAAGGTCAATAACACTACAAGCCACACCCAGATACACATCACTGACCCTTACTTTCCTAGCACTATACATCCACAAGCGACCTGACCGAATCCTGAGGGACCAGTCGCCTTGGATAGAGGTAGGTAAGCTCCCCTTATTAGAAAACAACGCTCCCCCCTGATTGTTTATTGTAATTAGAAACTTTTCACCTTTGGCCTGTAGCAGGCCCGACCAGCATCTGCTTGTAGGTTCTCCGTCTATGGGCCGCGGAGGACCCTACTCCTGGGATAGGCAGCTGTTGGCCATATCAACCATTTTTTCCGGAATCCGGACAACTTCTTGCAAGGAAAAAATTTCAACTCCGATGCGGCAGTCCAAACTGCCTTCAAAAAGTTTTTTTTTTATACAGGGTATTTTTGAAACGCTCCCGAAAACAAAGACAGATGATAGAAGATACTACACCTTAGCACATGGGTCACAAATAAATTTGATCCCGACGAAAAAAAAATCATCTAACAGTGGTAGAGCCAGGCGGCAGCTTTTGCTGTCGCATGGATGGGCCGGCTCGAACCGGGGTGGTACCACGACCTCACAGAATACCAGCGTGAAGTAGAGGTTCACCTCTGCGTTTCGCTTGGTGAGTGCAGGTGGCCGGAGGCCCTTTTTACTGGAAATGAGGCATTCCATCCTAGTCCTCACGGGTGAAAACGCATCTGCATTTTGATCTGTAACAGAGGATAGATGTAGATGTCTATGGGCCGCAGCAACCACTTACCATCAGGTGGACTGTGTGTTCGTTTTTCACCCTTATCCTATAAAAAAAATCTTTTCACAACGTTTTATTAACTTTATTCACGCTCCATCATGTTAGTACATCTAAATGAAATGATAATATCATAAAAAAAATCATAAAAATACTTAAACATAAAACCATCAATGGAATTACTGAATTATAATCAGCTGATTAAGGGTCAATGTACGTGAGAATGCAGAATTCGTAGAGGCCGCGCACCCACTAGCCTAATGTGCCATACCATATCACAATACCTAATAATTTACAACACTTGTCTAAATACCTAACTTATCTACTTAACCTACTATTTTGCCACTGTGCTTGTCTCCACGTAGCCACTTTAATTCGAATTCACAGGTAAAATAACCCAAATAACTGGTTCGATTCCCGGTAATGAAAAAAATACTTAAATGATATGTAACCAAGGTGCACCATGTGTTTTATTCATCGTGTAGGTATGTTTATTATTCGATGTATTCAGTTATGTACCTATTCAAATCAGTTCAGTACTAAGTTACTTAAAAAAAATAGGTATGAAACAGCTTACCGCTCTAAATCCTCCGTGGTGACGTGCTCAATGAAACCAGGCACACGTTGTTGCTGGTCTAATAACCAACGGCAGAAAACTTGCCGGCGGTCGTGATCGCCGGGAAATAAAGCTTGCACTTTGTACACTTTGTTTGGGCGCATTCGGTTACAATTTAACACTTTGTGAACTGTATAGTATGACACACTTGTTCCATCCCGACGCCTTAACAATTTAGCGATACTTCGTGTACCTAGGTTCGGATTCCGGCGAACAACATTTAAAATGCGCTCCTCCGAGTGAACAGCCACTTGACTTCCACCTCCTGCCGCTACCAGAGCAATAGGCCGATTTTCCAACACTCGCTGAAATGCTGCTGTTATCAGTCAGCTGGAAGTCGAGCGGTCGGGAATTTCTCTCGGTAAATTCGCAATGCATGCGAAGCATTCCTGCGAGCTTCTATAAACGTACGCGTTAGGCATTATAAAAACAAAACAAGAAACTTAAAACGTTACAACAAGGATAATATCATTAAGTAAGCAAAAGCAAGTAATAACAACAATTATTTAATAAACAACACAATTAAACTGTTTCTTTAGATAGTCAACACGGAACTGATTTAAAAACTAAAATTATTAATCAAATACGCTAAAACAAATGCGCACAATGTAAAGTCCTTGACGCACTGGAGAACCTTCCACACACCGTTAAAGCGTTATGTATGTTAAGACATCGTCAACGTTTATTATTTATAAGTTTTATCCCTACGACTAATTTTCATATGGAATTTAAAAGTTATGGTTGTATGGGTGTTTAGAGTGTCAATAAAAGTCACCACATATAACGCACAAAACGTTTATTGTCTACAAATACACAGAACATTTAAGAAGGCGGATAATGTACACAGTGAAAACAAAGGAAAGACAATTTAACACAAACAATAGAACTTATACACAACTCGATATGTACCTCGCGACTACAATAATTATATTAATGAATACGATAGCCCGGACAAGCGCACGATTGACGTGCATTCTACGTCGATAGCAGATGCGGACTGGCGGGGGGAACCCGCTCACGCGCAAGTCGATTGAGGCGTGGCCGTTTGACCTAGATACAGTCGTGAGTAGCTGTACCATAGTATAAAGACAGCTGTACGCTCACTCGCTGCCGCGCGTTGAAGTTCCAGGTTCGATATGCCTCCACTCCAACTCCTCTCCAGAGACCGTGATACGGGCGATAATACTCAGGGAATTTTACTCTCCTTCCTGATTTTGTACATTTTATTACATTATCTTTACTACAAAAAAATATTGAAATTAATAAACGTACCTAATTGGGTACTCAGTACTCACACAATTATAAACACTATCTCATCGTTATCTTTGATTTTGTATAAGAAATGAAAAATTAAACTAAAAAATGAAACTTCCATAAATCGCTCAATGCCCAGGTTCAAGGCCAGCGTTTTACGTGACGGGATCTATAAGCGTTCGGCGTCCGCGAGGATATTGACCCTATTATCAGCTGATGTAATTTTTAAGTTTCACTGCTGGTTTTCTGTTTAAGTATTTTCAAGATTTTTTTTATGAAATTATCGTTTCATTTAGATGTACTAACATGATGGAGCGTGAATAAAGTTAATAAAACGTTGTGAAAAGATGATTTTTTTTTCGTCGGGATCAAATTTATTTGTGACCCATGTGCTAAGGTGTAGTATCTTCTATCATCTGTCTTTGTTTTCGGGAGCGTTTCAAAAATACCCTGTATGTTAAGGGTGACAAACGAGCACACAAACCACCTGATGGTAAGTGGTTGCTGCGGCCCATAGACATCTACATCTATCCTCTATTACAAATCAAAATGTAGATTGAGGACTAAGATGGAATGCCTCATTTTCAGTAAAAGTTGACTTGATATTCCTCCCGTACAAAACGCCAATTTCATATGAAAGGACCTAATATATTAACGGCGTGACCTAGTAGCTATCTTCAAATTTATTTTCTTTTTATCTGCCGAACTTTGATAGCAGTAAGGCAGTAAATAATAAAAGAATTAACCATGATATTTGCAAAATATGAAAGGAAATTTTTAAACATAAATTGAATTACAGCGCATTACTCGGTACCTCTTACAAACTTTATAATATAATAGAGATGTTCTTTGAGTCGGTGATAGTGCCGCTAATAGAATTCACGTGCTCTGCTTGTTATCAGGGCTTCTATATTGCCTTTCCATTTTATTAGTGAAAAACGTATCAAATTACAAGACAGAAATATACGGTTTTTATAAAAAAAAAAACGCTGCAAGTTATTATATACTGTTATTTTAGTGGTGATGAGATACTTGTTATCTTATTTGTGTAAAAGTAGCTGCGCCACGCGGCTTGTATTTCTTGCTTTGACCGAGGACTAAGAATAATAATACTGATTCTGATAAAACGCTAAACGAGAACCACAGGATTTTTGTTACAGTGTTGTTGTGTACTGTAATCGCTAATCCGTTGTCAAAAAAATCTTCGGGACAATTGGAGCGACCCATGTCCAACAGTTAACTATTAACGACCTGATGCCTGTAGTGTACAATACCGTAGTGTGCTTTTGATAGTATTAGTAGTGTAGAGTTGTGTTTTGACTATTGATAGTATTGTAGAGAACTGATACAATATGTGACTTCATTATCAAACTTATAGATAAGATAATTCTAAAAATATACTAGATAAGAAAACTTCTCTGGCTTAAATGAAGAAAAGACAAAGCGCTTTCAAAATGAAAGAAATGAAGTCGATTAAAGGACGACAAAGACAGAGAGTTGGATGATTTGCTCAAGGCGATTGCAATTAGATTACATAAACAGTACTCGAAGGGAAGTTTTTGCTGCCGCTGGCGTGACAGTGTTGTTTATTTAAAACTCAGTTAGTTCCTCGGAATATTTCGAAAATTTCAGACAGTTAGAACGAAGCTAAAAAGCGTGTAAGTGATTGCTCATTCGCAAAACAAACGTTTTTCTATGGATTATAGAAGTTTATTGGATTTTAGAAAATAAGTAAATACATTTTTTAACCTAGATAAGAAACACCGTACAATAGTATTTTTAAGGGTAAGGGTGACAAGCTAGCACTTAGTCCACCTGATGGTAAGTGGTTTTTGTGGCTAACAGACATCTACATCTATCTTCGTTTGCAGATGCGTTTTCAGTCGTGAGGATTACGATGGAATGCTTCTTTGCCAGTATAAAGGGTCTCCGGTTCTGCTTGAAATCAGAGCATACACCGTCTACTATGACTTTGATGCTCCGATCAGCAAGGAATTTGGTGACCCTATTGCAAAATTTCTCGGGAAGCCCATAGGAAGGAAGCTTCGAATGAAACGTTTTATGCATTTAATGCTTCCCCATTGGACTTTACGGCCTCGGCTCATCTATGAGTCAGGTAGATCAGAAGATCACCAGCTCATCGAACCCGACGAAAACCGTACTGTCCGAGTAGGTGGTCCTAGTACCGGGAAAAACTTGTGTCTGAAGTCGAGTCTTTGCTAAGCAAAGTCTCGGATTAGGGGCAACTAAATCTAGTCTAGTTCAATCCCCAGAAGGCACACGTTTGCGCGTTTACCGATAAAGAGAACCCCTTTTTCGTTTCTCCTTAGTTTCAAGGCTCTCCCCTTTCTGCTTCAGCTAGCATCGGAATCCTTGGCGTCGACATATCGAATAGTGTACAATTTCATGGTCACTTGGAAGGGAAGGCCGAATTGGCCTCTAAAAAGCTTGGCGTGCTCATCAGAGCGAGACAGTATTTCATGCCGGCAAATCGCTTGCAACTTTACAAAGCGCAAGTCCGGGCTCACATGGAATACTGTTCTCATCTCTGTGCCGGGGCACCGCAGTGCCAGCTCCTTGCTCTTGATCGCATCCAGCGCAGAGCGGTTCGAATCGTCAACGATCGAGTTCTTTCTGATGGGCTCGATACACTGGTACTGCGTAGGAATGTTGCATCCCTTTGCATTTTCTATTGAATTTACCACGGGGAGTGCTCTGAGGAATTATTCGCATTAATTCCAGCCGCCAAATTTCACGAACGCACATCGTGTCAAAATTCACAATACCATCCTCACCATTTTGATGTTTGGTGGTCCACGGCTGTGCGTTTTACTGGGAGTTTTCTTCCTCGTACAAATTCTCTGTGGAATTGTTTACCACCGGCGATTTTTCCGTAGCGATACGACTTAGGGACCTTCATGAAAAGAGCTTACACCTTTCTAAAAGGCCGGCAACGCATCTGCAATTTCCCTAGTGTTGTAGTTGTTCATGGGCGGCGGTAGTCACTTAATATCTGGTGAGCCGCATGCACGTTTGCCCTCTCTTCTATTAAAAAAAATAACCATACGAAACACAGCAACATTAAGCTGCTATTTTACGTTGGTATTCTGTGAGAGCGTGATCCTTACCTGTTAGAGCAAACTCATTTGTACTACAACTATACAATTAATATAAGTTCAGCATGGCTCTACCATAAAAAAATTGATGAACATATCCACGTATCATCCAAAGATTACCAATGTTTGATGACAAATGAGTGTGGAACGGTGTCATTTCATTTCAAGTAATGTAAACTTTTAGTGGTATGTGGTAGAGCTGTGGAACGTATTTTGGTTGTAGCACGAATGGGTTGACTCGACCGGGGAAAGACCACGCTCTCACACAATGTCAGCGTAAAATAGCAGCTTATATGCTGCTGTATAATTCACATGGTGCGTCTATAGAACCAGATACCTTTTTTCCTGGATAGTAGGCATTCATCTACGCCATCTCAGTCCTCAAGTGCGATAACACATCTGTATTTCGATTCTTAACCGAGTAAAGATGTAGATGTCTATGGGTCACAGTATCCACTTACCATCAGCTACATACTTGGTGTTTAGGTGAGAGTTGTAAGTAGTCAAGGGAAATTACAAATGTGTCAATTGAACTGTCTTAATTTTGTGTTTTTGGAGACACATCTCAGTGTGTGACGCGCTTGGGTATGTTATGCTCGGTGAAAGGTTTTTCGGTGGCGTCGTGTGTTAAGTCGTCATTTCCCTTTAATATATTTTCCCAAAGAAGCAATAAGCTAAAGTGGCAGTAGGTTCAGTATGCGGCCCATTTTTATGGAACCTCATAGTGGATGAACTTCTGGACATGAAAATGACACCAAATTGCACTATCCAAGCGTTTGCTGACGATATCCTTCTTATATCTCATGCCAAAAATATAAAGAACTTACAATATAATACCAATCAATCTCTTACCATGATCACAAAATGGGGACAGGACATGAAGCTCACTTTTGGAGCAACTAAAACTCAGGGCATCGCATTTTCTAACAAGGCTGCTGGATGCAAACTCTATATGTCTGGTCAGGAAATACAATTTTCTTAAAGTCACCATTAAACAACATAACACATAAATACCAAATTGTAACCACAAACACCACATACCATTAGGAATTGTATACCAATAGCAATTCCTATTGGGATAATTAGTTAAAAAAAAAGTGGCAGTAGGCCGACCATAAAAACGACAAACGAAGATAAAACTCTCGAAAAGTCCCTGTATGGTAGTACAGTATAGGGCGGTACGGTTTTCACTGCCTCGTTGGTCTAGTGGTTGTAGTAGTGCGACTGTTGATCATGAAGTCCCGGATTTGAATCCCGGGTCGGGCCAAAAAATCAGTTATTGAGTTTTCTCTTCAAGAAATTTTCAGTAGCTGCCCGGAGTCAGGAAATTGGCGGTGTTTCACCCCCGTCCCTCGGAAAGCACGTAAAGCCGTTGGTCCTGCGCCTGATCTCTTTCCGGTCGTGTCGGTTTACCATCGCATCGGGCTATAAGAGTGAGGAAATAGAGAGTTCACCTGTGCTTGCGCATACACTTGGGCACTATAATCCTGTCCTGCGCCGATGGCTGGTCTCCGTTGAGGCTGGCCGCCGTGGCCGAGATTCGGTCTAGACATTATAGGGTGGACAAATAAAGTATTTTCATTTTCATTTTTTCATATTACTATCTATGGACAGGTCTTTGTTCAGAAATAATATTTTATTATGTTGTAACGGTAACGGTGACATATTTGATTGTAGTTACTATAGGTTTATTTTAACTGCCGTGGTAGCTCAGTGGGTTAGCGCTCGCTGTAAATTTCACAGTACGCGAGCAACCTGGGTTCGATCCCCGCCGGCACATGTGATCGGCGGTGAAGGTAAACATCGCGAGGAAACCTGCATGTCTGAGAAATAAGGAAAAAATGTTTCGAAGACATGTGAAGTTTGCCAACTCAACTCAACTCAACTCAACTCAACGTTCGAAAACCGTCTCAGAAATGAGAGGAGGCCTGTGCCCAGCAGCGGTACTTATATAGGCTATAATTTTAAATTTTGACTTCTCTGTTGTATAAGGTCAATCCTGTGATGATCGAATGAATAACTAAATCTCAGACCAACGAGGATAGAGAGAATGCTAAGTACATTTTAGTGACTCTAAAACCATGCTCTATGTATTGTGGGAACACTATCACATATGAACTCTGTATTTAAAATAATTTACAACAAGCAAAAAGGTTTAAGACGGATATGAGTGGAATTATACGGGCGGGTGGTAAATATTTTGTATCAAGACATTCTTCATATCCATATCCAGCAATATATTAAGACAGGCCGTTGAAAACGATGGTAATTTTCGGAATAGACAATGGTGATGGAGTGTTAGATAAGGTAATATATATAACGAAGGTCTGGAAACTGAATAAATAATTTCAGTGCATTATAATGGTTGAGATGCGTTTTCACCACTAAGGACTTAGATATAATGCCTCGCAGCTTGTATATATACTGCTTTTCTTTACCCTTCATACCAAAACACGCCAGTGCAAGCACTGCTATTTTGCAGCGGAAACAGGTAAGACGATGGTACATATGCTGACGAAACCTTAGACAGTTCATTTAAAATTAAAAACTTTGTACAACCGACTTCAATATAAATTATTAAGAATAACTCAAAAACTATTAGTTAGATCTTGATCTAATTTGTATGGGACCACATGGGAAGCACCAGATTTCAAATAAAAAAAAACCGGCCAAGTGCGAGTCGGACTCGCGCTCCGAGGGTTCCGAACAAATCCGTAGGTATATAAGTTTAAAATTATTAAAAATATTTTTATTACATGATGTACCTAACTAAAAATTTATGCTTTTCACAATTTTTCTTTTATTTGTGCTATAATACGTTGCTTCGTACCAAATTTTAAGATTCTGTGTTCACGGGAAGTACCCTGTAGGTTTTGATTCCCTTGCGAATGTCGCAAATTTGCGGCATAAACGGCTGAATCTTTTGATTGCGTTGGCTTAGAAGTTTGATTTTTTCACAGCTCCAAGGGACAGTAGACTTGAGTATTTGATATGAATTTCAGCTTGATACCTCCACGCGTTCCTATCTTATAAGAGTTCCGTTTTTTCCTTTTGAAGTACGGAACCCTAAAAATAATTATCGAAATCGGTTCACACAGTAAGAAGTTATGAGGTAACACACATAAAATAAAGAAAAAAGAATATACAGTCGAATTCAGTACCGGCTCCTTTTTGAAGTCTGTAGAAAAGAAATCTTATCACCTAATAAATCTGTAGGTATACTTTAAAACTTTTGTTGACCTGACCTGATTACGCAGTTCTCATGTCAACTTGTAAAGTTTACAATCGAGCGACGTCGCTTTAAATGCGGCAAGAGTTGTTAAATAATTGAGGTAGTCATAAATCACAAAAGCAAAGAGGGACAAAAGACGAATTGAACGAGCGCTTTCAGTACAATTAAATCTCTTGCGGAATACGCACATACGTAAAAAGATCAAAAAAAATATCTATACTAAAACTTAAGATATTTTACATCCTTTCAGGTTTTCTTTTCAATTAGGACTTCGTACTCATCCAGAAATGTCTTAGGGACCTTGTTGTGGTGGGTGCAGCAGCAGCCCCTGTTGTCCATGCATAACTATCTACACGTGTTCTACGAACATTTATTAGTGCGTTGCCATGGTCAGTGTCTGCAATACTTCGTCTCACCATATTATAATTGGTACCGTTACCTTTCACCTTTCAAGAAAAGAGCCTACACCTTTCTAAAAGATCGGAAAAGCACCTGCAATTTCCCTGGTGTTGTAGATGTTCATGAGCGACGGTGATCACTTACTTACAATTGACGTTTCGGACCCGAAAATGGTCATCAATTGTCTCTTATTTTATCATAGATTGTAGATGGTACAGCAATTTGGCTGCTATATTGTGGTAACTACACTCAAAAAATATTACCCTCTTCCTAGGGCTGTCGGGTAAATAGTATCTTTATGCTATAAGGTAACTTATGGAATGGGGTGGGGGTGGCTATGCTCAGCAGTGAACTTTTGATAAGCTAGAATGATGATGATGATTATTATTGTATTTTAAGTATTTGTTGCAAAATGTATAAAATATTTTAACACCATGAGCTAAGGCAAAAAGCGCATTGAGATGAGTTTTATTAAAAAATTATCATAAATGTTGTATTTGTACACAGAGCGCTAGATCCAAGTCTTCGCAACATCTATTCAGAGTGGCTCACATCACGCCAGTCTAAATGCATTATCGACTCTATGACACGAACACTTCAGCAGTTATCACTTCTGCGGAAGACGTAACCATGGTTCGATATTGTGCGAAGTTGTTGTTGTTGCCCTATTTGTATAGTAGTGAATTATTATTTATAGAAATGATAATTACAATAAATAACAAATTCCATCCGATGGTAAATGGATGTGAGGTCAACAGTCACTTTCATTTAATCTCGCTAATGGACGCAGCCGACTCTTCTTTGCCTCTGCTCACTCGGAAAGCACTCAGAAATTAGAGGAAGCCTTTGCCTAACGATACGAGTGACGGATATAGATTGCGCTGTTACTTTAGTTTACTAAACACTGCAGTTTACTGTTTACTGACCACATGTTCATAGAATACCAGCGTAAAATAGCAGCTTAATGCTACTAATAAATGTAGAGAATCGGGGATCATTTAAATGGAAAGAGGCAGTCTTAGTTCTCAAAGATAAAAAATATCTGTATTTTGATTTTTAATAGAGGATAAATATAGATGTCTATGGGCTACAGCCTCCACTAGTGGAGAACGAACGAACTTATAATTCATTGTTGTGTAGTGGCGGTGTGAAATAATACACTGCCCCGCCATTAGGACACTGCCATCTAAGCTAATGGCAGGGTGGGGACTGCGAAAACAAAAGGTTGTGAGCTGGAATCCGCCATTCGACTATTGTCGGGAGCCCCTCCTAACACAAGCTTTTACAGCTAACCAGCAGTGGGTTAAGGGAATATTATTAATAGCATTGCTAGTATTTTTCTTATTAAAAAATTTAATTAAAAATTTAATCCTTCACAGTTAATCTAACAACTTAAACTTCTTCTTAAATATATTAAGTTGTGAAGTTCGAGTAAACCTTTCGCAAACTGAGGGAAATTTATAGATATTCTAGCAGAGGCGAAGCACGTGACTGTTCAAGTTCCTTAAATTTCATGCATCGTTAAGCTGGAGAGAAATATCTTAAAACTCGATTTCAAGCCACGCAATCACTGTGATAAATTGTGCAAATTCAGTGAATGCAGAATACAGTTTTTTTTAAAGTTAGGTACTGTGTTTTTTCTTTTTTGTTATACAAGGACTTTTTTGCGTCCATACAATGTTCGCCTAAGAACCAACAGTGAAAAAAATACCTTTTTAAGTCCGAAATTACACATAATTGTATGTAAGAACAATAACTCCAAACGGACACTTGATTTACGTATTTTATTGATAACGTATTATTTATAGTTAATAATATATATTGAATAAAAAAGTTCCTGGTTGCTACTGAAAATTTCTTGAAAGAAAAAACCCAATAACTTATTTTGATTCGAGATTTGAACCCGGGACCTTATGATTAGCAACCGCATTTACGAACTCTAGACCAACGCGGCTGTCACTGTCATTATCATTGTAGTTTTAATTGGCTAGGAAAATATTATTCGTATACAATAATGTAATAAATAACTCTGAAAAAACATAAAAAGGTGTTTCCGATCGCAGATATACTATTGATGAAAGTTGATTTGTTTTGTATCCATCAGCAAAAATTAGCTACATCTTTGCTCTGGGGACCTGAGCCAGCTTTCTCTACAGAACTTAACAAAATGCCTAATGCAATTTATCCTCGTGGAATTTTCGGAAAACTTAAAAAAATCTGCGTTATGTATTATTTGTTCCTTGGTTATGTTCTTCGGTCTGCCTTCCTTTTTTCTTAACATTTTAAGAGTGTTTTGTCGGTGTAAGATTTTCCAATACCTCGTATTGTCCTGAGGGTATCGCAAGAAGCGATATAGGGAAACAAACAAAAAGACGGGTAGCAGCGTGTTTCTTACAATAACAAAAAAAAGCTAGCGTAGTTTTTTTCCCCAAACGATTGCAAACCCAAAAATTGCAACTATGGAAAATAGCCACGATGTGAGGCATTCTGTGGGAAGGCCTATGTTCAGCTGAGAAATTTGATAAGCTGTAATGGTTAAAATAAAAAAAAATCAAGAGGGTTTCAAAAATGAACGAATTTCTACATTCGATTGTAAATTATATTTACATTACGCACGCAATATCTTCGCCGATTGTGTACCGACTATAATGATTATTAAGTGGCGAAGCTTGCGAAGACACTTATTGATTTCACGATATCTGTCCGTCTGTCTGTCTGTCCCACGATTATCTCGAGAACGGTTTCGAATTTTCAAATTCTGTTTTCAGCAATCGATTGCTGATCACCCAGGTATCTGAACCTCCTATTTTGAAACTGATTGCTCAACGGCAACCATTAGAAACCGCTACAAAGCTGATTGTTTCGCCACTTTGCTATGCTGTTAGCTTGCTAGGTTTATTGATTTCACGATGTCTGTCCGTCTGTCCCACGATTATCTCGAGAACGGTTTCGAATTTTCAAATTCTGTTTTCAGCAATCGATTGCTGATCACCCAGGCATCTGAACCTCCTATTTTGAAACTGATTGCTCAACGGCAACCATTAGAAACCGCTACAAAGCTGATTGCTTCGCCACTTTGCTATGCTGTTAGCTTGCTAGGTTTATTAATTTCACGATGTCTGTCCGTCTGTCCATCTGTCCGTCTGTCCGTCTGTCCGTCTATCCGTCTGTCCGTCTGTCCGTCTATCCCACGATTATCTCGAGAACGGTTTCGAATTTTCAAATTCTGTTTTCAGCAATCGCTTACTGATCACCCAGGCATCTGAACGGCTTATTTTGAAACTGATTGCTCAACGGCAACCGTTAGAAACCGCTACAAAGCTGATTGCTTCGCCACTTTGCTATGTTGTTAGCTTGCTAGGTTTATTTTTATTTAATAACCTTTACCCAAATTTAAATTTGAGGAAAAAACATCCACACCTAGGAGTTTAAAAATTGGTTTTGATATTTTTAGTGTACTTGTAAAGACTACGTACTTAGTTTAGTCTACTCAAAATTCGTCGTAGTCGACGGCTTCGTAGCACAAGGGCTTCACACAAGGCCGCGGGTTCGAATCTCGCACTACTATCTGTATATACTCGTGTGTTTGTAAATGTATATGTACTATGTATATATAGTTATATGGCCTACAAATAATGAATTTTTCCCGATCTGCATTTTTGTGCTTGTGAAATGTATGTATGTAAACTGCACACACAATATAGAAAATATTGTATTTTTTTAAGGAAATAAAAAGAAAAAACAAAAAAGAAGAGATTTGATTAGGTGTTAGCTTGTAAGTACAAGTTAATTACGATGCGATTTAATGTATTTCACTATCTTCCTTCTATTTGGATTTTCACCTTTCAAGGTAAAACATATTGATTAGATACTCCTTGTTTTTAGGTATTAGCAAAGGAAATGTGTTTTGTAGCTTTTTAATTATATTAAATATGTAGTGATTTGTATATAGATACGCGGTAGAGCCATGCTACATCTATAATATTATGGTCGTATCGCGAGCGGGTCGCATCGACCGGAGAAGAACCACGCTCTCACAAAATATCAGCGGAAAATAACAGCATAATTTTTCTGTTTAGTATGGTAAATCGGGGATAGGTATAGATGTCTATGGAGCACAGCATCCACTAACCTATTCTATTCTATAAAAAATACCAGATGTATCATTCTGAGACGGGGCATGGGCAGCAATGTTTAAAGTGTGAGACAAGAGTACGATCGTCATTCCGCATGTCGGGGCGGACTCATAAACACGAAAGAGATTTTTACTTCATATTCAATCCGTATCCGAGTTCGGTTGTCGAGTTGTGGTTAAAATGGCCAGAGGATCTAAAAATGATAAAATCTTTAAGGCTTCCTTATGGTAAAAAAAATACATCTTGAATTCGTGTCCCATTTTACCTTAGCTTAGCCGTTTTTATAATGCGTCCTTGTACACGATTTATAATAACACATTTTGCAAAAATGCTCCAATTTTCCATTCTGTTTTCACTCATGTGGTTAGCCGAGCGCTATTCCATAGTTTTGTTTCATAACCACCCAACCGTCCACGGTGACTACAGTCACCAAAAACTATTATTGCCTCACCTGTCTAGGCACCAAACGACACCTTTCGGTTTAATCGCGTACAGCGCAAAAGATAGCTGTTATTAATACAATAAAAAATTATAGATGGTGCTATATGAAATTTGTCGCCTGTGAAAGTGAATTTTATCTGTATAGTAACAAAACTTTTAGGGATGAAAAAAGTTAAAATTAAATTTCGCCATTTTTGTTTGTGGAATGTTAACGTGTGAGAAATTCGATCAAAAATGTAATAGCTTTTCTGTTTTTATACGTTATTTCTAATGTTATTGTACATCAAACTAATTGTGAAGATATTTTCTTTAGTAAATATGTATCATTACGACAATTCCAAAACGTTTACACATAATTATTTAGCTCCAAATTTTAATCACTATACGCGATCATCGTTTATTGATTATATGTTGTTTAAAATGTATTCTAATCAGTTTTTTGTGTTAAATGAATGCAAAGTATGAAATAATGATTCACTATTAACACGTTGATATCAATTTATAAACGAAATATCTGTTGAGATGTGTCTACAAATAATTAAAACCTATTTTTTTCATTTATTTACTTATTTATTTAAATGTATATTGGGTAAACATTATATTCTTATGTATATTGAATATATAAGAGGCACTGGTGCGCAGAGTGCGGGCCAGCTCCAATATTATCCTGAAAATGATAGGTGACAGATAGGACTGTCCTCTCCTCCGGCATTGCTGCGACAGATATGTCCCAGTAATTGTGGGAGCGAGAAGGTATTATTAATAATTATGTGTCATTTGTATTTAAACAGAAGAGAGAGAGAGAGAGAGAGAGAGAGAGAAGAGATATGCAGAATACATTCTGATTCTAATGTATTTAATTTGTATTTCAATGTATTTTAATTGTATTTTAATGGATTTTAATGACATATTATTATTTTTATTATCAATTAATCAATGTTTTTCAATGATATGGATCTTCTGTTATCTAAAAAAAAATAATTTGAATTTGAATTTGATTAATTACGCCACCAGATCTTTCAAAATAGCCATTGCCAAGGCAAAGTCAGAGCACTGTGCACAGGGGGAGCGACTCACTGGCCCATGCCGCAAAAGAGAAAGCCGATCTGCCAGGCTCTTTCTTTGCGTCCAAATCGACTCTCGATGACGGGGGAACACACCGCCGACCATCCCGCGGTGTAAGTTCACAAGCACTACTCTCACTTGTCATCCACAAATCAAGTGGGCCTGATGGAATCCCCCCAATTGTGCTGAGGACGTGTGGTCCGGAGTTGGCACCGGCTCTAACGCGTCTTTTTCGGTACTAGTAGTCCCGAAATCAGGGAAGGTGGCTTTTGTCCACCCGATCCTTAAAAAGGCGACCGCTAAAACCCATCTAACTACAGGTCTATCGCCATCACCTCCTTGTTCTCCAAAATAATGGAATCCATTATAAATTAGCAGCTCATGCAGTACCTTGAGGGTGGACAATCTCATTTTTTTTAATTTTCGTATAGAGTGGGATACAACAACAGACCCATCGGTAACTGAAGCGTATTCTATGTATAAGGGATCGAAGTGGACTGTTCTTATTTACTGGAGCTAGTGGACTGTAATGATTGATTACTGTACTGATATTACGCTAGGGGACTGCTTAAAAAAAAAAATGGTACTGTAGACTATGCTGTATTAAACTATTTACAATTGCGGCTTTCAATTATTAACTATATACACAAAGGGAGTCTTCAATGGAGTATAGATTCTTCTCTCTTGATGGTTTTCTCTTGAGGTTTCTTCTCTTGTTGTCTTCGAGTGCCGCTTTCGAAGTGAACAGCTCACAGACCAAAACGCCCTTCTTATGTGCCGCAAGAGAGCGTCTTAGCCTGTGAGTAGCGTCGCACGACGATGCTGCACGCTGATTGGTCGTCGATCTGCTGCCGGTGTGCGGGGTGTGCGGGGCGCAACGGGGTATGAAGGTGCGACGGCGCGGCGGTTCCCTCGCCGTCCGCAACACTATGATACAGTCACACCATTTGATTATTCATTCACTATAGCCTGTCAAAGTCCACTGCTGTTTATATGACATTATAGATGCCGGGACGGGTTGGCAACTTCAGTCTGATATTTTCTAGTAATTTTAAGGAAGACGCTGCAGCCCATCTCTTAATTTGTTTCCCTCTGTCATCTCTTACGACACCCACGAGACAATATTTGGTAGTAGATATTCTAACACCTTCACAATAATATAAGTGTCCATAAATACTTACATTAGCAGACATTTAATACACAAACTTACGTTACTTTTTCGTATCAAAATCCACTATAACCTAATGTGTAAACGATAATACTAGAACAGCATTTTGCTTACAGTTAAGTTCTCGCCAAAATTTCACGTCATCGTCTAAATATGACATTAATTTGAATTTGGAATTCTATATCGAACGCAAGATATCAAACTTCACAACAGTCAGTATTACAAATTATAGTTTCGTAGATAAGGACATAATAATATTATACTTTTGCTGTGACACTATTATTGTAAAAGTACATTGCAAGCCTTGAATTTGTACTTTAAATTATAAATTACCAGGTTAATCCGTACCGTAACTTTTTTTTTTATGGGATAAGGGTAAAAAACGAGCACACAGTCCACGTGATGGTAAGTGGGTTGCTGCGGCCCATAGACATTTAAATCTATCCTCTGTTACAGATCAAAATGCAGATGCGTTTTCACCCGTGAGGACTAGGATGGAATGCCTCATTTCCAGTAAAAAAGGCCTCCGGCCACCTATACTCACCAAACGAAACGCAGAGGTAAACCTATACTCCACGCTGGTATTCTGTGAGGTTGTGGTACCACCCCGGTTCGAGCCGGCCCCTCCATGCGACAGCAAAAGCTGCCGCCTGGCTCTACCACTGTTTAAGTTTACGGTTAACCGCAGTTTTTCTGTCGTTTACATTAAACGTATGCGGTTTTGTGAATTTACATACATAAATACATAAACACTCACGCCTGTCACCCAGAGGGGTAGGCAGAGACTACGGACTTCCATTTGGCACGATCCTGACACACCTCTCTCGCTTCCTCCACATCCATATACCTACGCATACACGCTCGTCGGTTAAGGGTACTCCTAATCTGGCCCATTTTAATGTATCGCCGATTTGGTCGATAAACTTTCGTCTAGAGCGTCCCTTCCCGACCCTGCCGTTCACTTCTGCAACATAAATTTGCTTTGCCACTCTTTCCTCTTTCATTCTTTCTACATGACCAAACCACCGAAGCATTCCTTTTTTAATACTGGTCACAACGTCATCTTGCAAACATAACTTTTCTCTTATCACACTATTTCTCACCCTGTCATCTAGATTCAGCCCTAGCATTCTCTTTAAGGACCGCATTTCTACAGCATTTATTCTACTCTCATGCTTCTTCTGCCAGACCCAACTTTCACTACTATACATGAGAGTAGGGACTAACACAGCACTATGAATTGCCATACGTGCCTTATTTGACATATTCTGACTCCTCATAATAGCGTGTAAAACCCCATTCACTCTATTTCCTGCATTCACTCGTCGTTCTATATCCTTATCATATCTACCATCCCTGCTAAATAAACATCCCAAATATACAAACTCATCCACTTGCTCAATCAACTCCCCTTCTATTCTTATTTCGCATAACGTTTTACTCTCTTCTCTTTCAAAAACCATCACTTTCGTCTTACTTGTGTTCACTTTCATACCCCTTTCTTTCAATGACAAGTTCATTAGAGTAACCATTATTTGCAATTCGACCGCCGACGATGCAAATATGACTTGATCATCGGCGTACAAAAGGCATTTGACGGTTAACTCACCCATGCTCAACCCACATTCTTCAACTTTCAAAGTTTGCAAACAACTGTCCATATATAGGTTAAACAGCCACGGGGAAGCTACACATCCCTGTCTGACACCTTTATGTATGCCAAACCAGTCCGAGTAGACCCCGTTGATCCTGATACAAGCACTAGAGTCCCTATAAAGGGACCTCAATGCCTGTATCAAACCAGCGCTCAACCCAAATGAGTTCAGTGTTTGCCATAACACATTCCTGTCCACTCTGTCATAAGCCTTTTCCAAGTCCATGAACGCACAAAAAACTTTCTGGTTTTTGGCCAAAAACTTCTCCGCAATCGTGCGCATGGAAAAGACTTGGTCCGTACACCCCATCCCCTTTCTAAATCCAGCTTGCAAATCCCAAATTTTTCCATCAGTTTCTTCCATAACTCTTTCAATTAACACCTTAGCATACAGTTAACCCACAATGCTAAGCAAGCTGATACCACGGTAGTTTTTACAGTCCTGTTGTGAGCCCCTTCCCTTATATATTGGGACTATAACGGCTTTATACCAGTCTTCCGGTACTCGCTTCAATTCCCAATATAAATTAAACAAGGTGCACAGCAGGCCTGTAACCACTCCCTCTCCAGCCCTTAGCATCTCGAGTGATATTCTATCATATCCGGCTGCCTTACCTGCTTTCATGCTTTTCATTGCTTTCATTATTTCATCTACACTTATCTCCCTACCTCTCTTCACTTCTTCCGGAATTTCTATTACACTTACTTCAGACTATTCTTCACTCTTAAACACGCTTTCAAAATATTCCTTCCATCTCTTTAGATTCGAAACTTCATCATTCAGCATGCAGCCATTCTCGTCTCGTACAGCATTCATTCTAGGCTGTTTTGAATTTCCCCTGGCAGTTCTTACGAGTTTCCAGAACATTTTAATATTTGCCTGGAAATTATCAGATATCCTTCTATCATTCTTATCCATCCTTTCTTGCTTTTTCCTTTCAACAACTTCTTTTACTCTTTTATTTATACGTTTAAAATCTGCCTTTTTTCTTTCAATCTCATCATTCATACCGCCAGAATTACCAGCTTTGGTTGCTAGTAAATCTAGCCATGCTCTCTTCTTTGCTTCAACTTCCATCCGTACCTCATCATCCCACCACAACGTATTACTTTTCCTTTCATTCTTTCTCTTACTTACACCACATACCTCGGTGGCTGCATCCACCAAAACCTTTCTTAACATTATTCTATACAGTCTTCAAGTCTAAATCACTCATACATAATTCATTCATATCACTTATATTTTCCCTCAGTCTACATTTATACTTCTCTTTCACACCTTCATCTTGTAGCCTCTCTATTCTTATACGCTCTAACGCAGTGGTAGACACAGATGTCCGATGCCGCCAACGCCTGAATAGACCATTAATTCGGCATACGACCAAGTAATGATCCGTTCCTACGTTGGACCCCCGGTAAACCCTTGTATCCAACACTGCGCTCCTCATTCTTTCATCCACAATTATGAAATCTATCATGCTTCTATCATCCCCTCTTTCCCATGTATACATGTGAATCCAGACCAGTAAGCGGTATACATGCCATGTGCAGTGACATCCCTTCCCTTTCGTTTTGTCTCGTTTACACATAACACATCTATTCCTCTATCATTCGTCATTTCGCATACTTCATCCAACTTATCATTAATTGCTCCACATACATTCAGCGTAGCCAGACGGACCTCCGCAATCCACTTTTCGCCCCTCCGGGAGACAGGACGTGACGGGTGGCGAACCTCGTCACCGGTTTTCCTCCCGGAGATTTTTCGCACCCCTGCCCCATTAAAGGAGCGCCGGGAACTCGGGGCCATTTTTTTAACTTGTTGGCTCATGGTGCGACACAAAGGGTGGTAGATTTTAGGCCGCTACCACACGGCGAGGAGCCGAGTCTGTCGTTTCGGCTTTGTTGCTCGTTTAGCACCACCCGGGGGACACGTGTAGGGTGCGTCTAGGATTAGGTGGTCGAAGCCTACGGACGCGAGCGACTCATACCCATCATGATCATGAATTTGTGGTGTCGGATTAAAATTCTTAATTTATTTTGGCCTAATTTCGATTTTACCAAAGGGACAAATGGTGGAATTAAAGTCTATGGGAATATTTTAAATTTGTTATCCGAGTATTTATTTTTGAACGACGCTTTGAGCCACGCTGCAGCTATATAATTATTGTAGTACGAATGGGTTGGCTTGACCAAGGAAGAACTACGCTCTCGCAGAATACCAACGTAAAATAGCTCCTTGCTGCTATTTCCTATGGTGAGTAGATAATCGGCGAACATTTTTACTGGAAACGAGACATGTTTTCTTATTTCTCAGCTGTAACAACGTCAACCACAAATCTATGGGCCACAGTATCCACATATCATCATGAGGAATGTGAGCTTCTTTGTTACGCTTATTCACTAAAAAATCTGTTTCAATATACACGAACTGTTTTTCTTTAAAAGCTATTCGTTCAGCAACATACAACAACATTTAGTAACTTCAAGTGGTTTGCAAATTGTATCAGTATTTATATAATAAATACTTTTTAACCCACTTCGTGAACTGTGACACGGATCGTGTGACAACGAAACATAATATTTAAAAAATAAATATAAAATCCGACAACGTTTACCAACCAGTGAAACCTGCTTTGTTTGTGAGAAAAATTAAAATTCTTATATTTGTCACAAAATTCAGTAATGTAGAAAGGAGAAGGAGACGTCTCCATACATTCTTGGGCCCAAGTGTTAACAAGATGAAAGTAGAACCATTTGAAAGCGTATATATAAACAGTTCATACCTGAAAATCTGGCAAGATTTGTCAATCTAGGAGCCGAGTTATTGTAGAGTAAGTAAACGTTAGATTATGTAATACCTACACTGTAACAGGTGAATTTTCACTATTATTACACTGTAATAGCCTATTTTTCACTATAATTACTTAAAGATATAAAAGCATGATCAGTATAAAATCACTGATAAAGCTGTGGTTAATAATGAAATGAAATGGTGAAACAATTAGGTTGGAATGTTCATATTTCGTATTTTTTATTATTATTCTGTAGATATGTTAACTAGGGATATAAATGATGATTGGGTAATCATTATTTATATCCCTAGCTAACACAGAAAAATAATCGAAAATAGATATTAAAATGCTCAATTTTATCGTGAATCGATTATATTGCCCTCGTTTTAAATCGAACCGAAAATCTGTCTTTTTCCTTTAATAGTTTGAAGTTTGAATTGTCAAGTTTCAAAATGAGAAGTCCTCTATTTGAAGATAACGTTCAGAAAGGAGAATTTTACTAGTGTATTCTTTGTGGCAATCGATTTATTAAACTTTAATCGATTTTCTGGGTAATTTCTTACTTTATTGTTTTTTCGAATCTAGAATTCTAGATTGTAAAAAGAGCTACTTTTCCGCCGACTTCCAAAAAAGTGACGGTACTCAATTCGATTGTATTTTTTTGTTCTTTTTTAAGTGTGTTACCTCATAACTTTTTACTGGATGGACCGATTTCGATAATTCTTTTTTTATTTGAAAGCTGGTAGTTCCCGTGTGGTCCTCTGGTAGATCAAGGTCAAGAAAATAGTTTTTGAGTTATTCTTAATAACTTATATTGAAGTCGGCTATACAAAATTTTTAATATTAAATAATTTGTATTTTAATTTAGAAAAATATGGCCATTTTTTTAAAGTATTAACCAATTATTTAACTTCAGGCCCAAAAATTCCATTCTCCGTTGTTTCTAATATAATTGCTTTTTAATTTTTACTAATAAATTTCGAATAAATCAAAGTATTTACTAATACAAAACTTTTTAAATTCCTTTTATATTTACAGCATGGAAGTGTTAGATAATTTTTTCAAATCAGTCTAGCGCAAAAGTACGCCTTTCATACCAGATCGTAACGTCGTCACTGAGAGCAGGTATATTTATTTGCATGGTTCATTAAAAATCACGGAAAGCTCTTCGTGTTCTTGTTTATTCCGAAAAATGAGGTCAGGCGGGGCTTGTGAGCGAGTTAGTTTAAGTGAATTGACCTCGACCTCTTAGTATTCTTTGTACAGTTGCAGAGCAAAATAACTCGTTAATTATTTATTATCGTTATATAACATTCATACATAAACATTCATACCTGTTACCCAAAGAGGCCACGGACTTCAATTTGGTACGATTCTGATACTCCTTTCTCGTCTCATCAGTACCCCTATATCTAAGCATACATGCTTGTCGATTAAGGGTATCCTTTATTTGGCTTATCTTCAATATGTCGCCAATTTGGTCGATAAACTTCCATCTAGGGCGTTCAAAGGCGAGTTACGCCCCATATATGTTTAGGCTCTTATATATTTTTAGAGTTGCCAGTACAAGTCTGTCACTCGAAATCTTTTCTTCCCCATCTGGTGGCGGTCCTTATGTAGTTCTATGTTTATAGACTAGATGTTAAATACCCTGCTCGGTGACGAGATTGTAGTGATAAAGATAAGAGATCTGCTACTGCGATCATCTATTCATCTGCCAAACGTGATGATTACTTCCCCTGTGAAAGAGGCCCAACTTTGATGAAGGATTATATGCTGAAAAGGGGGAAGTTTTTTAATATTTCATTAAATAGTAAAAAGTATTATATTTCATTATACGTGGTGGTATTGTACATGGTAGAGTCAAGCTGCAGCTATATTTATAATATAGTTCTAGCACGAATTGGTCGACTCGACAGGGGAAGTACCACGTTCTCACAGAATACCAGCGTAAAATAGCACCCTAATGCTGCTGTGTTTCGTATGGTGAGTGTAGAGAACCGGAGGCCCTTTTTACTGGAAAAGAGGCAATCCATATTAGTCCTCAAGGCTGACAACGCATCTGCATGTTGATTCGAAAATGAAGATAGATGTAGATGTCTATGGGCCACAGCAACCACTTATCATCAGATGGACTGTGTGCTCGTTTGTCACCATATTTCTATAAAAAATGTAGTATTTAATGAAATAGTATTTTTTCAAGTGGTAGAGCTGCGCTGCAGCCGTATTGTGGTTGCTGCCCGAATGGGTCAGCTAGACCGGGAAACGACCACGCTCTTACAGAATAACATCGTGAAACAACAGCATAATACTGCCGTATTTAGTATGGTGAGTGCATCATTATCACCATGGACCACTGCTGATCGTGAGGTTCTTACGTTGGAGAGACGACGTGCTGGGCAGGCGAATTTACGATCGCAGTACTTAGTGTCTCGCACCTCAGACACTGCTCTTTAGCGCCATTCTGGGTACTTACGCCTTGCGTACACAAACATTACACCGTGTAGTGGCGGGTAAGAGCCGGAGACACTTATTACTGGATAAGAGATTTCAATCTTAGTCGCCAGGGGTGACAACGCCCCTGCAATTTAAATTTTAATCGAGGGTAAATGTCTATGGGCGACAGTATCCATTTACCATCAGGTGCACTGTGTGGTCGTTTGTCACACTTATTCTAAAAAAAATTTAAAATTTAAAATTTTGTACAACCGACTTCAATATACGAATAACTCTAAAACTATTTGTCAAATCTTGATCAAATTTCTATAGGACCACATGTTAGTAACTATAAAGGAGAGCCTTTTAAATGTATTTTAGTTGGTAGCCCTGCCCTTTATTGAAAGCCACAAATTTTATTTTTTCAACTTATGTATATAGTTTTGAATGCATTATTATGATTTAAAATTGAAGTGTGAATTTATAAAGTTTTAGGCTAGCCGCACACACGCAATAATATTGTCAATGCAAGATTGTCAAAAATCGTCATCAATATATGGTCCCGCACACTATATATTATTGGCAATTTTTCATGGTACAATCTGACTTAGTCGCTCTGCAGCTAGATTCATATGTGCACGTTTAATATAATGGATAGAAAGAAAAAAGGCGTTGCATTGAGTATTGCATTAATTTTACTAACTAAGAAAAGGCAATCAAGAAAGAAACGATGGATTAAGGACTGGATGAGAAAAAAAGCCGAGTTAAATCACTTTAATCTAATAAATGAACTACGAGTTACAGAAGAAAATGATTTCAAAAATTATATGAGAATGAGAGATAGCAGCTTTCAAAAAACTATTATCTTTAGTTTCACCTTATTTAAAGAAAAAAGATACACACATGAGAAAATCGCTAACGCCTGAAGAAAAGTTGGCAGTTACTTTACGCTTTTTAGCGACTGGCAGAAGTTTTGAAGACTTGAAGTATTCAACTTTATTATCCCCAAGGGCTATAAGCGGAGCAGTTCTGGACACTTGTAACACGTTAATTTACGTCTTGCAAGATTATTTAAAAGTAAGTAATAATTAAATATTTAAACATCTAAGCTATGTATTTGGTAATCACTAGATACTTAGATAATAATAATTATACTATCAATGCTATGTATGTGTATTTTGCTGTTTTTTGCAATAAATACACTTTGTTTTTGATTTGAACTAAAACAAATAAAATATTATAATCCTTTTATTAATACAAGTAGTACTTGGTAATAAATTGTAGTTTTTATTAATATATTCACAAAACACTTATTAGGACTGAAAAAAATTAGAAATAGCTTCTTTTGGAGTATACTTGGCATGTACGTCGCCTTCAAATGTTATAACATTAGAAGTTATATTATTATTTTGTTTAATTTCTTGTGATATTGTGTCTTGTGGACCATACCCAAACTGTTGCAATCGTGTCAGTGGATGCCTTAATATTATTTGAGATGGAATACCGGTGGTTACAATTGGTTGATGGTGACTTTGAGTCTTGGATAATATCTGTGGAGGTTTCATAGTAATAGTATTATCAATATTATATTCATTGTTATATATAGAATGTGGCGAAGGTGTTAAATTGTATCTCAAAATTGAATCTTGTGTGCTTGGTGATTGACTAGGTGATGGAATATAGTTTACTCTGGGATGATATTGTGACTGTCTAGGCAGCAAAGGCGATGAAGTATATGGTACATGCTCATTAACTTTCACTGAGTTTTTGTTTAATTTTCCAAGTTGTGCCTCAAATAAAATATCGTTAATTGCCTTTTCCGCAAAAAGTTTTTGTGTAGACTCCAGTTTTGTCAATTTAGCGGCCCAGACTTTGGCAAGATGATATTCTTCTTGATTATCAGAAGAATCCTTCTCAAAAACGATAAAGTCCTCTGTAAAAGGTTTTGCTGGTCATTGTCCTTTTTTCTTTTCTTATTTTCCGATACTGGAGTTGGAGGTGGATCCATTGAGCTAATCGAATAGCTATATTGGTCTTGATCATTTTCTTTGTCTTCCTGTAATATATAAAGACAAGTTAATAAAATGTTAATAACAAGTTATGATAATGTTTATTTCTTTTATTGTTTTAGACACCTTCAACACAGCAAGAGTGGAGAGAAGTGGCCGATGATTTTGGACGCATTCATGGATTCCCTACATGCTTAGGCTCGCTAGATGGCAAGAACGTGGGGATTATTATGCCCAAAAATGCAGGCTCACGTTACTTTAATTATAAAGGATTCCATAGTATAATTTTATTGGCTTTAGTAAATGCTCGTAAAGAATTTATGATGGTTGATGTTGGTATCAATGGTCGGATATCTGATGGTGGAGTCCTGTTCTATTCAAAATTTTGACAGTCTTACGAACAAGGTCTACTTAACTTGCCTAACCCAATTAATCTTTCAAACATGACACACTTATTTCCTTACGTATTTGTGGCTGATGAAGCGTTCGCTTTGGGCCCAAATTTGATGAAGCCATACTCACAGAAAAACTGCAGCTCTAATGAGCCGATATTTAATCAAAAATTATCAAGGGCTCGATCAACGGTTGAGTGTGCTTTTGGTATCTTGGCTAAACGTTTTGGTATTTTTCAAAAAGCTATAAATCTAGAACCAGACAAAGCAACGAAAATGACTTTAACCTGTTGTTACTTACATAACTTTTTAATTAAAGAAAACGCTTCCCTTTATTTAAACCAAGAAAAGGAATCACCATCAGTCAGTATAACTAATCTACAGTCTACTCAAATAGAAATGCAACTATAAATGCTAAAATAATAAGAGACAATTATTGTCAGTACTTTTGTAGTTTAAATACCTAATCGAAGTTTTTTGTACTAACCTACGGAGAGTAATTAATAAACTTATTAAAAATATAAACTAACCTCTATAGTTTTCTTTATTGGTTGTTCATCATTTGTTAAAAACAGCAATTCATAATACGTCCACGCAGACGGGACGTAAACCTCATCGGTTCCCTTTCCTGATGATTTCGATTTGTGAATCTTCTTTAACTCTTTCCGAAAATTTGTTCGTAGGGCATTTAATTTTTTCTTGACGTCTTCTCTATTTATATTCAGGATTAGGGCTTGCCATCATTACCAAGTCTCGCTCCTTTAACAAAGTTTGCCATTCTTATTTTCTTTTCTTCTTTTCAGGAAACGTTACCCCCGCACTAGGATTTTTCCGGTGTATCGTCGAGACAGTTAACGAACATAAATTGCACAAGGACTAATATCCCTTTCCGTTCGGACTGCTTAAATTTTAACATAAAAATATGAAGGAGTTTTCGTACAATCTATCACGCATTATAAGGTCCTACTGTTTTTACTTGTTAGAGCCATGCTGCAGCTATATTACTTGTCTAGTTGTAGCACAAATGGGTCGTCTTGACCGGGGAAGGACCACACTCTCACAGAATACCAGCGTGAAATAGCAGCTTATCGCTGCTATTTTTTCGTATGGTAAGTAAAGGGAACCGGAGACCCGCTTTACTCGAAACGAAGCCTTCCATCTTAGTCCTCACGGGTGACAATGCATCTGCATTTTGATTCGTTATGAGGATATATGAGGATGTCTATGGGCCACAGCTACCACTTACTATCAGGTGGACTATGTGCTCGTGTGTCACCCTTATTGTTTACAAAAAACTGTGTTTTTACTTATTTAATTCTATCAGACATAGTATGTATGTTTGTTGTATGTATGTTATATATCAATGTGTGTAATGATGTGACTGTCAAGTGTAGCGATTATGACTGATCTACGTATTAGTAATGTTCAAATATTTTATAATTTTATATGCTTTTACTGGCTGACAAAGATAATGAAGATAATATTTTTTTTATGTTGACAGACTTGAAGGTTTTCCGAAATAATCCATGAAAATATTGTGCGTAGTCAATACACGGCTAGGATATAAATGAGACAGAGATTAGCTACGGAAATAGAGTTATACAAATCAACTTGTTGTGAACTTAACTGATTATTTTTTTTTCAGTTAAGTTATTTTCTATTAAGAAATTAATAATAAATTTACATTTAGAAATGACTTGTTTGAAGTTACATTTTCATTCATGCTAATATTATTAAAAGTGAATATACAATCCATTTAATTATAGTAAAGTTAAGTAAAGTTGCAGCCTATTTACGTCCCACTGCTGGGCACAGGCTTTCTTCATTTCTGTGAAGCTTACAGCGAGCGCTAACCATCTGAGCTACCATGGTTCCCCCATTCTTATTTTTCTTACATGCATTTTCAACTAACGTTTTGAAAAATCTTTTTTGATGACACTCAGCCGTGATAGTCATGCTACGAGCCTGGTCCGACGGACAGTCATCCGACAACATTTTTCAAGTCGTTTCTATAAATAAAATTAATTTAATAATGTATTTAAGTGCTCATTTCAGGGGTCAAATTGATAATAAATATATTCTTGTAAACAAAAAATTAAGTACTCTGTGTTTTGGATAAAAGTATTATCAGGCCCAAAGTGATAAAACGTGTCCTGACTTTGAAATAACTACAGAGTCCACACGCACGAGATCACTAAGAAAATTATACGATTTATTTATTAAGTTGGTCCACTACCATTAAATATTTATGGATTACTTATTATCCCCCTTCCCCTCGCACTCTCGAAGAGAGCAGACGTGTGTGTCATTGGTTAGTTAATACAGTTTATTTATGTTTAAATTCAGACGAAATCAAATAAATAATTAGAGGTGCATAAAATTAAAGAAGTATTCTCTAACTGTCAATACTAGTCTTCGATACAGACATTAAATTGCCATGCAGTTGTGTGTGTAAAACTCTTATTATTGTAGTGTATAAATTGTTTGCAAATTAATAGTTCAAACGAAAAAGAAACGCCTAATCATTCCGTCATTGGATGAAAAAGAGATAGCATAAATGAATATTGTATGCGTAGGACGAGAGATCAACTAATATTAGACATAAAGGCTTTTTGTATAAGAATCGTCGATCGAGGACCAGTTGCTTGACCTCAAAGCAAATACTAACGAAACATATTGGTGTTTGTAATACATAATACCTGATTTTTTATATTTCCCTTTGCCCTGGCACATTATTTTAACGTCGCTATGATTTCTCGCTCGCTACGGCAGTCTAATTCTTCGCAGCCGCATAATATTCTTGCTACTAGCGCGACCGACACCTCCATTTCGACGGCGGCCATCAACTTTACATCGCAAACATCATGCCATTCAGACCCAAATATTTATTGTGATTCCGATGGCCAGGTGAACAAAACTTACCGTACCAAAAGAAAGCGTGAGGATGAATTCAATACATTTAAAATTGATGTTAATAAAATGCTTAAGAAACTTATTCGAAAACAACAACAGTACTTCTGAATATTTTAATGAAAAAATGGAGGAGATTAAGACAAAGTAAAACCTTAAAACAAGCCGTGGATTTTAACTCGACACTGTATGCCACCTTTCTATAAAGAAAAGAAAATCTAGAACAAGAAAAAAAGGTTGATCTAAAGCAAATACAACTTTCAGAAGAAAAGATGGAAATATTAGAGACGGAACTCCTGTCATCGAGTCTCGATATCAGAAATACACTCAGAAAAAGCAAGATTTAATTGAAACTATAGTAAAATTGGGTAAAACCATAAATGTTTCCATTCAACCGTCAGATATAAAGGACGTTTTACGTGTCCGTTCCAAAACAGACCGAAAGATAGTAATTGCTGAGTTTACGACAGTTTTAACTAAGGAAAAAATTTACAATTAAATAAAATGTAGAACAAAAAGCAATGCCGTAAAATAAAACACCCACCAGTTATATATCGACGGAACAAATCTACCAATATATATTTCCTGTGTAGTGGCGGTCAAAACTAATCACTACCCCATATCTTCCCGTGGGTGTCGTAAAAGGCTACAGAGATAAACTAAGGCAGAAGATGGGCAGCAGCATCTTTCTGATAACAGCAAAAAGCGATAAAAAAACTACGGTTGCCAACCCACTCACTAAGCGTGGCAACTATATATCCCCTATGAACAATGACATTAATAAACGGCCTCCAGTCCGCAGCGGCCCCGCTATTGCTGGATACGGTGGCGACCATGGTAACGACGGGGCAGGGGGTGCTAAAAATTTCCGGTGAAGGTTTGGATGCCACCTAAGACGATTCGACGTGGCAACTTATAACGCGCGCACCCTGACAACTGACAAGACGATCCTGGAGCTGGAAGAAGAGATAAACAGGTTGCACTGGAATATTATAGGATTTTCCGAAGTCCGAAGAGAGGAGGGGAGGACACGGCAATCCTCGAATCCGGCAACTAGTTCTATCACCGGGAGGGCGACCATCTGTCCCAAAGAGGTGTCAGATTTATTGTCCACAAGTCTATCCTTAACAACGTTGTAAAGATTGGGAGTGTATCAACGAGGGTTGCGTACCTTATACTCAGAATCACCAAACGGTATTTGCAGAAGGTCATACAGGTTTACGCACCAACTTAGGCACATCCCGATGAGGAGGTGGAGGAAATGTATGAGGATATCTCTAGAGCCATGCATTCCTCCAAAACACACTATACGGTGTTAATGGGATACTTCAACGCAAAACTAGGCACAAGAGAGAACGGTGAGCTGAAAGTAGGGAAATTCGTAATAGGGCAACGGAACCCAAGGAGCCAGCAGCTGGCCGACTTCATGGAGAAAGAGGGACTCTTTATGATGAACTCTTTCTTCCAGAAGCGGCCCCACAGGAAGTGAACCTGGTCGAGCTCCGACAATTCGACAAAAAATGAGATTGACTTTATTATGACGACCAGACTACAACTGTTCAGTTATGTCTCAGTGATCGCGAGGGTGAAAACTGGTAGCGATCACCGAATAGTTAGAGGCACACTGAACCTAAACGTTTAATTGAAGAGGTCACGTCTAATGAAGTCAACGCTCCGTCCCCCTCGTGCTCTAATCCAAAGTCCCGAAACCTTTCAGCTCGAGTTAAAAAATCGTTTTCAGCGCCTAGAAAATCGCAATTCAGTAGACGATATAAATGACAGGCTCGCGGAAACCGTCCATATGGTCGAAGCTAAGTTTTGCAAGACCCGCCGCAGAAAACCACAAAAACTACGCAAAGATCACACTCATTAATTTAATCATCTCTCACTTAATCATCTCTTAACAATCACTCATTAATCTCATGAATGATAGACGGGAAAACAAGTTTCAGTCTGCAGTAGATTTGATAGCATACAGGCAAATGAACAGACAGAAGCGGCGGGACTTACGCAACTTTAATACTGCTCGTATTAAAGAAGCGTTCGAGCGGAGCCAGGGCTTTAAAGTCTTTGCCTGAGATCTGTCTGCCAGAAAATGCCAACCGACAAAGCTGAAGTCTAAGTGTGGCAGCGTCATTTTCGGGAAACCTCAGATTTTGAGTGAGATTGAGAGGTTCTATGGGCAGCTGTACACGTCATCGTTGGAGCCATACGCAAATGTGTGTAACGATCCAAGCGCAAGTATTGTCCAACACTATTCTGATGATATCTGACGTCAGTCTGAGCGAGATTAGAATGTCTCTCCAGCACCTTAAAAACGGCAAGGCCCCAAGCGAATATAAGATTTCAGCGGAGTTTCTGAAAGCAATTGGAAAACCCGAACTTAATGTCCTTCAGAAGCTCTTTAATTCCTGCTTCCATGGTGGAACTACACCTGAGGCGTGGAGCAGAAGTGCGGTGGTCTTGTTATTCAAGAAAAGCGACAAGGCTCTCTTGATGAACTACAGACCGATTTCCCTTCTGAGCCGCTTCTACGTGCTATTTTCGAGAGTCATTACAAATCGTCTTGCATACAGACTCGACGTCTTCAACCCTCCCGAACAAGCCGGTTTCCGAAAAGGCTTTTGCACCGTAGACCACAAAAATGCCCTTGAGTAACTTGTACAGAAGACCGAAGAGTACAATCTGCCACTATGTCGGCGGGCAGTACAGCGCGGGGAGAAGGACTGTATGATTATTTAAGTTTTTATCTTTTAATATATACATACATACATACATAAACACTCACGCCTGTCACCCAGAGGGGTAGGCAGAGACTATGGACTTCCATTTGGCATGATCCTGACAGACCTCTCTCGCTTCCTCCACATCCATATAACTACGCATACACGCTCGTCGGTTAAAGGTACTCTTGATTTGGCCCATTTTTAATATATCGCCAATTTGAGCGATAAACTTTCGCCTAGGGCGACCCTTCCCGACTCTGCCGTTCACCTCTGCAACATAAATTTGCTTTGTCACTCTTTCCTCATTCATTCTTTCTACATGACCAAACCACCGAAGCATTCCTTTCTTAATCCTGGTCACAACATCATCTTGCAAACCGCACTCTTCTCTTATTAAACAATTTCTCACTCTATCCTTTTTATATATATACTAGCTGACCAGGCAGACGTTTTTCTGCTCTTTCCGAACGACCACTTGCTTTCCCAAAAAAACTCCTGAAATTAGCAATAAAAAAATTGAGGGTCACTTATCGGGATAAAAAACTATCCTATCTCTCAAGTTGGACCAAACTGCACACAGTCTGCAAAATTTTTTTGAAATTCTAGCTTATATTTAACGTTTGTATTTTTAACATAGCGCCATCTATTAAATATTTACTCAATCCAGTCAACAGATATCGTCATCTGACAGATTCGTTTGGAGCTAACAGGTAATTGTGACTGTCAAATAATAGAGAAATAATTTTCAATAAAATAATATTGTATTGTGACTATAAATTGAGATGTAAGCTACCCTATCTTTTAAATTGGACCAAACTGCACATTGACCAAAAATTTCATTGAAATCAGTTCAGTAGTTTAGGAGTCCATCGCGGACAAACAACGTGACACATACTTTTTATATATAAAGATATATATATATATATATATGTCTATGTATGTGTGTGTGCGTGTAAATAAAAAAACATGAAAATAATTTATATTAAAGTTAACATAACTCAGTTCTTAAATACTTTAATGTTAACTCCTGTACCAAAAACCCCCTCAGAAATAGCAGTGTAACGGATATAATACTTTACCTTAAGATTAACTATTGTGGCACGTTAAGGTACGTTGTCACTTCACCAACGATTAAACTATTTGTAGCAAGCAGTTCTCTACAGTTTAGATTTTAAAGCACGAATAAACTTTGCCTAACATTCAGGATAATTTCCGTCCCTGCAGCCAATTTGCGGACGTGACTGTCGAAAATACTTTAGTTTCATGCATCTTTAAGCATTCACTATCTCGACACTGTATAAAACTTATGACCCCGAACATTACACTGCATATGTTACTGCCTTCTTTTATATTATTCAATTCAATTCAATTCATTTTATTTTTATGTTTCTGTATGTAATTTTTATTTAAAGCATTTCATTTTTTTCTTCTATGTTATCGGTTTTTCTAATTAAATAAAACTACTTTAACGGATTTTATCCCATTTACTTTTAACTTTCAAGTCCCAACGTTTCAGACTGATGCCATATACGAAGGATCAACTTTTAAACATTAATTTTTGGTCTAATATACGCAGAAAGAATTTATAGTATTTTGAAGTCTTGTAGTAGTGTGCTTGGGTTTGGATTCAATTTTATTAATTATGGGGGTCCCAAGCAGATAGTAGCCTCAGCCATCTTCTCTTTTGAAATTTGTACATTATATAATTTCAATAGCCTTGCAAATGGTTATTGTGGAGATTTGTGATTTGTCCACATATCAACAAAATAAAGAAAATTGAAACTTATTTCAAGTACGTTAAAGTCTTTACAAATACAGAGTTTGGACTGCCTTATAAAGGTCGCGGCGGCCAGGCCGGGACTTCCAGATTAGCAGATTTGACGGCTCTTGACTTTTTTTACGGGGACGTATTATATCATTAGTTTATTTTAGTGAGACAACAAGTGCCGAGGACCTGGAAATAGGATAGTGAACGCTTTTAGAATAGTGAAAAATACACTGAATTGCTTACTAATTTATTTTCTTTCTTTTTCCTTCTTTTTTTAAAACGTAACCTCTACACTAGGATTTTCTCTTGTATTGTGGGAGCAGCTTACAAACATAAATTGCACAAGGATAAACATCCAGACTTGGAACAATTATTTGTACTTGTTCCGTGCGGGATTCGAACCCGCGGCCCTTAGCGCTGCAACTCAATTACTAAGCCACTGCGCCACAGAGCCGTGGTTGACATTTTGAAAGTGTATTAAAATACAACATTACATAAGAGTTTAGGCTATCAGTAAGTTAATTAATTGATTCTTAAAATTATTGCAATCTTGATTCACATCTTTTAAACACACCGTCTTTGAATTATGTTGTCGTATTGCCTCTTATATTTAGCAGTTCATTATTATTTAAAATTACAATTAAAATGATATGCTAATGCATAACATTTTGTAACGAATATTGGCTATTGACATTGTATCATAATCAATAAACAAAATTATTCAGAGACGAAAGTCCAAAGCCTGAAGTATGATCGTGAAGTGTGGTCAAATGTTTACTAGACTTAAATTAACAACTCAATGCACGGAGGTCTGACATAGCTCTTTTTACAATATAAAATTCGAAAAAGCAATAAAATAAAAAATTACCTAGAAAATCGATTGTAGTTTATTCTTTATGGTAATAAATCGATTGCCATAAAGAATGCACTAGTGAAATTCTCCTTTCTGAACGTTATCTTTCAATGGAGGATTTCTCATTTTGAAACTTGACATGATAATTAAAACTTCAAACTATTAAAAAAAACGGATTTTCGTTTCGATTTAAAACGAGCGCAGTATAATCGATTCTCGATTTAATTGAGCATTTTAATATGTGTTTTTGATTATTGTTCTGTATTAACTAGGGATATAAAAATATTGGGTACATATCTACAGAATTATAAAAAAAAAATACGAAATATCAATATTCCAATCTAATTGTTTCACCATTTCATTTCATTGTGAACCACAGCTTTATCAGTGATTTTATACTGATCATGTTTTTATATCTTTAAGTAATTATAGTGAAATATAGCCTATTACAGTGTAATAATAGTAAAAAATCACCTGTTACAGTGCAGGTATTATACATAATCTAACTTTTACTTATTCTTCAATAACTCGGCCCCTAGATTGATTTGAGATTGCCAGATTTTCAGGTATGCATTGTTTATATATACGCTTTCAAATGGTCCTACTTTCATCTTGTTAACTGTTGGGCCCAAGAATGTATGGAGACGTCTCCTTCTCCTTTTATATATTTTCTGTGACTTTGTTGTAAAAACTTATATATTAATCATCATTATTAATAAAAACCCGCCTATCATGCGTGGAAACTACCTCCTTCCCTCTGTGATGTAGACTGTGAGGAAGTCAAGGCTGTAATGGTAACGATAATGATGATAAAACTGAAAATATAAAAATATTTTATGATATTTCCACAGATAATATTACACTTGCATTAAATATAGCTCTTCAACATAAGCGTGCGATAACTAAAAGAGTTGTTTAATTGGATTGTAAATCTCAAGCGTACGTGCTCGTGTGTTTCCCGATACTACAAACCGCAGATTGGGGAGGGCAGAACGTTGCAATAACGTCAGGGTTATGGTAACCGCGCAGCGATGTACTATTTTGATTAAACCTTTAACATGTTTCATCATTAAATTAACCAATTCTAATTGCACCTTACGAACAGATTTTATTAGTAGTCTTTAAACTATTATCTTGCTTTTTTCGTCATCGGTCTGTAAAAGTTAACTGGTGAGCATGGTTCTCTTTCGTTGTATTTATATTTGCCGCACTGGGTAGGTGGATTAATGATACCAGACGTTTAGCACCTTTGACATTGCTATCAAACATAACTCATTGACTATTCTTTTAAAAAAGTAGAGAATCTTATATTTGTTGAGCATAAAAAGAACTGCCCAATATATTAAATAAAATATATATGCCCAAATATTTCGAATAGAATGTCTTTATTTATTTTCATGGATTGTATTCTAAAAGTGAATTGCTACATTAAAGAATTAGTGCTTGTGAATTCCTATTACATATCACATATTTTTATGTATTCTACTAATTATACATCACATACTATTGCATATACATTAACAAGTAAAAAAACGGTTGTCCTTAAAGTCGGTATACTGACGATAGTTGAACGTGACAACGTCGTAAGAAATATTTAATATCGAAAGAATCAATATCTTTATCGCCGCAATTATCGTTGCTATAAACAATTGACACCACATTCACTTTTCACTGCACGTCATACTTGACGAAAATATGTAAATGTATTATTGTATATCAGCTGTCCATGCGGACATGCCGAACGCGGAGGCCGATTGTGCTTCTTTGTCGCTCGTTCCGCGCTCTCACTTGCACTTTAAATGGAACGCCTCATACCTCGTTTAGACTCTCGCCTTTAACAGTGGTAGAGCCACGCGGCAGCTTTTGATGTCGCACGGATGGGCCAGCTCGAACCGGGGTGGTACCACGACCTCACAGAATACCAGCGTGAAGTAGAGGTTTACCTCTGCGTTTCGCTTGGTGAGTGCAGGTGGCCGGAGGCCCTTTTTACTGGAAATGAGGCATTCCATCTTAGTCCTCACGGGTGACAACGCATCTTCATTTTGATTTATAATAGAGGATAGATGTAGGTGTCTATGGGCCGCAGCAACCACTTACCATCAAGTGGACTGTGTGCTCGTTTGTCACCCTAATCCTATATAAAAAAAAAACCTCGCCTCGCAGCTCGCGTGTTGTTGCGAGGTAACGAGTGCCTGTTTACAGTGCAGGGCTCGGAAACCGGTTGAAATTCTAAACCGGTTTCGGTAATTGACCCCAAAACCGGTTTTTGCGGAATACCGGTTTTTCACAAATTTCGGTTTAGGTAGTAAGAATTAACCGGTTAAAGCCAAGTTTTGTAATGTCCCCCTCTCCCTTACCCCGCTTGCACCCATCTTTGTACGGCTGCCTCTGTTTAATTCCCGAGGTTTTTAGACACATGCACGATATATTCCTTGCATCAACGCGACTGCCTTGTGACGTACTCCCTCATATTTATTTATCTTTCAGCAACGATCGTATTATAAATAACAGATGTAAGTTCTGTTTCAATTAATTATGCGTTATCTTCACTTTAAAATTATGTTTCGATATCAAGTTTAATTTGACGTTATATATTTAAATTGACTTTAATAATATTTAACGTTTTCTATTAAAATTACGCAATGCATCTTTATTTCAATGTCATTAGTTTTAGTAATATATCGCAATAAATTATGAACTTTTTTAACAAAACGCAATATTTTTAAAAGTTTATGAAATTATATGTTATAGTATTTTTGTTCTTTTTAGAAGTGAGGCAGATAACAAGATTTTTTTTTAAATTCAGAAGCTCGTAATTACGAACAACCTCTATCTCCGTCTTTGCAAAATTAATAATGACCACTTCTGAGGCGTAAAGTTTAACTAGAAGTCATGTCTAAACACGATAAAAATTATTTGTTATGTTCAGAGAATTCTAACAGAAGAAATTACCATTTTTCACATCTCATTGATGAGGAATTGGAGCAAATCTTATCATGTTGTGTACCTAAATAATACAGTAATCACTTTCGAATTTTTTACAAAATTTCATACTTTACGAATACGAAATTATTCAAATAAATAAAATTGAAGTGTCTGTTCGTAACGTCAAAATAACAGATTGTTACTAAATACATATTATGAAAGTATATAATTTTGTCAGTCTGTATGCGGTTACTAGCGCGACTGTGAATCATGATTTGATCCTGGATTTAAACCGTGTCCTAGGTCATGCCAAGTACCGTTATTGGATTAATTTGGGTATAATGAGTGTTCTAGAAACCATCCTGATAGTCGTATTCAGCCCTCAATCAAGCACTTACATTTTTGGGTTTTCTCGTCGTAAGTTTTCTTATAGAAAAGAGGGCAAACGAGCATGCGGGTCACGTGATGATAAGTGACTGCTGCCACCCATGAACAACCGCAACACCAGGGGAATTGCCAGCCTTTAAGAATGGAGTGAGCTCTTTTCTTGAAGGTCCCTAAGTCGTATCGGTCCGGATAAATCGCCGGTGGTTAACAATTCCACAGAGAAGTTGTACGAGAAAAAAACTCCTTGTAAAACGCACAGTGGTGGGCCGTCAAACATACAGATGGTAAGGATGGTATCGTGAATTTTGACGCGATGTGCGTTCGTGAAATTTGGCGGCTGGTACTAAACCGAACAATTCTTCAGAGCATTCCCCGTGGTAAATTCGATAGAAAATGCAAAGGGATGCAACATCCCTACGCACTGCCAGTCAATCGAGTGATCAGAAAGAATTCGGACGTCGACGACTCGAACCGCTCTGCGCTGGATGCGGTCAAGTGCAAGGAGCTGACACTGGCGTGCCCCGGCCCAGAGATGAGAGGCCGAATTCGCGCTTTGTAGTTGCAAGCGATGTGCCGACATGAAATACTGCCTCGCTCTGCAGAGCACGCCAAACTTTTTACAGGTCAATTTGGCATTCCCTTCCAAGTGATCCCAAAACTGCACATATGTCGACGCCGAGGATTCTGATACTAGCTGATCCAGCAAGAGGAGTTCCTTAAAACTGAGGAGATACGACAAAGGGGTTCTTTTTAGCGGTATACGTGCAAATTTGTGTCTTCTGGGGATTGAACTGGACTAGATTTAGCCGCCCTCAATCCGAGACTTTGTTCAGCGAAGAATCAACATCAGACACAAGTTTGTTCCGGTAGCGCCGTGGTAGCTCAGGTGGTTAGCGCTCGCTGTAAGTCTTACAGTATGTGAGAAACTCGGGTTCGATCCCCGTCGGCACCAATGAAATTGTTGATTGCAATTTTAAGTGCCGATTTACCACGTGCTCGGCGGTGAATGAAAACATCGTGAGGAAACCTGCAGGTCTGAGAAATAAAAAAAATATATCTCGAAGACATGTGAAGTTCGCCAAGAAGCATTGGGGCTGCGCGGCGGACATTTACTTGCCCTAAACCCTTTCAGAAATAAGAAAAAGCTTGTGCCCAGCAGTGGGACGTATAAAGGCTGTAACTTTGCTTTACTTTACTTTTGTTCCGGTACTCGGAGACGTTTCCCGAGAAATATTTGCACGGCCGGTGTATATTACATCACCAGTGCTGTCGTTGTTGCCAGCTTGCAAAATATCATTGATGTGCATTAGAAACAGCGTTGGTGATAGCACGCAGTCATGTGGAACACCAGCTTTAATAGGCTTGTAATCAGAGCATGCACCGTCTACTACGACCTTGATGCTCCGATCAGCAAGGAAACTGGTGATCCAATTGCACAATTTCTCGGGAAGCCTATAGGAAGGGAGCTTCGAAAGAAGCGCTTTGTGCCAAACCCGATCGAAGGCCTTCGCAATGTCCAAACCAACGGCCAATGCCTGCCCCTTGGACTCTTTTGCCTCCGCCCATCCATGAGTTAGATAGACCAGAAAATCACCAACTGATCAACCCCGACGAAAATTGTTTATAATGGATTCCATTATTTTGGAGAACAAGGGGGTGATGGCGATAGGCCTGTAGTTTGATGGGTCTGAGCGGTCGCCTTTTTTAGGGATCGGATGAACCAAAAGCTGTCTTCCATGAATTTGGGATAACGCCTTAGGAGTAGAAGTACCGGAAAAAACGCATTAAAACAGGTGCCAACATCGGAGCACACGTCTTCAACACAATGGAAGGGAACTGAGTGCTGTGTAAGCCGCATATCTGGCATGCAGCACTCAAACCGCGGGATGATCGGCGGTGTATTCCTCCGTCATCGAGAGTCGAGTTGGACGCAAAAAGAGAGATTAACAGATCGGCTTTCTCCTTTGCGGCATGGACTCAGTGAGTCGCCCTCTCTTTGCAGAGATGGCTGACAGAAGTTTCCTTAGCAAGAGACCAGAATGCACGGGTTACCGAAGGAAAGTGAACTAGCCTCTCACCAACATCGCCGATGTGCTCTGACCTTGTCTTGGCAATGAAGTTTGAAGAACCTGGAGGCGGAATCATACTTCTTTTGAAGAGCGCTGGTGTTTACATCTCGATACGTCAACATCTCGGAATGTAAAGATGTCGTCAGCCCAGTGCTGGTAGCACTCTTGCATAAGTAAAGTAAATAAAGTGTGATCCTATTTTACATGAGCGACCAAACTATGGCTGGAATTTGCCTCCGATGGGCACCACAGAAGATGGAATAAAAAGTTCCATATCCTCAGGTACCATATCAGCGACAGAATCAGCCACATTGTTGGGATTGTCCAGCGAGAAGCAAATTCACCCTCAAGGGTAGAATGCAAAAAAAAGACCGCATCCTTTCCCAATTGGCCGATCTATAGTGCCAAACACGGCGGCTGCCTGCAGAATGCAACCGCGAAAATAGTGTGAGTGACACCACCCTCCGGAGATGATAATGGCCCTAGGAGCCGTAAGGGGTGTCAACGGAAACCTGATATCTGTCCGGATAAGAGGTCAGCAGAAGTTCCAAAAGAGAAGGCGCATGATCCTCCACATCTGGATTCCACGTAGGCAAAGTAACCAGCTGTGCAACCATATTCCAAGGCAAAGTCATAAACAAATTTCGCCACATGACGGGTTAAATGTGAAACGAGCCATTCAGCGTGATGGTTATTAAAATCGCCAAGGATCACGATCTCTGCGGATCCCCCCCCCTCCCCCGTATACCAGAATACAGCTTGAGCACACATGCTCAAGAACAGTAGGGTAGCTTGGGCGTGGGTGCTCAGCGAAGGATTCTCCGTCACCAGGATTCTGGTACCCTCCTGGGGTAGTTTTTTATTTGATTCCGCTACCATACCTTAGGGGGGGGGGATTGGGCCTCCGACCATCTACACCTACCAAGCGAAACGCAGAAGTAAACTTCTACTTCACGCTGGTATTCTGTGAGGTGAGGTGAGGTTCGAGCTGGCCCGTCCATGTGATAACAAAAGCTGCCGCGTGGCTTTACGATCGTTAAAACGTAAACATGGAATAAATTCTATTTACATTTTTCTGCCCATCATAAACAAACAACTGATATACAAGAATAAATTATTTTCTTCATTATGAGACAAGTCCAGTCTTAACGAATAAACCAAACACAATAACTGCCTTTCTTTCTTCAAAACTTCTTTAATACTTTCACGTTTTACGTAAACGCCAAACTCCCACTACACACTCTGATCGCGACTAAAACAATGTATCGCTTAAAGGCAGATAATTGATAAGTGTACCCGCATGCGACGATACCGCATAAACACCTCGCAACGAGAATCTACCTGTCCTATGAATAACTGCCTTTACGTTTTACGGAATTAACCAGTTAATTTGGGTGTCGAAACCGTTATGTAACCGGTAACCTTTATCGTTTAGGTTTTATAAAAACCGGTTAATTTTTTAACCGTTAATTGAAGGAACGATAAATTTACCGGTAATTAATCGAAATTAACCGCTCTTTTAAACCGGTTCCGAGCCCTTTACACTCTCGCGATGCGTTCAGTTTGCGTTAAGCCAGCAGCGATGAATGACGTCGAAATAATAGCGGCATCAACTCTTGCCTTTATAAGTATTTATCGATGTTTGACCTTTTTAAAAAGAAGGAAATTAATAAAAATACGTTGCTGAGGAAGAATATGACGGATCATATCTATTTATCGAAACAGAACCTTTTCAGTTTCATAATTTTATATATATAAATTGCAAGATTAAATAATATTATTTTATTAAAATTGTAATTTTAAAACAAAAGCAATTTGAATGTAATTATGGAAGGGCGCCGTACACAAACTGAAACGAGACGCGAGTGTAAACACCACGCTCGCGTCCCTCGCGAGGCCCTTTGCCTCGTGCCCAAAAAACCGCCTCCGACGCGAGCGCCGCGAGTGGCGAGGCGAGCTGCGAGGCGAGCCACGAGCTAGCGTTTACACTCGCGCCTCGTGGCTCGACTCGCGACTTGCCTCGTCGCTCGCGCGAGAGTGTAAATGGGGTATCAGAGCGAGGTAACGCCGCATGAGTCATGTTTTTTCGTGCGTGCAGCCAGCTTCATCGATTTACAAGACGTTGTCACGTCAAAAATAATTATACAAGCATCGTTTTCACATGCAGGTTAGACCGCCTATGTGCTAAAAGCGTTATTCGTATTAAGCTCTTTATAAATATTTCACATTAAATATTCATAAAATTGAAGCATCTGTCTGTAATATTGGAATAACTGGCTTCTAATAAATTCAGGGGGGTTATTTTCATATTACTAATTAGTAAATTTTGTCTGTATGTCTGTCCGGGCTATTTTTCGGAATAGCTCAACAAATTGCGATAAATATTAACAGACAGAGAGCAATACCGGGAGAGGATTTGCCTATATTTTATTCGAAAATCCTAAAGATTTAATTTAAAAATGAGAAAGTGATAAAACAGGTTCTCGCTTATCTTAAATCCAAATAAAAACTATAGGTAAATTCAATTGCGCATGCCTTAAATGCATTAAAAGAATTAAGTATAACATGATTATACGTAAATTTTTAAAGTAGTTTATATTTATTATTATATTCCAATTTTACGATAATTTTATGTCAAATTTCAATTAAAAAAATCTTGGAAAATCCAAAAGTGAACGACTCATAAGATTGTGAAAAAATCGATTGTCTGTAAAGTCTATTTACTGACCATAGTTGAACGTGACAACATCATAAGAAATATTTAATATCGAAAGAATCATTACCTTTATCGCCGCAATTATCGTTGCTATAAACAATTGACACCACATTCGCTCGCACACTCGCTCGTTCCGCGCTCTCGCTTGCACTTTAAATGGAACGCCTAGGTAACGCCGCATGTGTCATGTTTTTTCGTGCCGGCAGCCATCTTCATCGATTTATAAGACGTTGTCACGTCAAAAAATAACAAAGAATTTGTAAATTGTAGTTCTATTCATCGATGAGTTCCAGTAGCATTCATCATAGTACACTTTCAGGTCACTCTATCAAGTCCGGAAGTAAGGTATCACCATAAAAAACAAAAAGAGGCCAAACTCGTAGTCGTAGTCGTACAAACACCTAGTTCTACTCGTCAAGGAGTTCCATTAGCAGATACTGAAGTACACCTTACACTCCATAAAGTCCTAGACGTATAAGTATATTTATATATAAATCATATGTACTTTGAACGAAACAAAATATTGTAATATAAAGCTGTGATTATAAGAATAATAACCTTGGTCAAGTATGTATCAAATTTAGTTTTTGGAATATTTTGTATATCTTCAGCGATCTATACTTTTTGCTGCATACTACCTCTCACGACGGCGACCGAGCCCAGTGTGAGTGAGCTGTGAGGCAAAGTAAATTATTGGTAAAATAAATTATATTACAAGGCTGCTTAAAACACCGAAAATTTCGGAATTTCTAAGCCGAATAATTTATTTATAACTAAACAAAACAAAACATGCAATAAACTGCCATTTACATTCCATAGTTTTCCACATGATAGATGAAGTGATTAAAAAAAATTGGACCTGATCTTGACGGAGGATAAATTACCTCGTAAAGTTTTCAAGCCGACAAAAGTAAAAAAAAAGTCAAAAGAGGTGTTTCAGTTGTTGAAATGACTGACGAACGTGACCTCAAAACCTCGTTGCCAATAATTCGGACCGCGTCCGCCGGTCGACTTTTAGTTTAACGCAATGTCAGCGAAATTATGATCAATATTCAGTGAAGAGTTTGTTTGTAATACTAGTATCAGTTGTTGGAAATCATTATTTAGTATTACAAATACATTTATGAGCGGCAATATTGCAAATATTCGCGAACAGAAAACAAATGCACATCAAATTACTGCATAATATAAACACTGCTTGTTTTGTTAATGGCGACACGATCATGTATGTGAAATTGTCTATTTGATAAAATTGTAAGGAAATAATTAAATGAATGGTATAACCGCACAATATTATGTCACAAGTGACATTTCTCATAGGATAAGGGTGACAAACATGTACTAACCTGCACATGTTTGTCACAACATAACATTCAAGGGAGTTTTGGCGGGAACTTGTCCGGCGGCGGTTTGCTGCTCCTGTATTATTGTTTAAATAATGGTTTGAAGTGGACTCTGATATATAAACGTGGTGCGGTTTTGTGTATTAAGTGTCTGCGCATGTAAACTATTAGCGAAAACTGTGAAACAGGTGCTCTGATGGTGATGTGATTCTCAAAATAAGGTTTCTGTCTGCTTAGGTGCCTTGAGAAACCTTCGCCAACCGTCAGCTGTCTGCTGGCTCAAGTTGCCGTCAAAATCTCCCAAGGGCTGCACAATGTGACGCATCAACATATTGTGAAGCAGTATACTATGAAGGATAGTTATTATAATACATTGTAACTTCAGGCTCAGAAGGGCTAGATCCCAGAGCCGTAAAGCCAGTTATTACGAAGAAGACATAACATGCAAATTATATTTTTATTATACTCTTATGTTGTATAGATTTAACTTAACTTATCTTCACGCACAATCCCTGACGGGGTAGCCAGAGAGAACAGATCGCCAAGTGTCACGATCCTTACATACCTCTTTCGCTTCTTTCAGATTCATTATCTTCTTCATACATGCACGTCTAGGTATCCGAGTATTCTTGACTCTCCCCTCTTCGAGCAGTTTGCTCACATGGTCTTCGAAAGTTAGTCTCGGTCTACCTCGACACCTTTTAATATTAACTTTCGCGCTATATATTTTCTTCACCATTCGGTCTTCACTCATTCGCTCAACGTGCCCAAACCATCGAAGCACGCCCTTATCAATTTTTGTGATAAGGTCATCTTTCAAACCTGCCATATTGCGAATCTCTTCGTTTCGCTTTCGGTCGGCCATGGTAACGCCGCACATTTTACGAAGAGATCGCATCTCCACTGCATTCAACTTGCTTTTATGCTTCTTCTGGCACACCCAGGTTTCGCTGCCATATAACAAAGTCGGTACCAACACTGCGTTATGTATTGCAAGGCGTGCACTCTTCACTACGCCTTGCCTTTTGACTAACGCAGTCAGGGCACCATTGACTTTGTTCCCGGCAGCGACACGCCTGTCCACATCTAAATCACATCTTCCATCCCGGCTAAAAGCACTTCCCAAGTATACAATTTCATTTACCTGTTCTAGACATTCCTGATTTACCCATATTTCACACTTCGTTCTCTCTTCGTCCCTTTCAAATACCAGAACCTTAGTTTTATTAGCATTCAAGCGGAGACCTTTAATTTCACATTCCTCTTTCATACACGTGACTAATGCCTGCAGTTCTGCCTCTGATGGTACAATAAGCACTGCATCATCAGCATACAGCAGACAATTTACTTTTATGTCACCCAATTTCACACCCAAACAGCTATCTTTCAGCTTCTGTAAACAGCTGTCGAGATACAGTATAAACAGCCAGGAAGACATGACACAACCCTGTTTCACGCCCGTTTGGACGCTAAACATGGGTGACAGGTCATGCCCTACCCGCACACAGGCTTTACAGTTACAGTAAAGTGACTGCACAGCCCTTAGCAATCGACCATCCACACCGTACCCCGGCAACAGTTCCCACATTTTCTTCCTTACAACCTTATCAAATGCTTTCTCAAGATCCACAAAAGCACAGAAAATCCTCTGGTTAGCAGCCAGAAGCTTTTCCGTGATCATGCGGAGAGAAAACATTTGATCCGTGCATCCTCTTTCAGGTCTAAATCCGCATTGTGCCTCCCATAGAAATCTTTCCGATTTCTCTTGCATCCTACGTGTCAAAACCTTCGAGTAAACTTTACTTGCTAAACTGGTCAAGCTGATCGCCCGATAGCACCCGCAGTCAAAATGTGAACCTTTACCTTTATATAAAGGCACAATGACTGCGGATCGCCAATCATCCGGGACATCCCCCGTCCGCCAGCACAAATTGCACAGCAGATGAAAGCTGTCCCAGACGCGAGGCCCACCATACTTGACCATTTCAGCAGTAACACTCTCTAGTCCCGCAGCCTTACCACATTTCAAACTTCGAATCGCACGTTCAATCTCTTTCATACTGATGACCTCAGTGTCATCGAGGTCCGGGTCTGGCGTACCAGTCTCGGCGTCATCCCCGGATCCCTCACTAAGATCATCACACGCATACATTTCTCTATAACATTCGCTCCATCGCTGCATGACGTCCGATTTGTCTGAGAGGACGTCATTAGTTCTCGAAAGCACATTGTTCATTCTTAAGGCCGTCGCACCACTTCGGGTCCATTCAACCTCTTTCCAGAAGAGTTTGGAGTTCTCCTTAAAGTTGTGTGACAACATTTCGTCCGCTTCTATTCTACACCTTTCACGCATTTCCTCAATCAATGCTTTCATGTGATTTTTCTGTAGCTTATATCTTTCTTTCATCTTCTCTCTCATATCTTTATCATTACTAGAGGTCAAGTAGTCTAACCATGCTTTCTTCTTCTTCTCCACAGCTTCTTTCACTTCATCATTCCACCATGCATCTCTTCTTTTACTACTATTATATATATATATATATATTATATTGTATAGATTTACAATCAGATTTTACCTGACATGAAGCCTAAGAACAAAATATTTTAAGTAAGCACTATTATAATACTTTCATATTATATCGTACCTGTTCTTGCATGAAAAAATATACGGGGAAAATTACTACGTAGTTCTTTCTTCATAATTCATTATAACTGTGCTCGTATCGGAAAAGGTCGTAAATCACGGTATATGTACTATTAAACAAATTGAGGCAATATGTAATATACCTTATAAGCATCTTTTTATATAATACCTGTATGACCGGTTGCTAATTTTTTTAGTTTATATAATCTGAGAAAAAAGAAAAAAAATAAGCAAAATACAAAATATCTTATTGAAAAGAAGATTTATAAGAGATATTTATTTGGCCATTTCTTTACACATTTAGGTGAGCACTGGCAACTCAACATTACATGCAGCATAATTACATTTAATCATACACAACAAGGAAAAAATATATATATATATATATATATATATATATATATATATATATATATATATATATATATGTATATATGTATATTTAGAACGTCTTCTTCTTCTTCATCACCGGCACATAAAAGTCTACAGCAGGACATGTACTGTTTTCTGTTATTTCCCTTAGACACCTCCTAGGATACCGACGGAATAAAATTGGGTGATGAGTTCTTTAACGACGCCACACACGTTCAGCGCGATTGTTTCCATCAAACTAAAGTGAAAACTAACTTGCAGTCCACCTGATGTTAAGTGGCTACCAATAAGTGCAATCTATGTCTAGGTGTCCATACACCTAAAGCCAACTTTAAACGAAGAAAGCTACTGATGCGTTTTTTCACCTGAGGACTACACAGTGCAAACATTGCTGCTTGGCGACAGAAATAGGTAAGAGTATAATAGGTGGACTCCTAAACAGGAAAAGATACCTACCTACCTAGTATTTTTACGGTTCTGTACCTCAAAAGGAAAAAACGGAACCCTTATAGGAATACTTTGTTGTCCGTCTGTTTGTCTGTCTGTCAAGACCCTTTTTCTCAGGAACGCGTGAAGGTATCAAGCTGAAATTCATATCAAACTCATGTCTACTGTCTCTTAGAACTGTGAAAAAATCAATCATCTAAGGCAAAGCAATCAAAAGATTTTTAAGAAAGCCGTTTATGCCGTAAATTTTCGACATTCGCAAGGGAATCAAAACCTACAGGGTACTTCCCGTGAACTCAGAATCTTGAAATTTGGTACGAAGGAAAGTTTTATAGCACAGATAAAGGAAAAATTGCGAAAATAATAAATTTTCAGTTTCATCATATAATAAAATTATTTTTAATAATTTTAAACTTATATACCTACAGATTTGTTCAGAACCTTCGGTGCGCGAGTCCGACTCGCACTTTGCCGGTTTTTTTAATTGAACGCCTGTCTTATCTCCTATTCTCCCATGAACATGCGTGTAGCAGAGCATTCTAAACGTGTGTTAAAAATAACTTATTATTAAACGCGATATATTTTCGCACCTACCTGATAACGACTCAGATATAATTATTTAAAAAACTAAGAATGCCAACACGCCTGCCAAGCCTGTTGAATATGGCAATTATCTCCCGTATGCGGCTACTTAAGGGAGACTTATGTTTAGCAGTGGAGTTTTGATGTGCTGTAATGAATGGATGTATATAAAAACGTGATAAAATTCGTAAAAATAAATTTTATTATATTTGTAGTGCCAATGTAACAAAACATTAAACAGTATTTTTTACGTCTAAGAAATGGAAACATTTCTTTTCAACGTGGTTTCTCTAGGGCGCTATATTGCATTGCTCAGCAACAAATATATCAAATTATTTATCTGTCGATCGTTCGTTATCTACGCTGGATTCAATACGCGTCACGTGCAAGTACGTGTCAAAAAAGCGTTACGTTCTCGTGAGAAAAAGATCTGCGTGATGGTTGGAAATAATAGAAGATGATTGGGCGCTATAACTATGGGCAGAATAGCAGATGTAGTAAATATAAATAAATCAGATATTTATTTTATCACGTCACATATTTACTTTGAGAATTAATTTTAAAGTTTATTTATGAGACGATCAAGATATCAAAATTGCACTCGTATATCCGTTTACAAAAAAAATTACTTGTTGATTTTCACCCCAAACTTTATTTTAATATTTGAATAGGGCAACGAAATTGCAACCACAGACTGTACGTTTTTGTTGCTCAGAATATCTGAATGTCGTATCGCGGGTTACGCTAATGCAAAACAAAAAATAAAATACTTGGAAAAATCATGTTCATAAAGTTTTGGCAGGGCGCTTTTCTGAGGTGGAGCTTGTGAGCCGTAGGGAAAGCGTTAAATATTCATGAAATTTTATGTTCTGTTGCACGAGCAGCTGGTTTTAGCTGTGAAATAAAGCAATCACATGTCTTTAGATTATGTCGTACTGAGTTCGGAATATAATAAATTTAGTTGAGCAAAATAGTAAAATTTTTAAGCTCCTCTATAAATCTTTCTTTTGCAAACTTTCTAATTTATTCTGGTTATCTAAATGCATTATAAAAGTATTTTATACGATGGTGGTTAGATATACTTTAGAGGCGATTGCAGAAAGTTAGATTTTGTGTTTAAGTAAACCAAGCGTAAACTAAACATAAATAGTCAATGCTAAATAGGTACCCACGATACAGGATTACCTAGTGTGGGTACCAACGGATACTTCAATGAGTTGTAGTAGTTTTCTGTAAAAATAAACAAATAAATAAAAATAAGTATTTAATTGTAGAAACGTAAATAAGGTCGTCCTTAAACCACTTGTACGACTAAAGCTACTAATACTACTGCTCATTTAAAATATATTGAATAAATAAACGATATATTGCATAAATAAAGAGCTATAATCATTGTGGCCATGTCGAGAGAATGAATGAAGAACGATTGACGAAAAAAGTGTATAAGGCGAGTGTGAATGAAAGTGTTGGAAGGGGTAGACCTAGGCGGACATTTCTAGACCAAATCAGGGACGTCTTGAATAAAACGTAGAGCATGTATGAAGGGAATAATGAAAGTGGACGAAGCGAAACAAGTATGTAAGGATCGTAGCAAGTGGAAAGAAATGGTCTCTGCCTACCCCTACGGGAAAGAGGCGTGATTATATGTATGTATTTATAATCATTCAACAAATAACAGCACTGCACTCAGTTTAAATGATCTTTACCGTTACAGTCTAACAAAATTTCACCGCTGAACCACTAGCAATTTAATATGGGACAGGCATACGCTCCCAGAAAAGTTCTTCGTAGGAAGATATTTGCCATAATTGCCACACTTTCCAAAAGGGTTTATTACTGTATTTTTTATATTATTACGAAAACGCTAATGCCTATCTAAAGGTTTGTCTTCGTCGCCTTCCCACAGAATGTTATGGGGATATTCTTACATCGTCTCTACACGGTAAAGTCAAGACGGTATTTTATATTTATCTAAGTTAATGTAGTATTTTTTATAGGATAGGGTGACAAACGAGCACACGGTCAACCTGATGGTTAGTGGTTGCTGTGACCCATAGACATCCACATTTATCTTTCATAAATAATCAAAATGCAGATGCGTCGTCATCCGTGAGGACTAAAATGGAATGCCTCTTTTTCAGTAAAATGGGTCTCCAGTTCTCTACACTCACTATACAAAACACAGCAGCGTTAAGCTGCTATTTTACGCTGGTTTTCTATGAGAGCGTGGTCCTTCTCCGGTCGAGCCGACCGGGGAAGGATTCGTGCTATACTACTAATAGAACAACAAAAAAAAATTATTTTAATCTTGTATTAAATATTATCACCATAAATATAATCAAATTTCGAAGGTTTTAAAAAATTGCCGAATTATAAAATCAATTATTTATATTGTACGTAACGTAACAATTTTTTAGATATTAAAAAACGTTGAACATACCTATACCTATGAAAACTGCTGTGGAAATTGGCACCCGTTCAGACCTCAACCCTTTTATTAGCGAAGTAAGATCCCAACCTCATTTTGAAACTTGGCCCTCTTTCCACATTACATTTATTTATTTAAACATTTTACAAAACATGTAACAAAAGGCGGACTTAATGCAGAACAGTATTGTCTGCCAGTCAACCCGTGCATGCCATTTACCTATTAACCATGGTTAAATATAGTGGCAGGTGCGATTACATACGAGTACATACTCCTGTATGATTTAGATATGTTCCTAATTTCGATGTGTGTCCATGTGCAATGAGTGCATATTAAACGTCCATAGAAAAAATACAAGTAATTTCGAACATTTTTTTAAAGAAAAAGGTAAAATATTTCTTTCGAAATATAGAATTTTCAAAAGGCATCGAAAGTAGAATCAGATTTCGATTATATCTTTCCTAAAATGTTGCTTTTAAAGTTATAAACAATATTTTCGTCTGACGATCATCCGCCCTCAGTGTTACATTCAAATTCAAATCGTTTATTGCGAATATAGGTTGATACAGTGGGTGCTGACGTAGTTTATCACTTATAGAACAAACATTCAGTACAGCTATATTCCGCCATTTGGCGTGCAATTTCCATAACATTTTATTACTTTTATATTAAATTACTTAAACATACTCTAGTTAAAATTGGAGTACACATGATACAAAATTAAAAATAATAGCGATAAGTCAATTTAGATAATATAATATTAGTCAAGTCAATTTAGTTATGAGTCATGTAACAGTCAATTATTGAATTTCATATTTGTCTTAAAGATATTCTTTAACACTGTAGTATGCCCTATTAACAAGAAATTGCTTCAATAGTATTTTAAACTTATCTATATTGGAGCATGTCAAAATGTGTAATGGTGGTTATAAATTCGAGGGGCCATACAAAATATACTGTTGTTAAATTGGGCTGTTTTGTTTGATCGAAAACATATTTTGTGATTGTTACGTTTACTGTGTAGGCACTCAGATAAAGAAAGATGCGTAAAAACAAAAACGCCTACCTCATATGTCAAAAGCATGGTGAAAGTGTTAACAGTTTCAGACTAATAAAAAATGGTTTACAACTATCCGTATGTTTAACTTCACAATGGCCCTTACACACCTCTCTTGGGCTCTAAATATCATTTTATTTTCGACAGAGTTACCCCAAAAGATGACACCATACCTTAACACTGATTCTACATAACCATGGTACTCAGTGATGATGGCAGGTTGATTCACAATTATTCCAAATTTATACAGAGATTAAGAGAACCGGTTGAGTTTAGTACAAATATCTTCCACTTGAGATTTCCATTTTAAGTTTGAATCGAGATTGAGGCCTAAAAATTTTGCATTTTCAACTACATTAATTTATTGTCCGTTGTAGCATATATTAAGATTTATTAAATTATTTTTCACGTTTCTGAATGTCATTAGATATGTTTTATTTAGATTAATTAACAAATTATTATTTGATAACTATTGAATTATAATGTCCAGTGTTTGATTTATGTCAGATATCATTTGATTTTTACTTGTGCTTGTAAACATCACTGTGCTATCATCTGCAAATTATACCATATCTTGATTTATATAATTTGGTAAATCGTTTATATAAACAAGGAATAAAAATGGACCAAGAATACTTCCTTGGGGTACTCCTTGAATTACTTCGCGATAAGACGATGAATGAACTATTTCTCTATACGTTTTTGAGCATATACGCGTAATTTGTGTAGATTTGTGGCAGCGCTGTCGTCGCGCCACAAGCGAAACACATCGAAGATTAAATCGCACTAACAAAGTTCCAAAATTAAAGCAGCATATATAGAATAGCTCCGAACCATATCACTTGGAGCGTTGGCCGCTCCCCTGGAAGAACACCTTGCCCGGCGGGAGATCTCCCCTTTTCCTTCTACTCGCCACAGCTGTGACCCCGACGTGATATGAACACGCAACGAAAAACCTTTGGAACAACTTCCAAAAACCTTCGTCATCGCCCTAAAGTACCCCATTCATTCGCTTTCGAGCAGATATTGTCTGCAGTCTTCACATTCTGCAAGCCATCTAGCTTTACAAAGGTTCATCGCAGCACTGGAATAACAATGCTTCCTGTTCCTTCAAGCTACTCTCTGCGCTACAGTATTCGGCACGGCTCTGAGCCTTACTACTCACCTCTGCTTCACGGCACTCTGGCAGATCACTTGCCTTCTTCTCGACTTACCAAAGACTACAAGGAAAGTCCCTGGCACTTGCAAATTCGTTGAAATCTAGACTGCACTATCGACCTCCGGTCTGAGCAGGGGGGTGATGTGGCAGCGCTATCGTCACGCCACAAGTAAAACACATCGAAGTCTAAATCGCACTAACAAAGTTCCGAAGTTAAAGCAGCATATATAGAATAGCTCCGAACTACCAATTGGAGCGTTCGCCGCTCCCCGGGCAGAACACCTTGCCCGGCGGGAGATCTCCCCTTTTCCTTCCACCGGCCACACATTGTTGTCGATTTATTAAGTATGTTTTTAGAAGATTGAGGACATTTTCTTGGACTCCGTATGCTTCTAATTTACTTAGGAGTATACTGTGATTAACATAGTTAAAAGCTTTAGTTAAATCTATATGAGGAGCAGATACTAAGTGCTTATTATTAAGGCTTGTTATTACAGTCAGCAGAAGTTGAAAGACAGCTAAATTTATACTTTTATTATTTCGAAATCCGACTTGTTTCTCTGTGAACATTTTATATTTTTCAAAGAAATCATTAAGGTTTTGACTTATATCTTTTCAAAAATTTTAGAGAATATCGGTATGAGTGCTATGGGTCTTTAATTTGCAACATCGCTCTTGTGATTTTTCTTAAATACAGGTTACAGTTTTTTAATTTATTGGGGAACATTCCAGAGGCTATACTTAAATTTACGATGTAGGATAAAACGGATGAGATGATGGTTGATACATTTTTTAATAACTTTGTGCTAACGTCATCATAACCTGTGCTATTTGTATTCTTTAATGAATTAATTATGTAATTAATTTCTAAAAGAGTCGTTGGGTTCATAAATAATGAGTTATAAGTATTCAGTACTTTAGAGTTAACATTTATTGTTCTTAGATTACTGTCATTTCCACTTATGAAGTAATTGTTAAATAACTCTGCGATATCTTTGGGGTCATCAATGATCACTCCATTATTATAGATATGCCTGATTTCCTCTTTGATCACATTCCTGTTGTGAATATAGAAAAAATATAGATTATAAAATAAGATGAATAATTCGTGAAAATAATCGAATGCATAATTTGGATCAGTCGTATTGTAAACTTCGTTAAAAGTGAGTGATTTTAAGCATTGATTGAAATTTTTCATGTTTTATTTACTATAGTCTCTACTTTTTACTAACCAATGTGAGAGAGAACAAGTTACTTTGACTTTACAAGTTAACATTTGGCTTGAATGATCAGACAGAGCAAGTTCAAAACTGTTATATTTACTTCCTTTAATATTGTTTATAAAATTATCTAAACAAGGTACACTTATAGTGCGCTTTGGCTTATTAATGGCTTATTAATGTAAGATTATAGCCAATCATTGTTTGATTTAGCATGTTAACCTCTTTGCTCTTTTTTAAAGTGTTTATATTGAAATCTCCACATATAACTATTTTTTTCCTTGTGAAGCACAATGTAGCAAGTATGTCATTAAATATAGTAAAAACTATCAAAATTTTGTGTATTGTTTCGAGGTGGTCTGTAAATACACACTACTATTAGACCAAGTAATGTAAGTTCTATGGCTCAGCACTCAATTATACCAGAACGCCATATTTTTCTATAGAATTTAATATTTTGAACTCAAGATGACTGTGAATCAAAATACAAGTAACGCCATTGCGGTTTTTACGAGAAAAAGAGACTGCAAGTATGTATTTTTCTATGAATAATATTTTGGTGTCTACATTCAACATATTGTGCTCAGTTAAATAAACTACATCAACTAGGATGACCTGTTCCAAAAGAAAATTGAGATTTAAAGATAAAAGATCTGACTTACTTATAACGCCATTAATGTTTTGATGTAATATGTTTATAGTTACCGAAAAAATGTTTTAGATTGTTCCACAATTACATGGTCATCACGCGCATGTAACTCTGGTGTAGCAGATTGAGCGTCATCCATAGAATTCAATGTAATTGGCGATTTTGTAGTGCATTTACATATATCGTAACTTGCTTCAAAATTGCTACACGTAGTGTCCATGTCATATAGAGATATGTCGACAAGTATTCGTTGCATAATATTTTTATATATATTCTCTAATTCATAATTGCTGATTTTACCAGATTTGTAAGAAAACATGTCAAACGAGAGATTATAATTCGAATCAAAAATATATGCATATTTATAGTATTGTACATTCGTGAATAAAAAGTTATTAAACATCTCTACTTTATAATGAAATATGGGGGCTCTGCATATATATGTAGGAATAAATAATATTATATTTGTATGAGATATACATTGTAAACATTCCTGAATAGATTTCACCAGCTCAGAACAATTTACAGTTTTTTTAAAGTCATATTCTCCAATCAGGATTAAACAGTAGTAATTGATGGTATAGTTTCGCAGCTTTGTTTTAATATCTGCTAAGATTTCCAATACTCCACAGCTTTGTGTGATGTAACGACAGTAGTTAAATTGGCATTACATTATCGCACGTACTCAGTTAAAATATTGATGCAGAAACACAAAGATTCATATTTAGCCGGAAATTTCGCCCTGAAAGCCTCGCACACTGGTTATAAAAAGAAAAACAACTTAGGTACTTTATTTTTCTTAATTGTATATTTTTTATTTATTACTGTCGTTTATTTGAGACTTACTCTACTCTTTAATAAATGTTATTTTGAATCAAATTCTATTCGTACTAAAGTGATTTGTAACTTCTTTAATTGAATAACTAATAATCAGCTTTATCATTTGTAAATAAATTATAGGTAGGTGTTCGCGCAAAAGCGCTTATGTCAAGCATCGACGTTAGATGGCACTCGGCTCGACGATACGGGATGAAGTTCGTTCGAGCGTGTTTGAACGGTGGGTGTCGAAAGCGCGCTAAAAAAATTGGGAGTCCAAATTCAGAGCCGCAGCTCGGCGGCACGCTGTATTTTTGTCGGGAAGTCGGAAGCGGAATACGACACGCGCATCTAGGAAATATACGGTTTTAGAATACGTAACGCACATTCCTTCTTGTTAGCTTCACCCGGGACTCTTAGGTTTAACGCTGAGTCCGTATAAGTGGATTCGACTGTATTAGTTACTAGTGCGGTATTTGATATTCTAGAAATAACTGTGACCTTTGATCCGTACGTTCTGTGTTCGTTTCGCGAGTTAAGTTTATAACAAACGAGAGTTAGTGGTTTCTGTAAGGAAGTTAATCGTACGACAGAGTTAAAGAACTGTCATCGTAGAAAGCGAAGAAAGTGACTGCGGAAGGAGACTGTAGTTTGGAGAGGTGCTGAGGGCCGAACTGCTGCAGAGGGTAACGGTATAATAAGGTCAATAACACTACCAGCCACACCCAGATACACATCACTGACCCTTATTTCCTAGCACTATACATCCACATGCGACCTGACCGAATCCTGAGGGACCAGTCGCCTTGGATAGAGGTAAGTAAGCTCCCCTTATTAGAAAACAACGCTCCCCCCTGATTGTTCATTGTAATTAGAAACTTTTCACCTTTGGCCTGTAGCAGGCCCGACCAGCATCTGCTTGTAGGTTCTCCGTCTATGGGCCACGGGGGACCCTACTCCTGGGATAAGCAGCTGCTGGTCGTAACAGTAGGTGTAACTTAACCACAAAAACACCAAAAGCCGGACGGCCGCACACGATTGTAAAAAGATGAACATAGGTAAAGCCTGGCAACCATATATGCAGCGGGAGCTGATAATTGGATTTTATTGTGCGCGTCATGTTGTTCTTCGTTGTAATGTCAATAGAGAGGTTCACTTCACAGGTTCCAACTGAACCGTCAACGAATGTACATGAGTGTACAAGAACGGGTAAAATAGTTATGTAAAGCTTTGTTGAACAACAAGCCAAGTAACAAGGGAAATAAAAAAAATGTATTTTTCTTTAATATGCCACGTTTTATCTTCATATTCTTACATTATCATATAGTTCTTAGCTATATTCAAAATTTCAAACCTCTAGCTCATCGGTAAGTTTGAAATCAATTACTAAATTCGGCTCGAACATGTTTTTTTTTCATTATACAGTGTATCTCATGACTATGCCATACGATGGGAAAGTACTTTAAGTATTTTAGGAAATTTTGCTTCTTGAAGACTATATTTTATTCTTAAGTAATATTGCATTCAAAGATTTTTTCTCTTCGTATAATATACCGACCACTAGGAGTCGTACCTCGAATGTTCTGATGCATTCCGTTAGGTACTTTATGTGTTAAATTCACGGGGGCAGTGATTTGAGTCTCTAAAAAATCTGGTCTCTAGCCCTGAGAGTTGTTTTTTTTTTGGATAAGGGGTGACAAAAGAGCAAACAGTCCACCTGATGGTTAGTGAATACTGTGACTCATAAACATTTACATTTATTTTAAGTTAAGAATCAAAATGAAGATGGGTTATCACCCCGGAGGACTAAGATAAAATGCCTTATTTCCAGTAATAAAGTTCTCCGGTTCTCCACACGCACCATACGAACACAGTAGCAATAAACTGTTATTTTGCGCTGGTATTCTGTGACAGAGTGGTCCTTCCCCGGTGGAACCGGCCTATTCTTGTTACCATAATAGCTCTTGACTATCAGACAAATATTACAAAACGACTGAAATAATGTTTATATTTAAATAAGACCAACTTGCAATTTGTTCAAATAATCAACAACATCCATCTATAATAACGGGATGTTAACGAAACGATTGCTGCAATATAAATTCCAGCATCGATTCAGACTCTGAGCTATAGAAACAAAGTAAGCGCGTTTCTGTGTGAAGTTTAAATAACGTAACGTGCTCTCCTGTGTTGTATGAAAAACATGCGCTTGGTTTAACTTTGAATTGATACAAATATTTTGATATTTCAAGCATACGGCTCATCTGATGGTAAGTGACGGCCGCCGCCCATGAACAACTGCAACACCAGGGGGATTGCAGATGGGTTGCCGGCCTTTTAAAAAAAGAGTAAGCTCTTTTCTTGAAGGTTTGTTCGGTTTCGGGATTGTTCGGGTAAAATCGCTGGTGGTATTGGATTCCACAAGAAAATTGTGCGAGGAAGAAAACTTAAAGGCAAGCATAGCAATACTCTCAATCCCCTTACTCTAACTGTCCGATAGGACGGGAATCCGACACAACCGGAGATAGATCAGGCGCAGGACCAACGGCTTTCAGCGTTTTCCAAAGTACCGCCAGTAGACCAACGAAACAGTCAAACATCATAAAATAATCCACCTACTTAAGGACCTCCTCTTTTTTTTTGAATTTAATTGAAAATTTTAAGCATGAAACACGCTTAAATGACAATAAAAATAGTTTCACGCAATGCAAAAGGCGACCTTCATACCTGACTGCCACTAATCCACTTATAGTTGCTCTGTTATTTTTCGTTTAATTTGGCGCCGTAAAGCTTTGAAAATCAAATAAAAATATTGCATTTCAATTCGCAAACACTACATTATTGGAAGTCATTTCTTGTTCAACATACTGTATGTGAATGTTTGTGAAATAACTAAGAGTTCTAAAAATGTCTTTTGGAAAGATGTGTTTCCAGGAAAGAACCGACAAGAAACCCAGCGGGACTATGTTACAAAGTAAAATGATACAATAAAAAACAAAGTTTGCATAAACTATTTACAAAACTCTAAAATATCTGTTTATATTTATTATATCAATTAATATTTATAAAAAGAAGAGTGCTAGTACTCCTCTCATTTCTGAGAGTGTTCTTGAGCAAAGAAAAGACCCAGTCATTCAAGACCAATGGGATATAAAGTAGTCGTACGTAGAAACTGTGCTACGTGTGTAGACCCTATGCGAAGTGCGTAGGCGCTACAGGTTAGCATTAGCATGAGGCATTAGTAACGCCGCTGCTGTGTTGATGACAAGAGAGAGTGTTCTTTTCCCGCTTAAAGTCTAAGTATAGCATTCAGTGAGGAAACATAGCTTGCGTTCTTGAAGACTTTAATATATTTTTTTTTTAAATGTTATTATAAATTATTAAAACATCTCATAAAGATGTATATGAACCGTTTGACTTTAATTTTATTTTAATCGCTTTATGGTTTTTATAATACCCACTCAGCAATATATTATGTTCATAATATAATGTATTTTATAGTAGTACCAGTAATAGGCTTCTATTTGGAAGATATAGCTTTCGTTCCTCTCAAAGCTGATCCCCACCTAGAATGTACACAATACAGTGCGCAATATATCGCTTCATTACCCAGATGAGCTCATATCCAAGTAATGGTAATACACAACCACTAAAGTCACAAAATCCTCATTAAATATTAAATTCTATAACGACACAAAATAACATTTGTGTATGACATTACAATAAAAACGGTTTGCTTGGTCTTTGTAATGCATACAGCAAAGGAGTGAATAATTTGCTGGCATCTGTCTTTCCGTCCGAATACAATCTGGGCGTCTTCATTGCATTATTAATATAAATCTCTTCTCTTTTCTTTCATTAAGCATTTAATAATTTGCGTAAGGTAGGGAGCGGCTTTTAAGCACCTTAAGGCACTTCTGTCAAAGACTCCCGCTATTCCATAGCCGTACAAAACTTTCTAGATACATAAGATTACATATTATACAAAAAAAGTAAACAAAAAAATGTTTAAAATTATTCAACAATAAATGTGTGTGTGTGTTTGTGTGTGTGTGTGTGTGTATGTGTGTACGTCCGTGCGTGCGTTCGTGCGTGTGTTCGTACGTGTGTGCGTGCTTGTGTGCGTGCGTGCATGCGTGCTTGCGCGAGTTCGTGCGTGTGTGCCTGCGTGCGTTGGAGCATGCGTGCGTGCTTGCGTGCGTGCGTGCGTGCGTGCATTCGTGCGTGCGTGCGTGCGTTCGTACGTTCGTACGTGCGAGCGTGCGTCTGTGCGTGCGTCCGTGCGTGCGTCCGTGCGTGCGTTCGTGCATGTGTTCGTGCGTATGTGTGTGCTTGTGTGCGTGTATGTTTGCGCGCGTTTGTGCGTGTGTACCTACGTGCCTGCGTGCATGCGAGCGTGCTTGCGTGCTAACGTGCGATCGTGCATTAGTGCGTGCGTGCGTTAGTACGTGAGTGCGTGCGTGCGTGTGTGCGTTAATGCTTGCGTGCGTACGTGCGTGCGTGTGTTAGTGCGTGCGTGCTTTAGTGCGTGTGTTCGTGAGTGAGTGCGTGTGTGCGTTCGAGCATTCGTGTGTGTGTGTGTGTGTGTGTGTGTGTGTGTATTATCTTATCATCTCTCTCATACTTGGTAGAGCCATGATGCAGTTATATTATGGTTATAGTACGAATGGGTTGGCACAACCCAGAAGGACAATTCTCTCACAGAACATACCTCAAAATAGCAGCTCAGTGCTACTGTACTTCATAAGGTAAAGTAAAGAACTGGCAACCCTTATTACTAGATACGAGGCACTCCATCACAGTCATCAAGGGCGATAACGCGTCAGCATTTTGAATTATAATGGAAGACAAATGAAAATGTACATGGGCCACAGTATCGGCTTATCAGCAGGTGGACTGTATGCTCGTTTGTCACCTTTATTTTATTAGAAATCTATTCTATTCAGTCGTTATCAAAATGATGCTGTTGCCCATCTCTCGTTTTAGTTTCCTTTTGACGCTTCTTACGATTTATTACTTACCATGACTATTTTATACAAAAAACTTGTTTTAATCAACATAACATAGTAAACCTCCATATTCATAGCTCCCAACTTTATGTATATAGATCGTGTCTGCTATCATAGCTGCTCCGGAAGTTTTCTTTGAAAGTTTAGACACTCTTTAAAACCATAACTAAGCGGTCAGGCTAAAGACGCTATTCACGCATTCTATCAGTATACAGATCACGTAGAAACTTCATCCACTTCTCACAATAAGATCATTAGAAATAAATAACGAAAATCATAGATATATATGAGAATAAAATAAGTTAAGGAATTGTTTATAGAGAGAAATAAATTTAAGCTAAGTAGGAAACGGGAATACGCTAAAAGTCTAATAAACTGAAAATGTAGCGACGACACTACAAATGACTAAGATAAATGCCTTACTTCCAGGAAAAAGTCAAATCATGTCACTCATCACACGAAATACATAAGCATTTTGCTTCTATTTTACGTCAATGTTCAGGACGACCGTGGTCCTTCCCTGGTCGTGCCGACCTCGTGATATGACCATAAAATATCTGCAGCATAGCTTTATCACTAAAAAGCTACAATATATAATTAAAATATTTACTACAACATATAATTCCAAAGTTTATTAAATAAATAGAAGAATAAGACTTTTAAAAAAATCTGTGATTATCACAAACATAACTACACCATTGTGATATTATTAGTAAGAGGCTGTTGGACAGGAGATGGCACCATTTCATTTCCCTCTGTCGCCTTTTACATCACTCACGAAATTATGTCAGTGAATTCTCTTACGCGGTCAGTATATAGCGTAACCTGTGACCTTATTTAGAGTATATCTGTATGGTATGGGTTGTATTATCTCTGTTGAATTTTATGGACGTTTGCTACGACAATTCAACTCATGTACCTCAAGATCTTGTAATCATATTACAGTTTTATAGGGAACAACAAAGTCAACATTAAACAAACAAAACATTTGTAATAAAATACATTATAGATTTTTCCCTTTATGGAAAATATAAAATTAAAGACATTGTGTTTTTTTTTTTTTTTTTTTATAGTAGAGGGGGCAAACGAGCATGCGGCTCACCTGATGGTAAGTGACTACCGCCGCCCATGAACAACTGCAACACCAGGGAGGGAATTGCAGATGCGTTGCCGGCCTTTTAAAAAGGAGTACGCTCTTTTCTTGAAGGTCCCTAAGTCGTATCGGTCCGGAAAAATCGCTGATGGTAATCGATTCCACAAGGAAGTCGTGCGAGGAAGAAAATTATATATTATATAGTTTAATTATATATTATATATTTAATTATATATTATATAGTTTATACGTCCTATTGCTGGGCACAGACCTTCTTACAGTTCAGAGCAATTAGTCCGGTACACTAATGTAGTACGTGGACTATACATGACTTTACATGCAAACAAAATATTTTGTTTCTTAGATATTCAGATTTCCTCACGATTTTTTTTACCACCGAAAACGTGATAAATCAGCACTTATAATTAAATTAAAATTTTTTGTAATATTATGTAATTCAATGGTATATAAAGCGACAGTAGTTTAATGGTAGGGTGCAGACCGCAAACTTAAAAACCAATCCTAACGCATTTTAAGCTTATCATCATGTTAATATATATATATATTAAAATCAAATGGTGTTGACAGGGATCGAACCCGCGTTACTCACGTACTGTGATTTACAGCGAGTGCTTAGTCTCAGAGCTAACACGGCTCAATCCCTATTAGCATTTTGTGGGATTTTCCTATTTGTATTCTCTTTTTAAGAAAATACTGTAGAGATAGTGGCTATTATAAAAAATAGGGTTACTAATGAGCACACATCCCACCTGATAGTAATATTTAGAAGCTGTGGCTTATACGAGGGGCACACTTAAATGATCGGAAATAAGAAAAACCACATGTACGGTATAGATAAATTGTATGTATTGTTTTTCGAAGTATTCTCCGTTCAACTTAATGCACTTTTTCATTCGTGCAAACCAATCATTAAACAGTAATTCCAGTCGGAAGTTGATGTTGACAAAATGGCTGATTTGTACGCTTCCACAGCTGCTTCGGGGTTTTCAAACCGTTGACCGCGTAATAAATCTTACATTCTAAGGAATTTAAAGAAATCGTTTGGGCTCAGGTCAGGACTGTACGGAGGATGGCTCATCAGCTCAACGCTCAACAAAAAATCATTTGTCTTCCGAGTCGTATGGGAGCTCGCATTATCGTGTTGTAAGATGATGCGACGTTTCGGGCTATTTTTTCGGAGTTCGGCTAACATTTCTGGCAAACAAACCGTGATATACCACTCAGCGCTTACCGTTCTGCGTTCCTGTAAAAGAATTGTAGTAACATGCCCCTTTCTCAAGACAAACGTAGCGACCATTTTCTTTAACACGCTGCAGGAGCGAACCACTTTCGTTGGTTTGACCTCGTCTTTGAAGACCCAAACTGCTGACTGATGTTTTCTTTCAGGTTCGTATGAATAAATCCACGATTCACCACCTGATACGATATTATAAACGTCATTTGACTTCCCTCCGTTGAAGCGTTGCAGAGTATTCCGGCACCAATCTACACGAGCCGCCTTTTGATCTTCGGAAAAATTGTGGGGAATCCAGCTGGAAACTAGCTTTCTTACACACAGCTCGTTATGAAATATCGACTGAATTGCAGTCATTCCGATACTGATAACAGCCCAAATCTGCTTGTATGTCACATGACGGTCATCTAATATAATAGTTCGCACAGCTGAGATGTTTTCAAGCGTGACCGCTGTTCTTGGTCGACCTGCAGAAGAAACAGTGCTGAGCGACACACGACCGCGTCGAAACTCGGCATACCATCGTTATGTTGTCTTTTGACTCGGTGCTTCAACATCATAAATCGAAACAAGTGCGCTGAGACATTTATCTTGAGATAAATATAAATTATGGCACGGAAAGTTCACGCGTGAGTTACATTTCTGTATCGACTAGTCAACTTTAAACCAACATAGTTTTTATTTTTAAACATGTTTTTAATTACATGAAAGTTATTAAGATTCCAAGAGGCCAGTATTAAAATTCATAAAAAGGTTTTATTGTAACTCAATCCGAAATATTCTATTCCTGATCTTTTCAGTGTGCCCCTCCGTATAGACATCTACATACGAGGTGTGATCAAAAAGTAAGGTGACTTATTATTTTAAAAAAAAAAAATTTGTTTATTCATCAATATTTATTTTGTCCCCTGCAAAGTAACCCGCCTCAGATGCAACACACTTGTGCCAACGCTTTTTCCAATCCTCAAAGCACTTTTAATAAGAACTTTTTGGGATAGCCTTCAGCTCATCTAGCGATGCGGTCTTTATGACCTCAATGCTTCCAAAAAGCCGGCCTTTCATGGATTTCTTGCGTTTCGGGAACTAAAAAAAGTCACAGATGCCTAAATCCGGTAATTACGGTGGCTGTGGCGTTATTCTTGGCCAAAAAAGCAGCTCTTTAGCGATGCTTATGCGACGGTTCTTTTGGTCAAAATTTAGCAATTTCGGAACAAACTTCGCTGACACATGTCTCATGACCAAAACTTCCGTCAAAATTGTTTGGCACGAACCAAATGAAATGCCGATATCGTCAGCAACTTCTCTTGTGGTAACTCGACGATTCCTCAACAATATTTTCTTCACTTCTTCAACGTTCTTATCAGCTGATGACGTGCTAGGGCGTCCAGAGCGATGTTCGTCATTGGGGTATTCTTGGCTTTCTTGGAAGAGTTTATACCACTTGCAAAGATTTTTCTTAAGTAGACTCACCGTATGCCACTGTCACCATTTCAAGAGTTTGAGAGCTCTTGATTACATTGTTTACACAAAATTTAATGCAAACTCTTTGATCCATGTTTTTCAACAGTAGAAAATCGCCGAGCACACAAAACACTTCTGACCGTAATGCCTCTTGACAAACGAACAAAAAATGCTATACATTTGAAACTTTTCACAGATGTTAAAGACAAGTAAACCAACATAAAAGAAAGGAATCGAAAGTCAAACGGACGTAGCCCCCGAAATTTGAAATGTCACCTCACTTTTTGATCACACCTCGTATATGCTGAATTAAGAATCAAAATGCAGATGCGTTGTCACCCCTGAAGACTAGAATACCTCTTTTCCAGTAAAAAGAGTCTCCGGTTCTCTACACTTATCATACGAAGCATATCAGCAATAAGCTGCTATTTTACGCTGCTATTATATGAGAGCGTGGTCCTTTCCTGGGTGGTTAGACCCATTCGTGCTACAATCATGATATAGTTGCAGCATGGCTCTACCACGTATAAATCAATCAGTTCCCATATGAGAGAAATGGTTCGCTAATTGTTTTGAAGCTGAGTGGTTTGTCCTCGTGCAAATTAAATGTAGCATAACGTAATAACGTAGTTCTTGAATGGAACTAAGTTTTAAAATTAAATTATTTTATTACAACCTTATTTTAATATTTTGTCTTAAATCAAACCTACCTGTATAACTAGTTTAAAATGAACCTTATATCAATGTAAAAGGTACTTATAACACATGTTAAAATAGCACGCTGTGTTTACCTGTAACTGATTGTGCATTTAGCTCATAATAGTTTATTACACTATAACTACTGTTCGCGCAAAAGCGCTAATGTCAAGCATCGACGTTAGATGGCACTCGGCTCGGCGCGATACGGGATGAAGTTCGTGCGTTTTGAACGTCCGAGCGTGTTGAACGGTGGGAGTCGAGAACGCCATAGAAAAATTAGGAGTCCAAATTCATCGCGGCGAGAGATAGCACGCGTTTTCTCTGTCGGGAAGCCGGAAGCGGAATACGACACGCGCATCTAGGAAATATACGGTTTACCATACGTAACGCGCATTCCTGTTTTATTAGCTTCACCTGGGACTTAGTTTCTAATTCAGAATCTGTATAAGTGGATTCGACTGTATTAGTTACTAGTGCGGTATTTGATATTCTAGAAATAACTGTGACATTTGAGCCGTACATTCTGTGTTCATTTTGCGAGTTAGGCGTTATAACAAACGAGAGTTAGTGGCTTCTGTAGGGTAGTTAATTGTACGACAGAGTTACTGGACCTTCATCGTGACTAACGAAGAAAGTGACGTGAGGTGGAGAGGTGCTGAGGTCCTAACTGCTGCAGATGGTAACGGTCTAATAAGGTCAATAACACTACCAGCCACACTCAGATACACATCACTGACCCTTACTTTCCTAGCACTATACATCCACACGCGACCTGACCGAATCCTGAGTGACCAGTCGCCTTGGATAGAGGTAAGTAAGCTCTGTTTAATAGAATTCAACACTCCCCCCTGATTGTTTATTGTAATTAGAAACTTTTCACCTTTGGCCTGTAGCAGGCCCGACTAGCATCTGCTTGTAGGTTCTCCGTCTATGGGCCGCGGAGGACCCTACTCCTGGGATAAGCAGCTGCTGGCCGTAACAACTACTTTAAGTTTCTGTAATGTAACAAAAAAAAAATTCGTTCGTAGACCAAATAAATAAATAAATAAAATAAAAGTAATTATGACAAGATCAAGGTGATTCAATGGTGTCACTCGTCACTTAAGTATTGGATTAAGTTTTCTGTATCCTGCATCTGTTTGTGAATACGGATGTTCCTTATTTTATAATCGATACCTAAATAATAGAATCAGGCGTTACTTTGCGGAAATCCATTATATTAAAGTTAGTAAAAATTAACTCGCGTACATCCGCTCGATAAAATAAAATGATGTGTCTTACCTAGTTTAAAGAGCACCTCCCGCCCTTCCTCAATTGCTTACACTATCCCCGCACCACTAGTCCCAGCACCACTACTCCCAACATTACTACACTAGTAAAAATTCACCACTGACAATAATACGACACGTGTTTTGCCTCTACACGAGGCATCTTCAGGTGATATAGAGTCTGTGGTGGCTGACCGCTAAGTGAGCGGCGAGATTTTTTTGCGTCCAGAAGCAATTGAAAAGGACTACCCCCGGAAACGAGGAGGGAGGTGGTGAATGCTCTAAGCATACCACGACAGCCAGCTGTCGTGGTTATGTGGGATTCTCTGCGACTAACCTAACCTAACCTACGTGACCACTAAACACCACCTGTGAGACTGGCATTGGCTTATGAGGCCTTTTTGCCGAATCGGAAGCGACCCTCTTTTTGTAAAGGGGGCGCAGGCGGCAACGAGCCGCTGAGGGGGAGCCTAACTAAGGCAAATTAAGAAGAGTCGGCCTGAGCCGCCAGGAGGCAGTTCAGGTTGGTCGAGAGCTTGTTTGCGGGTCCGAAAGAGAGTTTCTCGGCCTGCGGACTCGATAGCGAGAGGATAGTGGGGCTGCATAAGTAGCTGTCTAACGAAAGAAATAATTGGTGGCTGTGGCTGATAAGGCGTACATCCGCGAGGTAATTTTTACAAACTTTAATCAATACCTAGTCAAATTTTGGGAAGGAGGGTAATATTTTTCGAGAGTTGCTATATGTCGTATGCATGTACGATGTCTATTTATTTGCCACGCTCTGTACCCTAAACGACTTGATAGATTAATACATAATGTGTCTTAATATCGTTATCGGACTGATATAGGCTATATATATATATGTTATCTTAGTAAACTTTTAAACGCAGTTCGGTTTTTTTTAATAACAGTTTAACAAATTAAGTTTGTTCCTTTAAATTTGTAATTAAAAGAAAAGAATACATTTAACTAGATAATAATGGATGGATGTGAGCTATAGACACCTACATCGGTAACCAACGAGGAATCAACATTCTGACTCGTTGTCACCCCATGAAAAGTTTCGTTACCGATAAAGTGGAGTTCCGATTCTCGAGACGTATGAGTCGAACCGACAACCTATAGGGAAGAAAAGATCTCGAGCAGCCCTATAAGGGAGGGCATTTGACGAAACAATATGATAAGAAGCCGAGTAGCCTAATGCTGTACCGTAAACTGTTGCAGCCTATCAAAAGTCCATCGCCGAACATGGGCCTCTCCCATAGATTGCCTCATAAGGGGGACACTTCACAGGCGGGTTGGCAACCGTACTTTTCTATTTTTAGCTGTTGTTAGGAAGACGCTGCTGCCCATGTCCTATTTTTTTTCTCTGTCACATCTTACGACACCCACGGGACGATATGGCGTAGAGGGTATTATTACATCGCCATCAAGCGGTGAACGGTACCTATCGTATTCAGCTATTTTGTGAGAGCATGGTCCATTTTCATTTAAGACAATAAATCCTCACTGCAGCTGTAATAGAGTTCCAGCGTGAATTTAACGTGTATAAATGACTCTCACAGCCATAACATTATGCATCACCAGATCAATGAATGATGCGGAATATTTACGACATAGCAATGTAATTAAGTCGAATTTAGTGAAGTTAGCCATACGAATAATGATATTCCGGTGTCCGATTATAATACTATAAAAATATCGCTACATATTAATTTCCATTTGAACATCTTTTCTGCTGAAAATGTAATACCATATTAAAAAGGTACAATACATTTATGGCACAGTCTTCTAAATAAGTTAGAACACCGTCTCTACAATTCCTTTGTGACAATTTTATGGCTGGTGGGACTCTTATACCTCCTAGGAGTCTGTTTGAGTGGGTACCACCTCCTTACATAAAATGTCTGCCGCTAAACTAACAGCTGACAACGCAGCTGTAGCCTCCTTTGTTTGAAGCTGGCTGCAGGTGTTCATGAGCTGCAGTAGCCACTTACCATCAATTCGTCTGAAAGTACGTATGTCATTTAAGTGTTATAAAAAAAATCATAAGATTTTCGGCCTACGTAAGCATTACCACGTTTTTCATTATCGTTTAAGCTTAAATTACTTTTTATTACACGTGGTAGAGCCATGCTGCTACACGTGATAGAGCCATGCTGCAGCTATATTAAAAGTATAGTTGTGGCACGAATGGGTCGGCTCGACCTGGGAAAGGCCACGCTCTCACAGAATACCAGCGTAAAATAGCAGCTTAACATTGCTGTGTTTCGTATGGTGCGTGTAGAGAACCAGATACCCTTTTTTGCTAAAAAAGGGGCGTTCCATCTTAGTCCTCACGGGTGACAACGCATCTGCATTTTGATTCGCAAATGAGTATAAATGTAGATGTTTATGGGCCACAGCAACCATTTACCATCAGGTGGACTGTGTGCTCGGTTGTCACTCTATCCTATGAAAAAATATTAGTTAAAGCCGTAGATGCTGAATATTTTTTTTTAATAAAAGTGATAAACCAGCACATTGTCCACATGATTGTAAGTGGATACAGTAATTTAAAAAAATACTGTTTACATTACTAATACTCCTGTATAGAAAGTAAGCTTTTAGGGAGGAAATACTCTGAATTTGCAGTCCGAGACACTACCATTAGGCTACTGTCGAGCTCTACCAATATTACTACACCAACACATACATAGAATTTTCTTAGAATAATTTTCTGCATTACCTCTGTTACAACGGGATACCCTTAAACGCATACAGCGATTTTTTTAGTCATTCGTTTTTTGATATGTCCAAAAAACCATTCTTTCACTTTCTAAATTTGGCTTAGGTTTTAGTGCAAATATTTGAAGATATTAAATAATAATTTCAAAGCAAAATGAAATAGTCCTATTAATAAAAAATAAAAAAAACTGAATGTTACTCGAACTATACAAACGCCTATACAAATGTCAAAAAACAATCAACAGAAAGTAAGCAAAGCGAGGTATGGAAGTTTTATTCATCATGCCCGTTATAATTCTAAGTTAAAATAATAAAAAGGTATCGCATGAACCATAAAAAGAAGAGGGATTATTCATAAAGGCATAATTTTAACAGTGGTAGAGCCACGCGGCAGCTTTTGCTGTCGCACGGATGGGCCGGCTCGAACCGGGGTGGTACCACGACCTCACAGAAAACCAGCGTGAAGTAGAGGTTTACCTCTGAGCTTCGCTTTGCGAGTGCAGGTGGCCGGAGGCCATTTTTACTGGAAATGAGGCATTCCATCTTAGTCCTCACGGGTGACAACGCATCTATATTTTGATTTGTAATAGAGGATAGATGTAAATGTCTATGGGCCGCAGCAACCACTTACCATGAGGTGGACTGTGTGCTCGTTTGTCACCCTAATTCTATAAAAAAAAAACTAAGCGGAATAAATATTAAAAATTATTTTGGACCCAATGTGCACATTATTCTGGTGATGCGGGTATTCAGTAGCCATTAGGTGAGCCGCACGCTTATTCGCTCCGTCTTCTATAAAACAACTCATAATCTAATCTAAATTTATAAATAAAAATATTTTTTTTAGCACTCATAAAACATCCGTAATATGTCAAGTTATTTCATGACACTATTTAATTTTGCAGAATATGAGCCGCGATTTGCTTTACTGTATAACATGAATTTCCTTATTCTACAAATATTTGATTTCTGAATAACAAGACGTTTATTTGTGTCAGAGGACTCTTAACAAGATTGTTTTTATCATGTTTTTTTATGAACACAGTGGTAACACTGTTGGACGGAACGTTGATTACAAACACGTTGCGCAAATATCGCTCTTCGCAGCATCGCATTTTATCGATTGGAGACGTGACCCTTACCGGCTTTCTCCATAAATAATAAATTATTACACAAGTATATTAATTTTTAACTTCAACTCAAGCGTAATCTGACTATACTCAGAATACATTGCAATAACATAAAAATAAATTCAAAACATGATAGTAAAAAATTAGGTGTTTTAAGAATTTGTGTACGTGAATTTGTTAAGCTCACGAGCTCTACGCCTCATAATTTATGTAAAAGTATTAAAAAAATATATTTAAAATAATATTTATAAGACAGTGAGGATGCTATACTGGTCTACACCTAGGCTGCTATATATTCGTTATTAGTAGCATGTTAAAACTTTTTACTCTTTAGGTCTGTCATTGCAACACTAATAAAGATTGTGAAATATAAAAATATTTCATTTTATATACTAGATACACAAAAATACACGTATTTAAATAAACTATAAGATATAATTCTGCGAAAACTAGGAATGTGTGTGACATTAACTTCATATATTCATTAATTCATAACATAGGCTGTTATGAATTAATTAATTAAATCAAAAGTCTACTACTAAAAATGATCATATATTGGCTTCATTTACTGACATGGTTGCCCCGCTTGGCAGCAGGGTTGGCAAACGCATTTTCTTAAAATTTTCAGTTGGGATCAGGAATGCTGCTCATTTCCATTTCCACCCTCGGTCGCCTGCGTAACTATTTACCTACGCTTACAATAGTAACGCAAAAGTGACGTCCACGGGATGATAGTGAATACACAGCATATATAACATTATACATAGATGTGACAAATATGTGATGGGGACTGTCTGTTAATGCTGATGAATGATAATTTAACGATTTGGTAAGTTTGACTCAGATAAATACTAAGAAGAATTTAAAATCACTAGACTTGACCATTATAATTAACGGACGAAAATCAAAGGGAGATAAATAATGCATCAAAAAGTAAGACGCTACAATCGGTCGTGACCTGATTTCAAAAACTAAATTGATATGAGTGACGTAGAATAGGATAGTCAACATATCAACAACAACAACACCAACACAACATAACAGTGGTAGAGCCACGCGGAAGCTTTTGCTGTCGCACGGATGGGCCGGCTCGAACCGGGGTGGTACCACGACCTCACAGAATACCAGCGTGAAGTAGAGGTTTACCTCTGCGTTTCGCTTGGTGAGTGCAGGTGGCCGGAGGCCCTTTTTACTGGAAATGAGGCATTCCATCTTAGTCCTCACGGGTGACAACGCATCTTCATTTTGATTTGTAATAGAGGATAGATGTAGATGTCTATGGGCCGCAGCAACCACTTACCATCAGGTGGACTGTGTGCTCGTTTGTCACCCTTATACTATAAAAAAAAAAAATCCCATCCTCCAGCCGTAATTGTTATTATTTAAGCAATTATTAAGACGACATTTTTGAATTTAGAATGTTATAATTTTTGTTTGCAGAATGTATGAATTTTGGACCTTGTCGGTTAAATTTTAATTCTTAGCATCCACTCTCAGAAAAAAGCTTTCTAAGTAGAACCTACTCTTACTTAAAAGGTTAGCAAAGCATTTGCAATTTCGCTGGTGTTGCACTTGTTCATGGGCAGCTCTTGTCACTTACCATCAAGTGAGCTGCTTGTTTACCCCTTCTTATATATAAAAAAACTCGATTAAAATGAAGTTCAAACTTTAACACCTAATACTATTAGAATGACGAATGAGCCAACAGCACTTGATGACAGTGGCTGCTGTAATCCATGAATACCTGCAAACAAATTCAAAAAGAAGACAAGAACACGTTTTCTGCGAGAAGTCAGGCGCAGGAACAAAGGCTTTACGTGCTTTCCGAGGCGCGGCATTGAAATACCGCCAATTTTCTGACTCCCAGCTGTTACTGAGAATTTCCTGGCAGAAAAATCCAATACCTGATTTTGGGCCCCACTCGAAATTCTAACCCAACCAACGAGGCAGTCAGTTATACTTACAAACTATAATCATAATAGCCCTCTATACTCTTCAATCAGAAACCCAGCCGTAAGTGCACATTGCACTGATGCATGGTGACAGGAATTAGTAAAATGGTTGTACTACCCAGACGCACACCTGGATAATAAAAGAGCCCTTTGAAATACATTATGTAAACATGTAGTAAATGAGGCAGTCTGTTGGAAAGGCCTTTTTTTTAGCAAAGCACTCGAAATGTCAGTAGTTTGAAATGAATCTGTAAAATTAGTTTTATTCAATGTACAAATATAAGAAAACATTATAAAATATTCAACAAAATTCTTGCCATTACATTTCAAGTTTCAAGCAACAGGAAACAACTTACAGCTTCACTTCTTGAACGACTTGTTGGTGCATACTTAAGAACAACTTTCGCAATTTACAGAATGTCGGTAGTTGATTTTAATTGAGTTGGTTTGTTAAAAAAGCCGTATTTCTTGAAAATCGCTAACTTTCAGGCAAAAGTTATATTGTCAAAAATTAAAACTTTGAACTAAGTTTTTTGTAATAACCGGGTACCTCTTGCGTATTATGATGCTATTATATAATATAATTCATATTAAAGACTTCAATTCGCAAACATCCAACCAATCAATACATATTAAACATAAAAAAATTGAAGTGTCTGTGTGTAATATCAAAATAAAATGTACCAAGCTAAGAGGTATGTTAGATGTTATAATAAATACTAAAAAATAAAAAATATATGACGTGAATAACATAACTTTTTTGTCTGTCCGCCTGCCTGCCCGGGCTAACCTTGGCAATGACTAAACCGATTGTGATGAATCTTCACGAACAGATAGAGGGCCGGAGTGATCAAAGCTATATTTTTTCCGAAAAACTTGGGAATTTATTTGTGAGATGGTTGTGAAAGATTATATAAAAAAAAAACGGGTTGCCTTCCGGGAGTGCCGGCAGAAGTGAAAACTTGAATATTAACGTTGTGCATTTTTGATATTTTGAAATGGCGGAGATTATTTATTATTATCTTATTTCATTTCTTTTCATTCAAAATTATTTGTTTGGTAATCATGTGCTTATTATGATTTTAATTACGTTAGCTGCAGCCGAAGGACTTAAAAAAAACAATTCTTAAAATATAAATTTAATAAAAGTAAGATTACATTAATTCTATAACTAAATTAATATGATTAGCTAGGTCGAAGTGTGACCGAAGAATGACGAAATCCGATGCTCACTTCCACGGGCGTCGGGTTGTCGGCGCCTGCTGACTCGGCGTCTCGTGTCACGCGGCTCCGTCGTGTTCGTCTTTAAGTAGGTTTTACATGCTTGGCGATTTTCGTGTAATAGAACTACGTAATTCCTCCCCCCACAGTTCAGCGACTATTTTCCGACTTTGAGGGAAAATGTTGCTGGATATGCTTTTGCGTTTTTAGGATCTTCATAGGAATGCTTTCCAGGTGCTGGCGGCTGGCTGCTCTGCTGTTGCGGCTTACTGCGTCTCCACAGATTGAAACGTCGACAGATTATTACAATGGCTGTTGTGATAAGCGAGCCGATTATCATTACATAAATGGGAATAGTTGTGTGGTACAGAGTGTTGCTAGTTATGGTGTCTTGTACCAATATCGGCTCTCTCCTGACTTGATTGTAGGCTTCATGTAGTTTTCTCAGGTCGATGGATTGCAGCGAGATTCTGTGTTGAGATGTGGTTTCCTCTTTGGAGTTACGTGGAATATCGGTAATTATTAGTGGCTGACCGGATACTTGGTTGTTTTCGTTGACTATTGTAAATTGTGACGTCATTAATGTGCAATTTTAGGGTATGGTTAGCAAATAGCTTCCTTGAAGCTGCTTGTATTCTTCTCTTCCGCAACGTAGATGGATTCTTGTAGTGCGAGGGAATGTGACAACGTAGTTCCCGGCGTCAAGTTGCTCCATGGCTTCCTTTTCCAGTGTTATAGTGGTCAGGTTGCAGTCATCTCCTAGGGCGTGGTTTGTGACGAGCTCTCGTGTGCAGTCGTGATGATTCTTGACTCTGTTTATGGTATCGTCTTCGCAGAGGTACTGCTGGTCTACCTTCGGGCATTCAGCCTCCATATACGCATACGCTTCCCTATTGGTTGCTAGGAAAGGAAGGGGTGGAATAAGGATCTTGTTATACCTATTCGGGGCTATCGAAAGTTTATACAGATCGAATATGTTCGCACTAACTATGGGAACCTTAAAAACTATAACTATCTGTTTTTCGACGTAATATGAACCTGGTCTTATGATACTATAATAGTCGCGTAAGTCTAAATTTAATATTCTATCATCCCCATATATCATTCTTACTCTTTCTATCATTAACCTTAAAGTATCGATATCTATCATTGAATGATGCATGCTTAGGGCACGCACAAGAGCTAGCATGTTTTCTATTATAACTAATTCTCCCAACAAATCATCGACGTTTTCTGTTATGATGGTCAGAAGCTGAGCGAAATGAGCATATTTTATTAAACTATTTTCTCTATAAGCAGTGCTATTCAACAAAAGTTCTAACGTAGCATTACTTGATTGCTGATTTCTAACTGGTCTATGACGCCGTTATGTTGCGTCATCCATTCCTTGTTGAGGCTTATGTGCGAATTGAATTCCGATATAATTTTAACTTGGTTATTTTCGAGATTTTTTATTGCATTATCAAATTTAATAGCATCCTGATAATCTAAATTCCCTGTTAAGCTTTTAATAGCAGGTCCTAAGCCATCAATTAAACCTCTCTTCACTCGACTAGGTTCAAGTTCTTTTAAATGATTTAAAACTATATTGATTTTATGAGATAAATAGTTAATTTGAAGAGAATATAGGGAAAACGTATCATTATTTAATCTTAATTCAAAGTAAGATAACTGCTGTCTCACTGCAATCGTTTTGTCTTCTATATTATTGATGCGAATATACTGTAAAAAGCTATGGTAATGTGACACTAGACGAGTTCTACCTAATTTATAAGGAAGGAGGCCAGGACCATCGTTGAGACTTTCAAGTCTTATCTCCTGTGCTTGAGCAAGATGCACCATCATCACCAACGAAATTCTGGAACAATTTAGCGCTATTAGGGACTCACTTAATGCGAGCTTTGGCAACGGTACCACGTTTTCGTGAAGTATAAATATGTATAGGTAGGTTAGCCAGAACGATATCGTTAGTGTATCTGCGTGCTAATTTTTGTCGGCTAGCAAGCGGGTTTTTTATGAAAATTTGCTGTTGTGGTTCATACTGAATTTCGGGTTCTCTATCCTTATTTCTATTCTCAATTAAAACGTGTAAGGTAGACTGATTTATAATTTCATAAACTAATTTCATTTGTTCTCTATGATTTTGGGTGTACTGTTGAAGTAAATGCTGGGTAAGATCTACACCTACTGGGTCTCTGGGGTCAAAGTGACCTGTTATTATATCTAAGGGCCTGCATTTCGTGAAACTGTGCACCGAACTATTGTAAGCGATAATCGCGTATGGTACTAGGTTTACAGCTGGCTCGTCTTTACGCTGAAGTTTAAGTAATCTAAGATGTTCGAGAAGAGTTGAATGAAAACGTTCTACATTTCCATTGTCGTTTGGTGAATGGGGAAGTATTTTATGGTGGTTAATATTGTGCATTCTTAAAAATTCGGAAAATAGTTGGTTGGTGAATTCAGTGCCGTTGTCAGTTACTATGGTTAAGGGTAAACCATGGTGCGTGCAATATTTTAGTAAGGCCCGTAAAACGCTTATGGCTGTACCGTCGTGTGATAGGCTTGTCCGTACTTGGAGAATACGTCGACGAACGTAACGTTTTTTTCGCTATCTACTGTGAACAGGTCCATATGAACTATTTCTAGAGGCTTGCTTGGAGGCGGAACAATGTTAAATCTTGGTTGGATAGGATTACGGTCGTATTTATCTTGACCACACACAATACATTCATTAATGAATTTTGTTATTTGTTCTTTCATTTTTGGCCAGTAGTATTTTTTTGAAAGAGACAGATAACACTCATTAATGCCTCTATGGTTTGTTTTGCCCTCGTGATAGTGTTTAATAATTTCTTGTTGCCTAAGATAAGGTTTAACGTTTTCAAGTTCGCTTTTGGCAAGTACGAGATTCATCGCGGAGCTTTTAAAGTTATTCTGTATGATAGGTATGATTGAATAAAGTCCTAACGGGGGGTTGATTAAAATTCCGATTTTAATTTTTGGGTTCACGAACTCCTTTTTTACGTTTATAATATTGGTCTCTAAATTTGATTCCGTCACTTGCACCGAAACGCTGGTGTGTGTGTCGAAGGGCTTTGAAACCGCGGGTCGCTTTTTTACGTCGCCTACGATAGTGATGACCAATTGGCGATGAAATTTGTTTAGTGGTTCATCGGTTATTGGAACTTCCAATATGGGATTTTCGTGACTCGTATGAATGGTAGCGGTTGTAGAACCATGACTGCGTTCTGGTTGTTCCGAGGGATTCGCTAGAAGAGAATTAGTATCTTCGTTATGGATCTCAATGCGACTTAGGGCATCTGCGTTCATGTTTGATTTACCTTTCTTGTAAACTACCGTGAAGTCGTATTCGCTAAGCTTTAAGCGCCATCGAGTAAGGCGAGAATTCGGTTCCTTTAAACTCATGATCCACTGTAAAAGTTTGTGGTCGGTAAGTATTTTAAATGTCCTGCCGAATAGGTAGGGTCTAAAATATTTAGTGGCCCATACTATTGCCAGGAGCTCTTTCTCGATGGTGCTGTAATTTTGTTCACTATCATTAAGTGTTCGCGAAGCATATGAGACTGGTTTATCCGAGCCTATTGGCCCTTGAGACAAAACAGCACCGATCGCAAAGTTCGACGCATCGGTAGTAAGGATAAATTCCTTACTAAAGTCCGAGTATTTAAGGATTGGATCATTCGTCAAAAGTGTTTTACACTTCTCAAAACTGTTAACATAATCGGAGTCAAAAGTGATCTTTTTACGTTTTTTTAGACATTGTGTTACTGGTTTTGTTATTTTTGCAAAATCTGGGATGAATTTACGGTAATATCCTAATAGTCCTAAGAACTGCTTTATCTCCTTAGGAGATTTAGGTATAGGGTATTTTTCTATCGCTGCTATTTTGTCTGGGTTAGGCTTCTGAGGCTGCTGATAACGAGGCTGAATACGGAACACGTTACTACGTGGGTTATAATGTGGTGGTGGTGCACTGAACATTTGTTGAGTGCGTGTTGGCATGCCGTACTGAGACTGATGTTGAGGGCCCGCATTGAACTTAAATTGATTTTGCGGTTGAGTAAATTTAAATGGTTGAGTTTGAGGTGGCGTCCACATCGGTCTCTAAGTAACGGGTGCTAACATCATAGGTAGAGGCTGGAAATTTTGCTTAAATTGAGAAGGCATTGGAATTGGTATTTGTGTTCTTAGAGGTGGCTGGAGAGTTTTAGGGTGTACATCATTATTACGCTGTTGCAAATATAAAATATTTAATTCCTCCTGAACAAATTTCAATGCCTGCTCTATTGTAGAAGGGCGCATACACCTTATTCTAGACCCTAAGGGCTCATGTAAGCCACGAACGAAAGCCTGCATAGTGAGCTTTCTATACAATGTCCGCTTAGACTCGATAGTGGTCGGGATGGTTTCGTGCAACGATATATATGTCATGATGGTACTAAAAAGAGTCTCACAGTGATCGTAAAACTCCTGAGGGCTTTTGTGGCCTTGTGAGGCTAAGGAAAGGTCATTGTACAGCGCAGTTTCGTCTCTTTGATCTGCGAAATTGTTAATAAGAGATTCGCGAATTCCTAGCCAATTATCAGGGATGCAATTAGAATTTATGATTGAAGCCGCAGGTCCGGTGATTTTATTCAAAATTCCGTTCAATAAACATAAATTAGATAATTCACTACCGGCTTCAGAGCTCATGTAAGCTGATACGATCTGATCGCATATTTTAATAAATCTTGTGAGAATATTTGGATTACCGTCGAAATCTGGCACTGGGCGCAAGGCCTTATATATTACATCGGGATCATAAGGCATTTTGGAATTTAGTGAATTTAAACTTAATTCTTCCTCAATATTTCTTAAACTATCTAAATCTATATTTCGGCGAGACTGTCGAAAACCAGCCTCGCTAGGCCCCCCTATTCTTTGGGTGAAAAATTTTGGACAATAAGGATAAAACTTAAAGGATAAAAGGAAAGCAACACAAAAATAAAGTTTTGCGTACTTACAATATCATTCTGGTTTCCTCCGCGTATCGATTTTCGGATACTCGTCCCCGGTGCTGCTGCCACGTGGTTTGGATATTAGATTAAGACTAGAGAGCCAAATCAGCGTCCTTCAGCGCCAACCGAAATCTACCGATTTTTGGAGATTTTAACGCCGCGTACTGACTCTAATATCCTACCTACTGCGCCAATTACTTTAGCTGCAGCCGAAGGACTAAAAAAAAACAATTCTTAAAATATAAATTTAATAAAAGTAAGATTACATTAATTCTATAACTAAATTAATATGATTAGCTAGGTCGAAGTGTGACCGAAGAATGACGAAATCCGATGCTCACTTCCACGGGCGTCGGGTTGTCGGCGCCTGCTGACTCGGCGTCTCGTGTCACGCGGCTCCGTCGTGTTCGTCTTTAAGTAGGTTTTACATGCTTGGCGATTTTCGTGTAATAGAACTACGTAATTCCTCCCCCCACAGTTCAGCGACTATTTTCCGACTTTGAGGGAAAATGTTGCTGGATATGCTTTTGCGTTTTTAGGATCTTCATAGGAATGCTTTCCAGGTGCTGGCGGCTGGCTGCTCTGCTGTTGCGGCTTACTGCGTCTCCACAGATTGAAACGTCGACAGATTATTACAATGGCTGTTGTGATAAGCGAGCCGATTATCATTACATAAATGGGAATAGTTGTGTGGTACAGAGTGTTGCTAGTTATGGTGTCTTGTACCAATATCGGCTCTCTCCTGACTTGATTGTAGGCTTCATGTAGTTTTCTCAGGTCGATGGATTGCAGCGAGATTCTGTGTTGAGATGTGGTTTCCTCTTTGGAGTTACGTGGAATATCGGTAATTATTAGTGGCTGACCGGATACTTGGTTGTTTTCGTTGACTATTGTAAATTGTGACGTCATTAATGTGCAATTTTAGGGTATGGTTAGCAAATAGCTTCCTTGAAGCTGCTTGTATTCTTCTCTTCCGCAACGTAGATGGATTCTTGTAGTGCGAGGGAATGTGACAACGTAGTTCCCGGCGTCAAGTTGCTCCATGGCTTCCTTTTCCAGTGTTATAGTGGTCAGGTTGCAGTCATCTCCTAGGGCGTGGTGTGTGACGAGCTCTCGTGTGCAGTCGTGATGATTCTTGACTCTGTTTATGGTATCGTCTTCGCAGAGGTACTGCTGGTCTACCTTCGGGCATTCAGCCTCCATATACGCATACGCTTCCCTATTGGTTGCTAGGAAAGGAAGGGGTGGAATAAGGATCTTGTTATACCTATTCGGGGCTATCGAAAGTTTATACAGATCGAATATGTTCGCACTAACTATGGGAACCTTAAAAACTATAACTATCTGTTTTTCGACGTAATATGAACCTGGTCTTATGATACTATAATAGTCGCGTAAGTCTAAATTTAATATTCTATCATCCCCATATATCATTCTTACTCTTTCTATCATTAACCTTAAAGTATCGATATCTATCATTGAATGATGCATGCTTAGGGCACGCACAAGAGCTAGCATGTTTTCTATTCTAACTAATTCTCCCAACAAATCATCGACGTTTTCTGTTATGATGGTCAGAAGCTGAGCGAAATGAGCATATTTTATTAAACTATTTTCTCTATAAGCAGTGCTATTCAACAAAAGTTCTAACGTAGCATTACTTGATTGCTGATTTCTAACTGGTCTATGACGCCGTTATGTTGCGTCATCCATTCCTTGTTGAGGCTTATGTGCGAATTGAATTCCGATATAATTTTAACTTGGTTATTTTCGAGATTTTTTATTGCATTATCAAATTTAATAGCATCCTGATAATCTAAATTCCCTGTTAAGCTTTTAATAGCAGGTCCTAAGCCATCAATTAAACCTCTCTTCACTCGACTAGGTTCAAGTTCTTTTAAATGATTTAAAACTATATTGATTTTATGAGATAAATAGTTAATTTGAAGAGAATATAGGGAAAACGTATCATTATTTAATCTTAATTCAAAGTAAGATAACTGCTGTCTCACTGCAATCGTTTTGTCTTCTATATTATTGATGCGAATATACTGTAAAAAGCTATGGTAATGTGACACTAGACGAGTTCTACCTAATTTATAAGGAAGGAGGCCAGGACCATCGTTGAGACTTTCAAGTCTTATCTCCTGTGCTTGAGCAAGATGCACCATCATCACCAACGAAATTCTGGAACAATTTAGCGCTATTAGGGACTCACTTAATGCGAGCTTTGGCAACGGTACCACGTTTTCGTGAAGTATAAATATGTATAGGTAGGTTAGCCAGAACGATATCGTTAGTGTATCTGCGTGCTAATTTTTGTCGGCTAGCAAGCGGGTTTTTTATGAAAATTTGCTGTTGTGGTTCATACTGAATTTCGGGTTCTCTATCCTTATTTCTATTCTCAATTAAAACGTGTAAGGTAGACTGATTTATAATTTCATAAACTAATTTCATTTGTTCTCTATGATTTTGGGTGTACTGTTGAAGTAAATGCTGGGTAAGATCTACACCTACTGGGTCTCTGGGGTCAAAGTGACCTGTTATTATATCTAAGGGCCTGCATTTCGTGAAACTGTGCACCGAACTATTGTAAGCGATAATCGCGTATGGTACTAGGTTTACAGCTGGCTCGTCTTTACGCTGAAGTTTAAGTAATCTAAGATGTTCGAGAAGAGTTGAATGAAAACGTTCTACATTTCCATTGTCGTTTGGTGAATGGGGAAGTATTTTATGGTGGTTAATATTGTGCATTCTTAAAAATTCGGAAAATAGTTGGTTGGTGAATTCAGTGCCGTTGTCAGTTACTATGGTTAAGGGTAAACCATGGTGCGTGCAATATTTTAGTAAGGCCCGTAAAACGCTTATGGCTGTACCGTCGTGTGATAGGCTTGTCCGTACTTGGAGAATACGTCGACGAACGTAACGTTTTTTTCGCTATCTACTGTGAACAGGTCCATATGAACTATTTCTAGAGGCTTGCTTGGAGGCGGAACAATGTTAAATCTTGGTTGGATAGGATTACGGTCGTATTTATCTTGACCACACACAATACATTCATTAATGAATTTTGTTATTTGTTCTTTCATTTTTGGCCAGTAGTATTTTTTTGAAAGAGACAGATAACACTCATTAATGCCTCTATGGTTTGTTTTGCCCTCGTGATAGTGTTTAATAATTTCTTGTTGCCTAAGATAAGGTTTAACGTTTTCAAGTTCGCTTTTGGCAAGTACGAGATTCATCGCGGAGCTTTTAAAGTTATTCTGTATGATAGGTATGATTGAATAAAGTCCTAACGGGGGGTTGATTAAAATTCCGATTTTAATTTTTGGGTTCACGAACTCCTTTTTTACGTTTATAATATTGGTCTCTAAATTTGATTCCGTCACTTGCACCGAAACGCGGGTGTGTGTGTCGAAGGGCTTTGAAACCGCGGGTCGCTTTTTTACGTCGCCTACGATAGTGATGACCAATTGGCGATGAAATTTGTTTAGTGGTTCATCGGTTATTGGAACTTCCAATATGGGATTTTCGTGACTCGTATGAATGGTAGCGGTTGTAGAACCATGACTGCGTTCTGGTTGTTCCGAGGGATTCGCTAGAAGAGAATTAGTATCTTCGTTATGGATCTCAATGCGACTTAGGGCATCTGCGTTCATGTTTGATTTACCTTTCTTGTAAACTACCGTGAAGTCGTATTCGCTAAGCTTTAAGCGCCATCGAGTAAGGCGAGAATTCGGTTCCTTTAAACTCATGATCCACTGTAAAAGTTTGTGGTCGGTAAGTATTTTAAATGTCCTGCCGAATAGGTAGGGTCTAAAATATTTAGTGGCCCATACTATTGCCAGGAGCTCTTTCTCGATGGTGCTGTAATTTTGTTCACTATCATTAAGTGTTCGCGAAGCATATGAGACTGGTTTATCCGAGCCTATTGGCCCTTGAGACAAAACAGCACCGATCGCAAAGTTCGACGCATCGGTAGTAAGGATAAATTCCTTACTAAAGTCCGAGTATTTAAGGATTGGATCATTCGTCAAAAGTGTTTTACACTTCTCAAAACTGTTAACATAATCGGAGTCAAAAGTGATCTTTTTACGTTTTTTTAGACATTGTGTTACTGGTTTTGTTATTTTTGCAAAATCTGGGATGAATTTACGGTAATATCCTAATAGTCCTAAGAACTGCTTTATCTCCTTAGGAGATTTAGGTATAGGGTATTTTTCTATCGCTGCTATTTTGTCTGGGTTAGGCTTCTGAGGCTGCTGATAACGAGGCTGAATACGGAACACGTTACTACGTGGGTTATAATGTGGTGGTGGTGCACTGAACATTTGTTGAGTGCGTGTTGGCATGCCGTACTGAGACTGATGTTGAGGGCCCGCATTGAACTTAAATTGATTTTGCGGTTGAGTAAATTTAAATGGTTGAGTTTGAGGTGGCGTCCACATCGGTCTCTAAGTAACGGGTGCTAACATCATAGGTAGAGGCTGGAAATTTTGCTTAAATTGAGAAGGCATTGGAATTGGTATTTGTGTTCTTAGAGGTGGCTGGAGAGTTTTAGGGTGTACATCATTATTACGCTGTTGCAAATATAAAATATTTAATTCCTCCTGAACAAATTTCAATGCCTGCTCTATTGTAGAAGGGCGCATACACCTTATTCTAGACCCTAAGGGCTCATGTAAGCCACGAACGAAAGCCTGCATAGTGAGCTTTCTATACAATGTCCGCTTAGACTCGATAGTGGTCGGGATGGTTTCGTGCAACGATATATATGTCATGATGGTACTAAAAAGAGTCTCACAGTGATCGTAAAACTCCTGAGGGCTTTTGTGGCCTTGTGAGGCTAAGGAAAGGTCATTGTACAGCGCAGTTTCGTCTCTTTGATCTGCGAAATTGTTAATAAGAGATTCGCGAATTCCTAGCCAATTATCAGGGATGCAATTAGAATTTATGATTGAAGCCGCAGGTCCGGTGATTTTATTCAAAATTCCGTTCAATAAACATAAATTAGATAATTCACTACCGGCTTCAGAGCTCATGTAAGCTGATACGATCTGATCGCATATTTTAATAAATCTTGTGAGAATATTTGGATTACCGTCGAAATCTGGCACTGGGCGCAAGGCCTTATATATTACATCGGGATCATAAGGCATTTTGGAATTTAGTGAATTTAAACTTAATTCTTCCTCAATATTTCTTAAACTATCTAAATCTATATTTCGGCGAGACTGTCGAAAACCAGCCTCGCTAGGCCCCTATTCTTTGGGTGAAAAATTTTGGACAATAAGGATAAAACTTAAAGGATAAAAGGAAAGCAACACAAAAATAAAGTTTTGCGTACTTACAATATCATTCTGGTTTCCTCCGCGTATCGATTTTCGGATACTCGTCCCCGGTGCTGCTGCCACGTGGTTTGGATATTAGATTAAGACTAGAGAGCCAAATCAGCGTCCTTCAGCGCCAACCGAAATCTACCGATTTTTGGAGATTTTAACGCCGCGTACTGACTCTAATATCCTACCTACTGCGCCAATTACTTTAGCTGCAGCCGAAGGACTAAAAAAAACAATTCTTAAAATATAAATTTAATAAAAGTAAGATTACATTAATTCTATAACTAAATTAATATGATTAGCTAGGTCGAAGTGTGACCGAAGAATGACGAAATCCGATGCTCACTTCCACGGGCGTCGGGTTGTCGGCGCCTGCTGACTCGGCGTCTCGTGTCACGCGGCTCCGTCGTGTTCGTCTTTAAGTAGGTTTTACATGCTTGGCGATTTTCGTGTAATAGAACTACGTAATTCCTCCCCCCACAGTTCAGCGACTATTTTCCGACTTTGAGGGAAAATGTTGCTGGATATGCTTTTGCGTTTTTAGGATCTTCATAGGAATGCTTTCCAGGTGCTGGCGGCTGGCTGCTCTGCTGTTGCGGCTTACTGCGTCTCCACAGATTGAAACGTCGACAGATTATTACAATGGCTGTTGTGATAAGCGAGCCGATTATCATTACATAAATGGGAATAGTTGTGTGGTACAGAGTGTTGCTAGTTATGGTGTCTTGTACCAATATCGGCTCTCTCCTGACTTGATTGTAGGCTTCATGTAGTTTTCTCAGGTCGATGGATTGCAGCGAGATTCTGTGTTGAGATGTGGTTTCCTCTTTGGAGTTACGTGGAATATCGGTAATTATTAGTGGCTGACCGGATACTTGGTTGTTTTCGTTGACTATTGTAAATTGTGACGTCATTAATGTGCAATTTTAGGGTATGGTTAGCAAATAGCTTCCTTGAAGCTGCTTGTATTCTTCTCTTCCGCAACGTAGATGGATTCTTGTAGTGCGAGGGAATGTGACAACGTAGTTCCCGGCGTCAAGTTGCTCCATGGCTTCCTTTTCCAGTGTTATAGTGGTCAGGTTGCAGTCATCTCCTAGGGCGTGGTGTGTGACGAGCTCTCGTGTGCAGTCGTGATGATTCTTGACTCTGTTTATGGTATCGTCTTCGCAGAGGTACTGCTGGTCTACCTTCGGGCATTCAGCCTCCATATACGCATACGCTTCCCTATTGGTTGCTAGGAAAGGAAGGGGTGGAATAAGGATCTTGTTATACCTATTCGGGGCTATCGAAAGTTTATACAGATCGAATATGTTCGCACTAACTATGGGAACCTTAAAAACTATAACTATCTGTTTTTCGACGTAATATGAACCTGGTCTTATGATACTATAATAGTCGCGTAAGTCTAAATTTAATATTCTATCATCCCCATATATCATTCTTACTCTTTCTATCATTAACCTTAAAGTATCGATATCTATCATTGAATGATGCATGCTTAGGGCACGCACAAGAGCTAGCATGTTTTCTATTCTAACTAATTCTCCCAACAAATCATCGACGTTTTCTGTTATGATGGTCAGAAGCTGAGCGAAATGAGCATATTTTATTAAACTATTTTCTCTATAAGCAGTGCTATTCAACAAAAGTTCTAACGTAGCATTACTTGATTGCTGATTTCTAACTGGTCTATGACGCCGTTATGTTGCGTCATCCATTCCTTGTTGAGGCTTATGTGCGAATTGAATTCCGATATAATTTTAACTTGGTTATTTTCGAGATTTTTTATTGCATTATCAAATTTAATAGCATCCTGATAATCTAAATTCCCTGTTAAGCTTTTAATAGCAGGTCCTAAGCCATCAATTAAACCTCTCTTCACTCGACTAGGTTCAAGTTCTTTTAAATGATTTAAAACTATATTGATTTTATGAGATAAATAGTTAATTTGAAGAGAATATAGGGAAAACGTATCATTATTTAATCTTAATTCAAAGTAAGATAACTGCTGTCTCACTGCAATCGTTTTGTCTTCTATATTATTGATGCGAATATACTGTAAAAAGCTATGGTAATGTGACACTAGACGAGTTCTACCTAATTTATAAGGAAGGAGGCCAGGACCATCGTTGAGACTTTCAAGTCTTATCTCCTGTGCTTGAGCAAGATGCACCATCATCACCAACGAAATTCTGGAACAATTTAGCGCTATTAGGGACTCACTTAATGCGAGCTTTGGCAACGGTACCACGTTTTCGTGAAGTATAAATATGTATAGGTAGGTTAGCCAGAACGATATCGTTAGTGTATCTGCGTGCTAATTTTTGTCGGCTAGCAAGCGGGTTTTTTATGAAAATTTGCTGTTGTGGTTCATACTGAATTTCGGGTTCTCTATCCTTATTTCTATTCTCAATTAAAACGTGTAAGGTAGACTGATTTATAATTTCATAAACTAATTTCATTTGTTCTCTATGATTTTGGGTGTACTGTTGAAGTAAATGCTGGGTAAGATCTACACCTACTGGGTCTCTGGGGTCAAAGTGACCTGTTATTATATCTAAGGGCCTGCATTTCGTGAAACTGTGCACCGAACTATTGTAAGCGATAATCGCGTATGGTACTAGGTTTACAGCTGGCTCGTCTTTACGCTGAAGTTTAAGTAATCTAAGATGTTCGAGAAGAGTTGAATGAAAACGTTCTACATTTCCATTGTCGTTTGGTGAATGGGGAAGTATTTTATGGTGGTTAATATTGTGCATTCTTAAAAATTCGGAAAATAGTTGGTTGGTGAATTCAGTGCCGTTGTCAGTTACTATGGTTAAGGGTAAACCATGGTGCGTGCAATATTTTAGTAAGGCCCGTAAAACGCTTATGGCTGTACCGTCGTGTGATAGGCTTGTCCGTACTTGGAGAATACGTCGACGAACGTAACGTATTTTTCGCTATCTACTGTGAACAGGTCCATATGAACTATTTCTAGAGGCTTGCTTGGAGGCGGAACAATGTTAAATCTTGGTTGGATAGGATTACGGTCGTATTTATCTTGACCACACACAATACATTCATTAATGAATTTTGTTATTTGTTCTTTCATTTTTGGCCAGTAGTATTTTTTTGAAAGAGACAGATAACACTCATTAATGCCTCTATGGTTTGTTTTGCCCTCGTGATAGTGTTTAATAATTTCTTGTTGCCTAAGATAAGGTTTAACGTTTTCAAGTTCGCTTTTGGCAAGTACGAGATTCATCGCGGAGCTTTTAAAGTTATTCTGTATGATAGGTATGATTGAATAAAGTCCTAACGGGGGGTTGATTAAAATTCCGATTTTAATTTTTGGGTTCACGAACTCCTTTTTTACGTTTATAATATTGGTCTCTAAATTTGATTCCGTCACTTGCACCGAAACGCGGGTGTGTGTGTCGAAGGGCTTTGAAACCGCGGGTCGCTTTTTTACGTCGCCTACGATAGTGATGACCAATTGGCGATGAAATTTGTTTAGTGGTTCATCGGTTATTGGAACTTCCAATATGGGATTTTCGTGACTCGTATGAATGGTAGCGGTTGTAGAACCATGACTGCGTTCTGGTTGTTCCGAGGGATTCGCTAGAAGAGAATTAGTATCTTCGTTATGGATCTCAATGCGACTTAGGGCATCTGCGTTCATGTTTGATTTACCTTTCTTGTAAACTACCGTGAAGTCGTATTCGCTAAGCTTTAAGCGCCATCGAGTAAGGCGAGAATTCGGTTCCTTTAAACTCATGATCCACTGTAAAAGTTTGTGGTCGGTAAGTATTTTAAATGTCCTGCCGAATAGGTAGGGTCTAAAATATTTAGTGGCCCATACTATTGCCAGGAGCTCTTTCTCGATGGTGCTGTAATTTTGTTCACTATCATTAAGTGTTCGCGAAGCATATGAGACTGGTTTATCCGAGCCTATTGGCCCTTGAGACAAAACAGCACCGATTGCAAAGTTCGACGCATCGGTAGTAAGGATAAATTCCTTACTAAAGTCCGAGTATTTAAGGATTGGATCATTCGTCAAAAGTGTTTTACACTTCTCAAAACTGTTAACATAATCGGAGTCAAAAGTGATCTTTTTACGTTTTTTTAGACATTGTGTTACTGGTTTTGTTATTTTTGCAAAATCTGGGATGAATTTACGGTAATATCCTAATAGTCCTAAGAACTGCTTTATCTCCTTAGGAGATTTAGGTATAGGGTATTTTTCTATCGCTGCTATTTTGTCTGGGTTAGGCTTCTGAGGCTGCTGATAACGAGGCTGAATACGGAACACGTTACTACGTGGGTTATAATGTGGTGGTGGTGCACTGAACATTTGTTGAGTGCGTGTTGGCATGCCGTACTGAGACTGATGTTGAGGGCCCGCATTGAACTTAAATTGATTTTGCGGTTGAGTAAATTTAAATGGTTGAGTTTGAGGTGGCGTCCACATCGGTCTCTAAGTAACGGGTGCTAACATCATAGGTAGAGGCTGGAAATTTTGCTTAAATTGAGAAGGCATTGGATTTGGTATTTGTGTTCTTAGAGGTGGCTGGAGAGTTTTAGGGTGTACATCATTATTACGCTGTTGCAAATATAAAATATTTAATTCCTCCTGAACAAATTTCAATGCCTGCTCTATTGTAGAAGGGCGCATACACCTTATTCTAGACCCTAAGGGCTCATGTAAGCCACGAACGAAAGCCTGCATAGTGAGCTTTCTATACAATGTCCGCTTAGACTCGATAGTGGTCGGGATGGTTTCGTGCAACGATATATATGTCATGATGGTACTAAAAAGAGTCTCACAGTGATCGTAAAACTCCTGAGGGCTTTTGTGGCCTTGTGAGGCTAAGGAAAGGTCATTGTACAGCGCAGTTTCGTCTCTTTGATCTGCGAAATTGTTAATAAGAGATTCGCGAATTCCTAGCCAATTATCAGGGATGCAATTAGAATTTATGATTGAAGCCGCAGGTCCGGTGATTTTATTCAAAATTCCGTTCAATAAACATAAATTAGATAATTCACTACCGGCTTCAGAGCTCATGTAAGCTGATACGATCTGATCGCATATTTTAATAAATCTTGTGAGAATATTTGGATTACCGTCGAAATCTGGCACTGGGCGCAAGGCCTTATATATTACATCGGGATCATAAGGCATTTTGGAATTTAGTGAATTTAAACTTAATTCTTCCTCAATATTTCTTAAACTATCTAAATCTATATTTCGGCGAGACTGTCGAAAACCAGCCTCGCTAGGCCCCCTATTCTTTGGGTGAAAAATTTTGGACAATAAGGATAAAACTTAAAGGATAAAAGGAAAGCAACACAAAAATAAAGTTTTGCGTACTTACAATATCATTCTGGTTTCCTCCGCGTATCGATTTTCGGATACTCGTCCCCGGTGCTGCTGCCACGTGGTTTGGATATTAGATTAAGACTAGAGAGCCAAATCAGCGTCCTTCAGCGCCAACCGAAATCTACCGATTTTTGGAGATTTTAACGCCGCGTACTGACTCTAATATCCTACCTACTGCGCCAATTACTTTAGCTGCAGCCGAAGGACTTAAAAAAAAAAACAATTCTTAAAATATAAATTTAATAAAAGTAAGATTACATTAATTCTATAACTAAATTAATATGATTAGCTAGGTCGAAGTGTGACCGAAGAATGACGAAATCCGATGCTCACTTCCACGGGCGTCGGGTTGTCGGCGCCTGCTGACTCGGCGTCTCGTGTCACGCGGCTCCGTCGTGTTCGTCTTTAAGTAGGTTTTACATGCTTGGCGATTTTCGTGTAATAGAACTACGTAATTTGTTATGAAAATATAGGTTAATGCTATAAAGTATAAACATATGTATCTATATTAATAATTTCGTCAAGCAGTACAGTAGACTCGATCGAAACCTGATCTTAATAATAAAATTATATTAATTAATAAATGAAAATTAATTAAACCTAACTTACCTCCTCTCCTACGTCGCGCCGCTGTCTACTCTCCGTCCGTCTTACGAATTTTCGATCAGAACACGTGACCTGACGCAAGTTTAACATTTTTTACCCATTACAAAAAAGTGCACAACGCCGCTAAAGAAGTTTTCACTTCAATAAATGATGGTTAATAATAATTTAAAAAATACGTTATATTAATAGATGTCACACAGGCGAAGTCGGGACGTGGTTTAATCTTACAATAAAACCATATAAAGTTAAGCAAATAGCAATTTTACCATCATTGCAAGACAGTTCTTGATCCACTTCAAAGTCTTGTCGGCCTCTTTGATGTTTTTGTGAAAAAAAATTCGCAGTTGCAGCCCAGAGTCGGGGAGTTAGCTAGTTAGTTTCACCCGCGTGCCTCGGAAAGTATGTAAAATCGTTAGTTCTGCTTCTGATTTCTCTCCTGACTGACAGTGAAGTAACAGTGAGTGATCTGAGCTTGCACACACTCTTGTTTCGAACAGTAAGGAAGCGAGTTTCATTACAGGCTGGCAATTGGTCTTATTCCTCAGGGGTGTAACTGATATATACGTGTGTAGTACGGTCATCCAACCAGTAATAAACGAGTGTTACAAGACAGCGGTTGTTTCATTGCATTCACAAACATATCATTGGCGACGAAGTAGGAGTACCCACAAATAAAAAAAAATGGCTTATCTGGGAAATCTGCCTATTTTTGACCATAAGTTAAGTGAATGGTCAATTTTCAAAAGCAGACTAACTCAGTTTGCGAAGATAAATCGCGTCGAAGAAGTGAACAAAAGTGGAATTCTTCTCACCCATCTTACGGATGAAACGTATCGCTTGGTACGAAACTTAGCGTACCCGCAAGACTTAGAATCTCTAAGTTACTCGAATCTCGTTAAATTACTCGAAGGTCATTTCAAGCCAAAAAAATGCTCATTTGTGGATAAAGCAAAATTTTTTGGGGCAACCAGAAATCCAGGCGAATCATTGGGAGACTGGGCAGCGCGATTGAGAGGTCTCGCAAGCAATTGTGACTTCGACACTGCCTTGGAAACGAATTTAAGAGATCGTTTCGTCCTCGGCCTGGGCCCTGGCCCGGAACAAGATAAGTTGTTCGAACAAGACCCGTCCACATTGACACTGTCAGTAGCTATGGAGCTAGCCGAGCAGGCGGCGTATGCCAGGCAGGCGAAGGTTATGTTGTGCACCAGCGAACAGGCTCCAATTAAGGAGGAACCGGTATACCGAGCGAAATTTCAAGGTCAAGGAGACAGCGGCGCGGTTATACGGCGTCCTAATGCTGGCAGGACATCAGCAGGTCGCGACCAACCGAGAGATTTTTCTCGTTGTTCGGTCTGTGGCTTGAAGAACCACCAAAGTGATAAGTGCCGTTATAAAAGTTACAAATGTCAAAAGTGCGGTGAAAAAGGTCATTTAAAGAAAGTGTGCGATAGTGTCAATAGATCGCGGATGTACCATATCGAGTCGGTAAGCGAACCAGAGCAGGTCAAGGACACGTCTTGTGAGGAGTGCCACAATTTTAATTTGAGGTATGTGACTGATAAGCCCATTTCAATTGATGTAATAATAGGTAATCAGTGTATGACAATGGAGCTTGATTCAGGATCAAGTAAAAGTGTGATTTCTTATAATAAATATAAGGAAAAATTCTTAAAATATTCATAACGTAGTAGTTCTGTAAAAATGTGCTTATATAACGGACACAAGATTGATCCATTAGGTTATATTACTGTAGAAACTAGTTACAATAACAGTACAAAATTGATTAAATATTTTGTTGTCAAAAATGGGGGACCGCCTATACTAGGTAGGGATTTCATGACCGCCTTTAATTTTGTGATTACTACTAAATTAAATTACATAAGAAATGATTCCGAATTGCATGAGTTATTAAATAAATATTCGGCGTTGTGGCGTGACGAGTTGGGCGCATTTAATAACTTTAAAGTCAGTTTGCAGTTGAAGGCGAATGCTGTGCCTAAGTTTTTTAAGCCGCGTACTGTACCCTTTGCCCTCAGAGATAAAGTCGAACAAGAGCTAAACCGATTAGTGCACTTGGGTATCCTTGTTCCTATTAATTATTCTCAATACGCCACCCCCATTGTGCCAGTTTTAAAAGATAATGGCCAAGTTAAAATCGCAGGTGATTTTTCTATTACATTAAATAAGGATCTCATAATAGAAAAATATCCCCTGCCTCGAATTGAAGAGGTTTTTGCCAAAATTGGAGGGGGGGAGCACTATAGTAAAATTGATTTGAAAAACGCTTACAACCAGTTCGTCCTAGATGACGCGTCTCAGGAGCTCACGGCAATTAATACGCATAAAGGACTTTTTAAATACACTAGGTTAGTGTACGGCCTTTCTAGTGGTCCAGCCATTTTTCAAAGGAGCATGGAGACACTCTTATCAGGAATAGACGGGGTAAGCATATGGCTTGATGACATTTGTGTCACGGGCCTCGATAGAAATTCCCACATGCAGCGGCTAAGTAAAGTCCTAGATAGACTATGTAAGGCAGGCCTACGTTTACAAAAAGACAAATGTCAATTTTTCAGAGAAAGCGTCAGGTATTTGGGTTACGTGATTAGTAAAACGGGATTAAGAACTTGTCCGGATAAAGTACAAGCCATTCTTAGTGCACCGGAACCAAATAACGTCACCGAAGTTAAAAGATTTCTAGGAGTAGTCAACTACTATAGAAATTTTATTCCAAACGCCTCTTCTGTACTGAGTCCTCTACATGAGCTATTACGTAAAGATGCAAAATGGGAATGGGGAAAACGGCGGCGACAAAGCGTCGCAGCGATACGGCGCGAACTGGCGTCAGAACGCGTGTTGGCTCATTTCGAGCCAGCGGCGCAGCTAGTGCTGGCGGTGGACGCCGGCCCGACCGGTCTCGGCGCCGTACTCTCACAAAGGGCGGAGGACGGCATCGAACGCCCGCTAGCGTATGCATCTCGCTCACTTACGAGCAGTGAAAAAAACTATAGCCAGATACAGAAGGAAGCGACGGCCATTATTTTCGGGGTCCGACGCTTTCATCAATATTTGTACGGTCGCGAAGATCCTTTTATCCTGAAAACCGACCATAGACCATTGGTATCTATTTTTAATCCTAAAACAGGTATTCCTGTTACTACTGCGCTAAGACTGCAGCGATACTCAGTTATATTGTCCGCTTATAACTATGTCGTACAATATGTATCTAGCGGAAATAATATTGTGGCCGATTACTTCTCACACGCTCCGGTAAAATGCGTCAACGAGTCATCGAACGATATAGATACAAACGATATAGACACTCATTATGCAGTTAGGTTTCTCGATGCGTCATCGCCGGCCACTTCGGCCCGCGACGTTGCGCAGACGACGGAGCGAGATAGGACGATTAAAACCGTGCTTAGGTACATGCAACACGGGTGGCCGCGTAAATTAAAATGTAAATCTATTTTACCTTATTTTCATTGCAAGTCCGATTTACAATATGAGAATGGTTGTCTTTTTAAGGGACATAGGATTGTTATACCACTCGGGTTGAGAGATAGAATGTTACGCGAGCTTCATGATTCTCATTTAGGAATAACCAAAACTAAATGTAACGCTAGAAGTAGAATGTGGTGGCCCGGTATTGACCGGGAAATCGAACGCTGGATCGGATCATGTGCGACTTGCGCAAGCGTGCGGGCCGCCCCGCCGCGCGACCCCCCCGCGCCCTGGCCTCCCTCCACCGCGCCATGGCAACGAGTGCACATTGATTACATGACTGTAGGGCAGAGGGTATATCTGGTAATCGTCGACTCCTACAGTAAATGGATAGAATGCCTATACATGCATAACGGAACCTCATCTAATGCTTTAATAACAAAATTAAAAGGCGTTTTCTCTAATTTTGGAATACCAAATGTTTTAGTGTCCGACAACGATGTAAAAATTAATTCACTCGAGTTTCAGACATTTTGTTCATCGAATGGCATAAAATACATGACGTCACCCATTTACCATCCGCCAAGTAACGGTCAAGCTGAGAATTCAGTAAGAACATGTAAGAAAATGTTAAAATGTATATTAATTGACAATTTACCTTTGCACAAAGTTCATGACATGTTATTAGGGTACCTATTTAACTATAGAAATACCGTGCATTGTACCACGGGTGAAACGCCGGCAAAGTTAATGTTCGGCAGAAATTTGCGGTCGCGTCTCGATTTGATATTACCCTTAAAAAATCATAATTCTAATTCACTTACGGCAGCCGGGAAAAGATCTTTTGAAATCGGTGATATCGTTTGGACCCGATGGTACAGTTTACGAAAAGAATCTTGGCAGTTAGGTAGAATAAAGGAAAAAAATAGGAAATAAAATGTATAGAATTCATATTAGGGACATGGAGGTTTGGTGCATTAGACATGTGGATCAAATTATTAGATATACGGGTTCAGACAGTAGTGGCGACGATATTGTCGCTGCTGAGAAGACTCGTTGCCCCTCCACGTCGCCGGCTACTGTAAATGCACACCCTCCCGCGCAACAGCCTATGTTTCCGGGTATAAGTAATACGGAGCAAAGTATGGAACAGGCTACAAATATGCAGGCGGGTGAGCTGCAATCGCCCTCGAATACTGAAGCGCCGAATCTTGGTTCATCTGACCACGGTGAGGCAGAAGAAGTAAGTGACTGTGAGACTAGGTATGAGAGGGACAACATTGCCCCCGTAGAAAGGCCTATGGCAGAAACGGAGGCTGTGCCGTCCACAATTGGCGATTCCCATGTACCGCCAACATTGCCACTTTTAGCCACACGCCCGAAACGTACAAGACCAGCGGTGGATTATAAAAAGTATTTTTAAGTAGCGATTGTTAATTATAGTTACGCAGAGATCAAGTTTGCTAATTATTATTAATAGGTATTATTAGTTGTTAAGTTTATGTAAAAAAGTTTTTTACTGTATTTAATTACGAAACCTTGTTACCAGGTTCCAAAATTAAGTGGGGAGGAATGATATATACGTGTGTAGTACGGTCATCCAACCAGTAATAAACGAGTGTTACAAGACAGCGGTTGTTTCATTGCATTCACAAACATATCAGTAACACATTCGTGGCCCTTGTTGTTTGAAGATGGTTGCAGTTGAATATATATCTATAAGTATGTAAACTGCAGTAGTCACATCCAGTGGAACGGAATACAATTGTTTTTCATCACAATATAAACAGTTTTATCTGCGATTTCTATAACAACCTATGGAGCGAGCTACCTCTGTAAATTCCAAGTTAAAAAGTTAAAAAAAAAATTCAAGTAAAGTTCAGGAAAACTTATTGACTTCGTGGTTAAGGAGACGTGACTGTTGTAAATCTTTAAGCTTCATGTATCGTTTAGCAATGTAGAAAATGTGTTAGAACAAGATCACAGGGGCACCATACGTATTAGTATGTAGTATGATCGCATGCATTTCTGCTAGTTTTGGCCAGACGGCCATTATCCAGGTAAATTTTTCGTTAATTTCATCAGGCTAAGTTTTACGTATATGTTAGATAATATCGTTAAAATCAGATGTCAATACTACCAGACACTTTTCATCGGCAGTGTCGCTTTTTTTAAAGCCCTCAAAAAATTTACTCAGTAGCACTTATATTCTGAAGCTCCATTTTTATATATGTGTAAGGTATGAAGGCAGTCCAGATTCAAGGGATCAATTATTCCCTAGATCCAATTTTAATGCCTATGTAGGTAAGAGTAGTAGTAGTATTTGAACCCACGGCACTTAGCATCGCAACTCAATGCTCAGACACTACGCCACGGAGACGTCAATGTTTATATTTCTTTTATACGACAAAGCTGATGAACGAGCACAAATACACCTGTTGGTAAGTGATCTCCGCCGCCACTGAAAATCTGCAACACCAGACGAATTGAATGTGCGTTGTCAGCCTTTGAGATAGAAGTAGACTCTTTCCTTACAGGGTCTTTAAATCATATCAGTTCACAAAAAACCACTAGTGACCGAATGCGGTCTGGAGTACATTCTTTTTATAATCAATGAACGGCCTTGAGATGCTATCACTATTTCACATGATCAACTCTTACGACACCTTCATAACGACATGGGGTTATGAATTACACAGCCATTTATTTATTTATTTGGTACATCAATATGCTACATGTCTACATTGCCATTACCATACAGCCTATCAAAAGTTCACTGATGAACTTAGTCCTCCTCGTAGATTTCCTCATAGGGGAATGTTTGCTATAGTGGCCACGCTAGGCAAACAGGTTAGCAATCGCAGTTTTTTTTTATTCACCCGTTTTTTTTTTCTCTGTCACCTCTTACGACACACACACACCTTGAATTCCTCCTACGCTGACGTCGATCACGTACGTCGGTCACGCGTACTTATGTACATTGTATTCTATATAGCCCCACACTAAGACGCTGACGACAGCGGCACGTAGTTTGCTACATTAGTACGCGCGACCGACGTCGGCGTAGGAAAAATTCAAGCCTAAGTTTAGAATTGACACGAAACCCAATTACTGGTGATTTACATCATTCACTTATTTTTATAACATAGTTTTAAAGTATATAAATTTACGTCATTAGACCCGGCAACATTTAACAGTGAGCTCATCAATAAGCTAATGATACTTAAACTTTGAAAGGGTAGTCATAGTTAATATGAATATCATTTACACCGTTAATTACACTGTAACTGCGAGGCATTGTGATTAGGGGTGCATGTCTGCGTTAGGTTAGTCTGTACATCACGGCAAGGACATAATTTTCTTAATAATCTTTAAATTAATAATCTTACTTAAATAATAAATACTAATACCTTAGCTTCATAAAGTTTCTCAGTTGTTTGTGGTTTACACGGCAGAGTTCGGCCTTCGCCCGCTGTGTTGGAGACGCTACATTACCTTGTTAACTTTTGTTAAACAAGCTGGACGGCCATTTGGCGCAGTGGCTTATAATAAAGTCAAGGCGCTGAGGGCGGCGGATTCAAATCTCGCACGGAATAAGTACTTGTAGTGGTCTACTAATGACAACCCCGGGTCTGGATGTCAATATATGTATGTAAACTGCTTCCGATATAGAAGAAAATGCTAGTGTAGGTGTAACGTTTATTTAAAGAAAAATAAATGTAACATTTTACTTTCGTAAGAAATATTTGCATTGGCTAGTATTAAGATGTGTTATATAGACCTGTATCAGCAAGTTAGATAATAAGTCCATTTGTCCTGCTCGGCAATAAAACAGTCATTATACCATGTACCGGCGTCAGGGTCGCGCCTTGGGAGATATAGCCTGAGAGAAATGTTTTTCAGCGACTCGAGTAATAATAATAAAGATTATGCGGGTGTTATAAATTCAGCCTGTTTTTACCCGCGACGGAACGGAGAAGGTGTGATGCGTTTATGGTGAGACGTGGGTGTTATGGTGTTAGCTTGCTAGGGGGCGCTGCAATAAGAAAAAATCACTCATTACAATTAATTGTAGCGAATTTTTTCCTCGAGAAGGGCTCCGACTGATTTAGGACGTGGTTATCGATATCTTATAGCGTACTAGCGATCTGGCCCGGCTTTGCACGGCTGATTTCTAGATTTCTAGATTTATACGTGGTAGAGCCATGCTGCAGCTATATTAACCCGGCGGTACTCGCTAGGTGTTTACATGCACGAATACTCGCTACCGGGTAAAAAATACCACATAATTTAAATTGACATTATCTTGGGAAAATAAGTTTGCATTACAAACTTTAATGGGTGTATTTAGTTTACTAATACTATGTCTAATAAATAAAAGAAAATTAAAAGTTTGAATTATTATTTATTTCAAATTATAGCTTATCCTAAAAAAATACAAATTCTTACAACAATTCTTCATAGTCTTTAGAATAAAATCCAACAAAACAATATTTTTTCTTAGGTATCACGTAAAATTGAGATCAAAAAATTTATAAAACGACTTATACACTACCAAACAACAAAAAATATAAATACTGTTTATATTAAATGAACATCGAGAAAATAATCGTCAAACATTATGTTTCAAAAAACTTGTACCTAATCTAACTATTTTGCTTTGACATAAAAATCGCCACAAATTGGGGTCGTATGCTCACGGCATATTCTTTTGGAACACAATTTACCAAGACGTCTTAGTTTTTCGGTCCTTCTTCCATTCACATACTGCACAACGGGAAGCAGATGGACGGTCGCAAGCTGAGGGTGTGCTTGTGTGCGTGGCTTCGTCATTCGGAGTCAGCATTGAGCATACAATCAATTTTTGTTTGATAATTTTGGCAAATTAGCTACTGTTGACCTCTTTTTTATCTGTGGCATCACAAGGGCCAGAAAGCCAGTTTCTTTTAAAGCGATCCTTCTCTGAGCCATCACAGCTCCACTATTTACTTTATTTGGCCATTCACTATCACGTACGCATTAATGCCGCCGACGTTCAAAAGACCATAAAACAAAACCAATGGCCATCTTTTGGTAGCTTGTGCTACTGAGTAGTACCACACATCTCATCTACAACATCGACGCCACATTTTTGTTCTATTATAGTCCATGATCATCTCGGGCTTTTTTTCTTCTCCAGAATCTTTTTTGCCATCATGGTGCATAGTTGACGCCAAGAGCACGACTTTATTTTTCTTTGGAACATAAGACACAACAGTACAATTTTCTTGAAATCCAAAAAGGGAACTGTGTACTTCCCGGTCTTTGGTTGAGGTAAATACAAGTGGAGTTTCAGCTTTATTCTTTTTCAAAGTACCCAATGCTGTCAAACCATAATCATTGAGCAAATCACGTAATAGCGGAAAACTAGTGAACCAATTGTCCATCACTATGTTACGATGACTATTCTTTATAGGTTCTACTAAGCGTTTGACGACTTCACTTGGTGAATTACTGTGATCATAAGGCCCATCATTTTCGCCAACATAAATTTCCATATTATTTGTATAGAAGGTTCGGTGGCGTCAGCCAACACAAATATCTTTATACCGTATTTACCGGGTTTGCTGGGTATGTATTGCCGAAATGGACAGACGGCCGCGAGTCTTCTCCAACTTTTCATCGATTGTTACATTTTCGCCGACAGCATAATATTTTTTTTATATTATTATTGAACTCTTCGAAAATCTCGCGAATGGGTGCTAGCTTATCTGTTTGCCTTCTTTCACCTCGTCTACGAATATTGTCAAACCGTAAACTCCGCAGTAAGAAATGGAACCTTTCTCGTGACATTGTGGCTATACAGACGTCGGAACCACTTCCATCTTTTTCCCAGAGATCTTTTGTGTTCAGATGACCACTTCGCAATCTTCCGCAGAAATAAAGTAATCCAAAAGAGCTCTAAGTTCAACGATATCTGTACTTTTACAATCGCGTTCCTCTTGAGAATTTAGACTTTAGCTCTTCTATATAAATGTTAGTATACTGGACTATCTTTAGTAAACACGTTTCCGGAGAAAACAAGATTCCAGGCTTCTAACATAGATGAACAAGTTCTGCCTTCGCCAATCGGTCCCGGCAAAAGATATAAAATGTTATGGGATCTTGTTCGTACACGTCGCGGCGGCTCACGAACTTGCCAGCGAGTTCTTTTGTCTTTCCAGTAAAACGACCTCGCCTCAAGTACTTAAGCGGTACATCCTCTATATATTCTTCAATCTTCAGTATTCTCAATTTGTAAATTCGAAGGAATACTCTCTTCCGACACTGAAGACCCATCTGAATCACTTGCTTCTTGCTCTGTTCCGCTTTCATGATCACTATGCTCCTCAAAATCTTCTATTTCTGACACATTTTCTTCTTCACTATCTTCTTGTTCTAGACATTCTTCTATAATTCGATCCGTCAGTATGGAACTCATCATGAACCAGCCTCTTAAACAAAATAATAACATAAAAAAACCACCAATAACATAAAAAAAATGTAACAAGACCGTCGCTACCGGGTATTTTTCACCCATACTCACTTTAACGTCCGTTGTAGCCAAGCGCCGCGCGCGAACTGGCCGCCCGGTGACGCACAACGCGTGTTAACTATTGGCCAGAGGTACTTAAAGTCGTGAGTTGCCACCATGTTTAGTAATAAAAATATCACGTGATTTAGGTACTCTGTGGTATTTTTTACCCAGCACCGCCGGGTTAATAGTATAGTTGTAGCACGAATGGGTCGGCTCGTCCGGGGAAGGACCACGCTCTCACAGAATACCAGCGAAAATAGCAGCTTAACACCTGCTGTGTTTCGTATGGTGAGTGTAGAGAACCGGAGACCCTTTTTACTGGAAAAGAGGCATTCCATCTTAGTCCTTACGGGTGACAACGCATCTGCATTTTGATCGCAAACGAGGATAGGATGTAGATGTCTATGGGCCCATAGCAACCACTTACCATCAGGTGGACTGTGTGCTCGTTTGTCCCTTATCCTATAAAAAAGATTTCGTCAACAGCGCCACCTATCGGGTCTGTTGTGAATCTAAACGTTCAAATCAATCTTAATCACACACACAAATTTCACCAAATTGGTCCAGCCGTTTAGGTCGAGCTCAGTTACATACACACGAATAAATAGATAGGTATCAAGCTAACTTACTTACCTATCCTAAACCAACAAATCTTAAGAAATACATATATACTTCACCCGCTTGCCTCGGAAAGCACGTAATATCGTTAGTTCTGCACCTGATTTTCTCTCCGGTCGTATCAGATTATCGTCCCATCGGACTGAGTGTGAAGTAACAGTGAGTGATCTGAGCTTGCACACACTCTCGTTTCGAACAGTAAGGAAGCGAGTTTCATTACAGGCTGTGATGCATTTCGTCTTATTCCTCAGGGTGCATCTGTGGCCACTTTTGTTTGAAGTTGTTTGTAGTTGAATATATCTGTATATTCAACTCTCTGAAATCTGAAATAGTCGCCTCTAGTGGAACGGAATATGTTTGTTTTGCATCAGAATATAAAGTTTCATCTGAGATTTCTATATTTACCTATGGAGTGAGCCG
>JAVANC010000018.1:44892094-45037187 GCA_033319125.1 Parnassius glacialis
TAACCACATCCAGCGCAGAGCGGTTCGAATCGTCGACAACCGAGTTGTTTCTGATCGGTTTGATACACTGGCACTGCGTAGAGATGTTGCAACTCTTTGCGTTTTTTATCGTATCTATTATGGGAAGTGCTCTGAGGAATTGTTCGGACTAATTCCAGCCGCTCAATTTCACCATCGCACATCGCGACAAAACTCGCGTTACCATCCATACCATCTGGATGATTGGCGGTTCACCACTGCGATTTAGAAGAAGTTTTCTCCCTCGCACAACTTCCTTGTGGAATCAATCACCACCAGCGAATTTTCCGGACCAATACGACTTAGGAACCTTCAAGAAAAGAGCTTACACCTTTCTAAAAGGCTGGCAACGCATCTGCGATTCCCATGGTGTTGCGGTTGTTCATGGGCGGCGGTAGTCACTTACCATCAGGTGTGCCGCATGCTCGTTTGCCCCCTATTCTATAAAAAAATATCATGTAATTACCACTTCAATACTAACATTATTAACAAGTGCTAATGTAAATATTTCCGACGGAAACCCAACAAGTTGTATCAAGAACTTTTGGTATGAAATGTATTCTGAAATTCTATGCTAAAAATAACCACTGAGTTCGCTCCAAATGCCACTAAAGCTCAAAGCAACGGAAAATACAAATTTTCAAAACGTTTTTGCACCGCTTTTAAAGTTAAATTCCTGACGCTTAAAACTTTTCGGTGTTCAACTCTTCGTCTTTTTAACTATCACATTCAGAGATATTGTGACATTAAAAATAAATAGTACAGTATTTAAAAAAAAAGTTAAGTAACATAAAATCTGTTACAGTTACATAACAAGTAGATAACTTTAGTAAGTAATACCAGTACACAAAATTTCTTCCTCTGTCTTTTTTCAGTATTACCATAATACTGTGTAACCTTACGATGCTTCTTCTGTAACCGTTCGAAATATTTTACGTCTATTCTCAAACGTTTTATTTGTAAATATTTTATTTAACAAAATATTATTTATCTTTGCGGTATTTTACTCTCTTTGGCTCGAAAATCGTTGGTCTTGCGCCTGATCTCTTTACGGTCGTATCAGAGTATTAGAGTGAGGGAAAGCCATATAATTTTCAAATTTTACACATAAATTTATTATTTCTATTTTATATAGAAAAAAAAACAACACGATCCGTCTAATGTTATGTGGAACTGTGGCCTATAAACGTTTACATTTATCCTCGATTAAGAATCAATATGCAGACACATTGTCAGTCATGAGGACTAAGATGGAGTGCCTTGTTTTCAGTAAAACGTGTGTCCGGTTCTTTACACTCACCATACGATACACAGCAGTATTAAGCTACTATTTTACTCTGGTATTTTGTGTGAGCGTGTGCCTTCCCCAGTTGAGCCCATCCATTCTTGCTACAACCATAATATGGCTCTACTACGTAAATACTAATATTGATTAAATGAATTAACTTATAAATCAAGTAATTAAATAATATTACCAGACTTTCCCGAGTCGTAACCCAGATTAAACTAAATATGATATTCTTTTCCCGGGCACATCGGCATTCATGTCACAATTTTCCTCTTCCTTGAAATCCTAATGTAAATTTAGTGGGCTCGTTGGCTCATTTTTTTCTTTAGAAATTTATAGTATAATTTATAATTCAAATTAAAAGCTAAAATATTTTTTTTAAATTTAAGTATGAAGCTCCAAAATTATTACAAAAGAATATATTAATAAGAAGTTTTTATTTAAAGACAAATATTTTTTTAATTTAAAAATTAAATATATAAAAATATTAATATATTTAATTTTAGATGTATTTTTTTCATAATATGGGTTAGTAGTAAAGAAAGCGGAAAAAACCCACGTGCTTTAAACAACTCACCATAATGTGTGAGTGGAAGATTTAGAAATTCCACCAATTTTATACGTGGAGCAGAAGTGCGGTGGTCTTGTTCTTCAAGATAGGTGACAACGCTCTCTTGAAGAACTACAGACCGATTTCCCTTCTGAGCCGCGTCTACGTGCTGTTTTCGAGAGTCATTACGAATCGTCTCGCGCGCAGACTTGACGATTTCCAGCCTCCCGAACAAGCCGGTTTCCGAAAGGGCTTTAGCACCATAGATCACATACATACCCTACGGAAAATTGTACAGAAGTCCGAAGAGTACAATTTGCCACTATGTCTGGCGTATGTGGACTATGAGAAAGCCTTTGATTCCGTCGAAATTTGGGCGGTGCTGCGGTCCCTTCAGCGGTGCCAAGTTGACTGTCGGTATATCGAAGTGCTGAAGTGTTTGTACAGTTGAGCTACGATGGCTATCCTAGTATAGAACCAGAGTACGAAACCTATCCAATTGCAGAGAGGTGTAAGACAGGGTGACGTTATATCCCCGAAACTCTTCACCGCTGCATTGGAAGACGTTTTCAAGCTTCTGGACTGGAAAGGATACGGAATTAACATCAATGGCGAGTACATCACTCACCTTCGATTTGCCGACGATATAGTCCTCATGGCAGAATCGCTGGAGGAACTAAGCACTATGCTCAATGACCTCAATAGTGTCTCCCAACGGATAGGTCTTTAGATGAACATGGACAAAACAAAGATTATGTTTAATGTCCATGTCACACCTATGCCGGTATTTGTTGGGAGCACTAAGCTCGAAGTTGTTGACGACTATGTTTACCTGGGACAAATAGTCCGACTAGGTAAGTCCAACTTCGACCGAGAGGTCAATCGACGGATTCAACTCGGCTGGGCAACGTTCGGGAAGCTACGACACATCTTCTCGTCAGACATACCTCAAAACCTTAAAACGAAATTGTACAACCAGTGCGTGTTGCCAGTGATGACTTACGGAACTGAGACGTGGTCCTTCACTGCTGGCCGTATAAGGAAGCTCAAGGTCGCTCAGCGAGCTATGGAGAGGGCTATGCTCGGAGTTTCTCTGCGTGATAAACTTAGGAATGAGGATATCCGCGGTAGAACCAGAGTAACCGACATAGCCCAACGGATTAGTAAGCTAAAGTGGCAGTGGGCCGGCCATATAGCTCGAAGAACCGACAACCGATGGGGAAGAAAGGTTCTCGAGTGGCAGCCTCGTATCGGTAGGCGAAGTGTAGGGCGTCCCCCCACGAGATAGAGTGACGACCTGGTAAGACATGCAGGAAGTCGATGGATGCAGGTGGCTCGGGACCGTGCTTTGTGGCATTCCTTGGGGGAGGCCTGTGTTCAGCAGTGGACTTGTGAAGGGCTGTAATGATGATGATGATTATACGTGGTAGAGCCATGCTGTAGCTATATTAGTGGTATAGTTGTAGCACGAATAGAATAGAATAGAATAGAATATTTTTTTATTCAATATTGATTATTACATAATTCTTATTGAAAGTCATTTTTTTATTTACCACTGGTTCGGAAAATACCTCTGTCCTGGCCAGCAAGAACCAGCAAGAAACCCAGCGGGATTTTTTTTCAAACATCACTTAACAATAATTTCGTTTATATAATTTTTAATGATTTTTCATAGAACCAGCATGTTGGCGATCACCTTATTCCGAGGGGTTATTTTCATTCATGTTTTACTTGATATTATAATAACCCATTTTGTACAGTTTCTCTTTAATAAAACTTTTTAACTCGTTTATTGACAAACTTTGAATAATTGATAGAATCAGGCTTTACTTTGCGGAAATCCATTATAATGGGGTTGTTATAGATTAATTTGCTTAATTCCGCGTAAAGAAAGAAAATGATGTGTCCTGCCCAGCTTTAAGGGGGACCTCCCACCCTCCCTCAATCGCGCGCACTATACCCGTCGCCGTCAATCCCAGCACTACCATCCTCAGCACCACCACACTAGGCAGGACACACCACTCTCGAAAATACGACACGTGTTTCGCCTCTACACGAGGCATCCTCATGTGAAGTAGTTGACTTAGCGGCCAGCCTCCGCAGAGTCTACTTCACCTGAGGATTTTCTTTCTTTACGCGGAATTCAGCAAATTAATTTATAACAACCCCATTAAACTTTGAATATGTTCTGGGATTTTGTTGTAAAAGCGTATACAATGCCCCATAAATGAATTACTGATTCTGTGGAGTCTAGTAACTGGTATTACAAGCTTATGTTTGTTCCTAGTGTTTAAAGTATGCACATCTTTATTCTTATTAAAGCTATTTATGTTTTTATGTACATACATTACATTTTTATAAATATATTGCGATGCCAAAGTTAATATGTTTATTTCTTTAAATTTTGGTCTGAGGGACTCTTTACAATTTAGGTTATAAATCGGCTAACGGCTCTCTTTTGCAAAACAAATATAGCTACAATATCAGTCGCATTACCCCATAGCAAAATTCCATAAGACAATACGCTATGAAAGTAACTAAAATACACTAAGCTAGCTGTCTCAACATCTGTGAGACTTCTAATCTTTCTTACAGCATATGCTGCAGGACTAAGTCTGGTTGCTAATTTAGATATATGGGCGCCCCATTGAAGTTTCGCGTCAATAGTAATACCGAGAAAAACAGTGGTATCCACAAGACTCAACTCCTCCCCATTTAACAGTACATTGGTAATCGAATGTTTTACATTAATGGGTCGGCTCGACCGAGGAAGGACCACGCTCTCACAGAATACCAGCGTAAAATAGTAGTTTAACGCTGCTGTGTTTCGTATGGTGAGTGTAGAGAACCGGAGACCCTTTTTACTGGAAAGAAGGCATTCCTACTTAGTCCTCATGGGTGACAACGCATCTGCATTTTTATTCGCAAACGAGGATAAATGTAGATGTCTATGGGTCACAGCAACCACGTACCATCAGGTGAACTGTGTGCTCGTTTGTCACCCCATTCCTAAAAATAAAAATGAGACGTTAAGTACTTTTTTTAATATCGCTAACCGGGAAGTCAATCGTTTCTAAGTCAAAAAGTTTCTATATCAACATCAAAAAGATTTAAAAAAAATCTTTATATCGTGTGAAGCTGCACTGAAATCTGAAAAAAGAGATCCAAAATTTAAAATTTAAATCCGCGGTGAGTAGGACCGTATGATAATTAAGTGACTAGTTTGAGGTTTTTTTACTATAGCTTTAATATTGTATAAGTTAAGTAAAATTTTATTTTAAATCCATATATTGTGGAATCTGAAAACACAGTTTGCGGCCTGAGTGTTTAGAATTAATTGAAATGTATAAATTATTTTTGATAAATTTAAAATAAAACAAAACAATTATAATGTGGCAAAACACCCTAATATGAATGTAATCGGGCAGAAGCTGAATTTGTCCTAATTATTTTAAATTAACAGTTTCCCTGTCCACGATATATACACAATAGTTAAACATTTGAAATCTTCATAATATATGATCCATGGAACAGGAAAAAGGGTTAAGGTTATGTTTTTTTTTTTTAGAATTTGTTTCGGTAAATCTGGAAAACTTGAAATAATGTCAAAGTGTGTAATTTTCACAGGACAGGATTATAGTGTCTGAGTGTATGGGCAGACACAAGTGCATGCTATTGGTAGCACGATGGAATGATAATCGGACATGACTGGAGAAGAACGACGACGTACACGGGCGAAACCGCCAATTTCCTGACACCGGGCCGTTACTAAGAATTTCTTGACAGAAAAATCTAATAACTGATTTTTTTTGTTACAGATCCGGGATTCGAACCAGGACTTCATGATCAGCAGTCGCGTTTACGACTACTGAAACATCTAGGAAGTTAAAATAATAAAATATGTTAAAACAATTATTCTAGTATACATTTCGTTCCCACTAGCTAATTTTGATGACCATTGGAACTCGGTTGAGTATTCAGTGTGGCCTTATGCTAAGAAATTTGGAGACTTATTTAATATACATTAAGACTTTATCTATGAAATATATTTTTAAGTTATAAACACTTGCAATAGAATAATTCTTAAATGGAATTCACTCTAAATATTTTAACCACAGTGTTCTGTGTCTGGATTTTTTTTTGTATAATATAACTTAATTAAGTAGAGCCTCTTTAATTAAAATAAAGATAATATATATTATATTCTTTTAAATTTAATCATTACGAGCTGTAAATGTATAGAAAATTGCGCTTTAGTTAGCTTTATTACTAATTGGCGTGCGTAATGCAATCAGAAGGCATGAGAGTGAGTAAGTGGGTCAGGTGAGCGAGCCGCCGCGCCGCGGTTTTTAGATTTATTTGTATGTTTATTTGGAAGGAAATTATGCTCATTATTACATCGTGTATTGTTGGTGTCAGAATATCCATTACCCCATATTATCCCGTGGGTGTCGCAAGAGGCGACAGAGCGGAACAAATCATGAGATGGGCAACGCTTGACAAGCGTGGCAACTATAGCAAATATCCTCCTATGAGACAATCTATGGAGGAGGTCTATGTTCAGCAGTGAACTTTACTATGTTGTAATGGATGTTTATTTATTTATTACAAAAGCAAAACACACTTGGATTTTCTCCTCTATTTTAAGGCACACAAATACTTGTTCAAACACACGGCCTTCGGCGCCGCAACTCATTGCTAAGCCATTGCTGTCAAACGGCTCTACGAAGGAATGGCCCACGTGACATTAATTTATTTGTGCCACCTTAATTTTTAAAACATAATTGACGATTCGCATCTACCGCGGACCTTAATTCACTTGTGCGTGTGAAATAGTAATGGGATGTTGACGTGTCCGCGTGTGCGTGAGGGACAAGCCGCAAATATCCGCAAACAATACAACATGTGCATGTGTCGCATGCTCTTTTAATAAATGCTTACGTATGATAAGAAAACTGGAAGTTAATTATGCAAGTAGAAGTAAAGATTATATCCGACTATTTAACTTTCATTTTGCATAATTAATGTATATGTCACTGATTTCGATTACAGCGCACTCTGTTATAACGCTCTTTAATTGAAATTATTTCAGAAAAAGGGAAAAACACTCGGCTTACTAGTCGTTAGAATATATGGCTATTACGTCACAGACGTTGGATTTAACTTTCAGATATCTTTTATTGTTCTTTGAGTCTACTTGTGGCTCTGCATTCTAGATTACATCTTATGCTATGCGTGTTACTTCGGGCATGAGTTGAACTGACGAGTGAGCTACAGTGGTAGCACGTACTCTCTACTTACCAGTTGACAAATTGGAATTTTATGCTATAGCTACTGACATGATTGAACACAAATTTCACTCAGGAGTAAGCTATCGCCGAGTCTGTTTCGGAGTGCAATATTACCGACGATGTTGTGTTATTTCTAGAGCAGTGGTGTGTAATGGTGTGAATGATGTGATGGTGGTGTAAATTATTTAAAGTTTTGGTGACAAGGACAGAAACAGTTCATACAGAAGGCGGAAGGGAAATGATCTTCAGACTAGATATAACATTTTATCGGATCGTAATCCATTTTAAAATCTTTTATTGAATATACATATTTACATACATGGTAGAGCCATGCTGCAGCTATATTACTGGTATAGTTGTAGCACGAATGGGTCGGCTCATCCGGGGAAGGACCATTCTCTCACAGAATACCAGCGTATAGTAGCCGCTTAATGCTGCTGTGTTTCATGTGGTGAGTGTAGAGAACCGGAGACGCTTTTTACTGTAAAAGACGCATTCGATCTTAGTCCTCACGGCTGAAAATGCATCTGCATTTTATTCGAAAACGAGGATGGATGTAGATTTCTACCGGCCACAACAACCACTTAACACCAGGTGGACTGTGCTCGCATGTCACCCTTATCCTATGAACAAAATCGCAAAACATATGAAATGGGGTCAAGAATTCATCATTATTACTTACAAGACTCTACATACAAGACTTAAACAATGTCTAATTAAAAGAAGTAATCAATTTATGGTACGCTTCGTGTTCTAGTGTTAAAGTTGCTGTTTGCATCTTAAACACGCTCACGTATTGTAATATTGTTACGTGCGCTTATTACAAGGATAAAGAATAAGGATATAGAAAAATAACAGTGTTTTAGAAGAGCTACGACGGGTCTAATGGCTTATATGCATATCAGTTTAATAGTGTAAATTCTCAGAGCCCTGGCCTGGGCATGACTGTAATTGTTAATTGCAACTTTAAACGATTTAGCAAGTTTTTGTCAGTTAACAATATTATACTAAATTCAATAAGTCCGCGCGAAGAGCTTGTAATCCAGACATGCAAAAACACGTTAACACGCATTGATTCACCGTGTCGAGTTATTAATTTTCACAGGGAATATTACATATTGTTGTTTAGACTAGCAGTACGTGGTAGGACACCTTTACTGTCTAGTAGTCCGCCTGGTGTCACCGCCGCTCTGCTTATACTGTTTTGTTCCGGTCCTGAGGAGAGAGCCGTATAGTTACAGACTGTGAGGCTTTCCATCCAAGTCCTCAGAGATGCCAATGCATCTGTAGATTTCTTTGTTTGAAGTTGGCTGCAGAAGTCCACGTACTGCAGTAACCATTTACAGTTAGTTGCAATATAAGTTAATTTATCACTTCTGTTTGATATAAAAAGACTTGTTCGCTTTAATATTTTTTTAAGATATTTCTAATCATACTTATACAAAGAACACTTGGTATTTTGAACATACATAGGAGCAGATACTAACAAGACTAAAATCAGAAGATAAGATTAACAGAGCTGTGAGCTAAGCCTTTATTACAGTAGACACTACACATATACAAGTAATCTCTGTTTTAAGTGTTAATATGTACGTGAACTATTATAGAAATTGTATGTAACCTTCAGCTCGTGGTGATTACAACAAATTTTAATATATTCAGTATCCCAAATAAACCGCTCCGGAGTGTTTCATGAATATTTAACATTCCGCTACACTGACCTGGATCTAGTCGGAGGAACGTTACGGATTGAATATTCCTTGTTAGTTCAGTTCAGCCCTTAGTATCCGTTTTGAATAAAATATGATTACAAGTTTAATGCTCTTAGTAGCCGTGTAGTAGCGGAGTAAGAGAATCCACTATTCCACATCATCTCCTGGTTGTCGTAAGAGACGACAGAGGGAAACTGAAAGAGGAGATTGCCTCCACGATACAGGAGAAAATCCTAGTGTGGGGGTAACGTTTTATAAAAAAAGGAAAATAAGAATAAGAATAAAAAATAAGGAGATGGTCAGCAGCGTCTTCCTGTTATTGTTTCCGCTGCTGAACAAAGTTCAGATGCATTGTTAACCCTGAGGATTAAGATGAAATGCCTTGTTTCCAGTTAAGAGTCTCCGGCACTGTTTAGAAAGATCCCTATTTTGATATGACGTTATAATGATGGTGATGCTGATAATGATAACTGATTTTTCTAAGGTTACACGATCAGCTTAACTGGGTAGTTAGGTCCGTTTTCTATCTAAAACTTTGTTATCTGTTTAATTTGATTAAAAAAATTACAGACTGTTAAGCGCTCCGTCCAAGCCTTAGCGATTACAAAAAAAAAAATTAAATCTTCTTTGTTTGAAGTTGCTCATAGATTTTTATATACTACAGTAGTAATTCCACATTGGGTGTACAAATTATTAATAACTACAATTATGTTTATCAACTAACTGTTTTGTTTCCAGCAAACAAAACAGTATAACTGTTTAGTTTAGCACATAATTATGGATGGTCATAAGCAATGACTGCTTATGCCATATAATTGCAGAAAAGTAATATTGCATACTTACATGTATATTAATACGTAAAAAGAAAACTTTGTACCGCTTTTTGCACTTATTGTGCGCACGGAGCACTATGAGATTAGGTATTGTTAAAGTTTACATAGAGATGGATTGCAGTAAGCTAAAATTTGTATATTATGTATAGAACAAACAGATAAAACAAAACATTCACTATTAACGTTCATACTGCTAATATAAAACACAATAGCCTGTGGTTAAAACTTAGAGTAATAATGTAAAATTTATTGACTTAGCTGTGGTTTCAAATGTTCCTCTTTCAATAGTCTGGACTGTATCTCAAGACAGAAATGCGTTTGTTTATAACACATATTTGTGTCGTATATAATTGTGCAGTTCAAAGTGAAATACAGCTTGCATAATACATCTTTGACGACCACTAGACGACTACTGGTATAAGAAACAATGTCACATTTTATATTTTATTTTTTAGCTGAGTGTAACGTAGCTCGCTTATCTTTAGAGTGCCTATCATCTCAGAGATAACTTACTTTTTTACTTTTACTTTTAACTTACTTTATACAACAAAAGAATAATTAATAAAAAGTTTCTTAAATTCAAACTATCAGTTCCTAGTTAACTCGTTCTTATTCGGTTATTAAATGTAATCAATCGAGAGCCTGTATTAATTTTATCCAACCATTTATGTATACAGTTAAATAAACTAAATAGAATAACTTCGTCTAATTCGAGTATAAACATATTATTTTGGCAACGGTTTGATCAAGTTTCCATGTGTATGCATGCACTAATAGGATTCGGATCCTTAATGCTAAAGAATTAGGATAGAAATATTTTATGCAATATTTTTTTTCTTAATTTCTGTATCACTTAGTGCAGATTTACTGCCGGATATCGTCTGCTACACAAAAGAACATATTTATCATAATAGCCAGCCCTGGCAGACGGACAAGCGATCGTTGTATCAGATAGTTTAGTATTGTAAAGCTGCACCTTGTCGCTGATCTCTGGATATTTTACGTGTGGTACGTATATTGTCATATTGCCATATCTATTTAAGGCCATGAGATATTCCTGGCATTTCATTATTAGCCTACGACACCCGCAAGACAATTTGAGGATAAGGATTATTTTAGACCATCTTAGTCCTCAAAGGTGACAACGCATCGGTATACTACTATGTTTGAAGTTGGTTGCAGATGTACTACACACACAGTATGTAACTACACACCATCAGGTTGACGATAGGTACTTGCTTTATCACTTTAGATTTATAAAAAAAATCACAGAAGTTTATATAATTTTATTCAATATACTTTTTAAGGAAGTACTTTATATAAATATACTGAAAGGTATTATTACTTTTATTATTATATTATTTTTATCTTTTTATCTTTCAGACGGATTAATGAAAAGCCTCGTATTAGGTGTTCATTACACTACATTCTCTTTAATAATTCATAACTTTTGAATTATTTTAAATCGGTAATATTCAGATCGAGAAACCACAAAATTAATTATGATAGATATTACATGATTACCAATAGAATGGGTTCTTTTAGCTAGATTTTTTTTTATAGAATATGGGTGACAAACGAGCACACTGTTCACCTGATGGTAAGTGGATGCTGTCGCCAATATACATCTACATTTATCCTCAATTAAGAATCAAAATGCAGATGCGTTGTCACCCTGAGGACGGAGATGGTTCTCTACACTCACCACACGAAACGCAGTAGCATTAAGCTGCTATTTATTTTATGTTATTTATTCTGTGACAGTGTGGTCCTTCCTCGAACGAACCAACCCATTCGTGCTGCAACCAAAATATAGGTGCAGCATGGTCCTACCACGTAAAAAAAATAAACCTTTTTTTTACGTGGTATAATAAACCTAAGCAAACCGCGTTTCATTAAAACTTTTCGTATTCTGATTTACAATCCGACTGGAAGTTTCTGCAGACGTGACTTAGCATATTGAATAAAACATTTAAATATTCAACTATTTTGTTATTAAACTCTGTTTACGTAACTCTCTTTTGATGTGACTGAATCTGAAAAGTTATTCTTCGGGAAATTACTTCTTTACAAACTGCGTTGTCGTTGCTCGCACTCGCATCTCTACTCGCATACGTGGACGCGAGTATCCTGTCTGTATTCTGACTAATAAGTAAACTGAAAAAAAAACACGACCTGCATTTCAACTACTTATTCTTTTTATGTTCTCCTTTTTTAATTCGATACTCGTTAAATGCCTTAGGAAACATGACATCTATACAGATAAATGAAATTGTAGTGCTTAATGATTTCTTATATTTACGCGAACACTACGCACATTGAATAAAACTATGTTTATGGATTTTATTGCGTCTAATTTACTTATTTTAATTTCCAACGCTTCGGGTACTCAACAGCAACCCATGGTCACGGGAGGGCTGAGGTGTTTGATGTCCCGATGTCATAGTTAGCCCGGCTACCTTCACTTCAGTTTCTGAATATTAAATTTTTGTTCGATCTACGCAGTATGAGCTTACAGTATCTTAAGTCTTGTAGTGGTATTCCTTTTTTGTTATTTTTTGTTTATTTAAAAAGCACTACTCCTACACTAGAATTTTCTTCTGTATCGTGGAGGCAGTTTACAAACATAAATTGCACGAGAACAATACAGACCCAGAACAATTACCTGTAGGCCATACAAATACTAGTTCCGTGCGGGATTGGAACCCGCGCAACAAATCATTGCAAAGCCACTGCGCCACGGAGCCGTCATATGCTTGGAATAAGATTTAATTTTCTTAACTATAGGATCCCAGGGTAGCACTAATCCATCTTCTTTATTAAAATTAGAATGTTTTTTATTTTCAATAGCCTCGCGTATCATCTTTGGTAGGAATCGGTATTCTTTTGCGAGGATTTATGGTCTATCAGATCTGATGATATGGCGGGAACGTGTCTCGATCTCGAACATTTCAGAACAGACTGCAAACTTACCAGAGCGTCGGTCGTGGCCACACGTGCGAGTTAAATTCGCAATAATACCGCGAAGGATCCCGTACGAAGAAATTATCTGTAGCATTGAGAATTTTCTGTTTAAAAACAATGTGGGAAAGGAAGAATTAGAGTCCACACGTCAAGACATTTCGTCTTTGTTACATCGAAGTTCAGCGCCAAAACTAAAATTCTCCGAGAGCTTTAAACAACTTACGCAATAAACCAGAGCTCACGATTCTCCACGCAGATAAAGGAAATGCAAAGGTAGTAATGAATACTTTAAGTTATAATTATAAAATACAACAACTTTTATCGGACAAAGGAACGTACAAAAAGGTCAAAACAGACGCTACAAACAATGTGCTTAAAACAACTAGCGATCTAATAAAGAATTACTCCGAAAATTTTAATCTCGACGTAAATTCAGTAATACAACCGTGTACCAAACCACTGAGGTTGTATGGGTTACCGAAAATACACAAAACAATGGCTCCACTACTACCCACAGTAATCCAGATCAATTCACCAACTTATAAGTTGGTTCAACACTTGGCAAAAATATTGTCACCACTGAGAGGACATTCCAAACCACACACAAGGGATTCGTACCATTTCGTTAGTGAGTTAAAAGACTTACATCTCACTGACAATAAAGATATGGTCAGTTTTGATTTTCAGTCTCTATTTACATGCTTACCTATTGAAGACTTCATCTTAATTGTAACTTGTAACCAGGAAGCTAGAAGAAAAAAATGCCTTCAGAATATGCAGTATTACTCAAACACTGCCTCAAACACCTTAATTCCATAAACTCTAAAAGGAGAGAGGCAAAAAATTATTTTCGTTTTAGTCATCCGAAATCCTGATAACACTATTCGTCACACTGAGTATAGGAAAAAGCAACCATACCAACTGATATTTTAATGTTAAAAAGCACCATCATCCATCACAGTTAGCTACCGTGGGAAAATCTTTGTTTCAGAGAGTACGAGGGATCTGTGACAGAAAACATCTGGCCGCCGATCTTCAGCACGTCGAGCAAAAGCAAGATAACAAGTTTCAGGTCCCGCGCCTACGTCACAGTGACCGAGTGAAGCTGGCCACAGTCGAGCGTGTGCATGCTGTACTACCCTACATCAGAGGAGTCATAGACAAGCTTGGCTACATCTTGAAGCAAGCTTCTATTAGAACATACTTTGGAACATTATTTAAGATTATTTGCAATGAATTTAATAATACTTTTACTTCTTAAACATTCTCTTTGAACAGTCTGAAGTCATTCAATGAATGGGCGACAGTAGGAGTCCATAAGAGCAGGCATAGGTTATAGGATCTTTACCATGAATGGTCATATAATCATAGCGTCGAATTTTGGGAATATGTAAAAAAATATTCAAAAATATTTAAAAGAGTGTGCTCCACAGCCCAGTCTTTGCATTTGAGCAACAAAATTAATTTTTTAACACACTAGACGCGAAGCTTCAATGGAGCCCCCATATATCAAAACTAGCAAGCAGACTTAGTGCTGCAGCATGTGCTGTAAAAAAGATTAGAAGTCTAACCAGTGTTGAAACAGTTAGACTAGTTTACTTTAGCTGTTTCCATAGCATAATGTCGTATGGTATTGCATGCCTTAAGCGAAAGCGCAAGGTATGTTCTACTATCGCCTAAAAATTAAGATTCCAACGTTTTACCGAATAAAATCGTATCTAGCAATTATATTATACATATAAATGATATAAAAAGTACATTGTTAGAAAGATAAATGATTGTTGAACTTAAAAATATTTTTTTAAATCGATTAATTGCTATTTTTAAATAAAAAAGGGATTTTAGTGGCTTATGGTGTGGATTTATCAAGTCTGCAAGGCTTGTAAACACGATAACTTTTGAAAATATCGAATAACTCAATCTATTTTTTTAATCTCTTCATCTATCATGTGGGAAGCCACTGAATGAAAATCGCAGTGTAATTTTGATTTGTTTAGCTATAATAAATTTTTTTCGCCTCCAAAATGGCGAAATTTTTGTTGATTTGGTAGCCTTGTATGTAAATTATTTCTGTACATGGGGAGCTACAGCCACAGAGTAGTTTACTCACTCACTCAGTTTGGCGTCAGTCGCAGTCGTGAGTGGACATTGTTTCGGTTGTTTGCAGCGGCCCAAAAAGATTGCTGTATAAATACACAATATTCGAATAACCAAATTTCTTAAATGCTTGATTATATGTAATAATAATAAGAGTTTTTTTTTTATTACAATATTTTAAAAGCATAGAATAGATAATAGTAGTACGTACTAAAAGTAAGTAGTATCAATTTATTTGTCATGGGTGACATTTTCATGGTTTTCGAGGGTGTCGAAGCCGATAGTGTTGTCGAAATGTAAATTCAAGATGGCGGCTGAATTAGATACCAATTTTATCATCATGAGTGTCATTTTCATGGTTTTCGCGGGTGTTGTAGCCGATAGTGCTGTCAAAATGTAAATCCAAGGTGGCGGCTGCAAAAGGTATCAAGTTTTTCATCATGGGTGTCATTTTCATGGGTTTCAAGGGTGTTGAAGCCGATAGTGCTGTCGAAATGTAAATCCAAGATGGCGGCTGAAGTAGGTACCAATTTTTTTATCATCGGTGTCATTTTCATGGTTTTCGAGGGTGTTGAAGCCGATAGTGCTGTCGAAATGTATTTAAACTACTTTAAAAATTCCGTATAATAATGTTATACGTTATTTTTTAATGCGCTTAAGGCATGCCCAATTGGATTTACCAATTTTATTTTGCTATGGGGAGACGCAGCTGACACTGAAATTATATTTGTTTTACAGAAGAGGGCGATAGGAGCAATTTATGATTTAAAGCCTAAAGAGTCGCTGCGACAAAAAATTAAGGAAATTAATATATCAATTTTGACCGGTAAATACATTTATGAAAATGTAATGTACGTCCACAAAATAAAAGTAGTTTTACAAAAATAAGTTATATTCATTCTGTAAATACTAGGAACAGACACAAGCTAGAAGTACCAGTTACTCGACTCCATCTAGTCAGTAATTCATTATTGGGGCGATGTATACGCTTTTACAACAAAATTCCAGAAAATATACAAAATTTGACCTGCTCCAAGTTCAAAAACTTTATAAAATTAAGTTTATATAAAAAGGGTTATTATAATATTATTATTATAATATAACGTAAGCGTCAGTAGCCTAATGGCAGGGCGCAGACCGCGAACTCGAAAGGTCGTGGGTTCGAATCCGCCATTCGACTACTGTCGTGTACCACTACTAACACAAGCATTTTAAGCTTACCAGAAGTGGTTAAAGGTAATATTAATAATGTTTAATAAGCATTACTAATATTTTTTACAAACAAAATTATTAAGGAATTTATGGATGATAATAACCCCTGGAAATGAGGTGATCGCTACCGAGCTATTTCTAATTTGTTGTGTTGTTAATTTGTGTAACATCATGATTGTAAGCTGTAATTTAAAAAAAAAGTCCCACTGGGTTTCTTGTTGTTTCTTCCCAGGACAAAGGTTTTTTCCGAACCAGTGGTAATCAAATAAAAGAGTGACTTTCAATAAGTATTATTTATAATGTATATTGAATAAAAGTTTCTGTTTCTTCAAGTCGCCGAAGAAGATTAGTCAGTTTTAACCATCCATCAAGTGCAATATTTCTCTACAAGATGCAGGAGTGTACAAGCTTGATTGTGAATGTGGTCTCTCATATATAGGGCAAACAAAGCGATTGCGCTGGGTATTACCACTTGCTAGGGATCCTGTAATTAATAAAATTAAATCCAAACCCAAGCATTCCACTGCAATACAACAAGGTAATGTAAGGCGTAGATCGAACCAAAAATTAATATTAAAAAACTGAAGTAGCCGGACTATGACATCGGGACGTCAAATATCTCAGCCCCCCCGTGGCCATGGGTCGAAGTGCCTGTCTGTAATATTTTGTAATAACCTGTTTTTATTAAGCTCGGGGGATTATTTGCATGCTATTAAGACATAAATAACCATTTGAAAACAATTCTCTGTTTGCATAGTTAACTGTCTTGGTTAAACTTTGGAAAGGCTGTACCAATTGTTTTATCCAATTTATTTTATATTGAAAACCTGGACATTTAAAAAAAATGAAAAATTTATATTTAAACAGTAAAAGTTTAAAATATAAATTATTTTTAAACAGTGGTAAAGCCACGCGGTAGAATTGCTGTCGCATGGATGGGCCGGCTCGAACCGGGGTGGTACCACGACCTCACAGAAAACCAGCGTGAAGAAGAGGTTTACCTTTGCGTTTCGCTTGGTGAGTGCAGGTGGGCGAAGGCCCTTTTTACTGGAAATGAGGCATTCCATCTTAGTCCTCACGGGTGACAATGTATCTACATTTTGATTTGTAATAGAGGATAGATGTAGATGTCTATGGGCCGCAGCAACCACTTACCGTCAGGTGGACTGTCTGCTCGTTTGTCACACTTATCCTATAAAAAAAATTATAATATAAATAATATTTTTATAATTAATCGAAATAACGCCATAATAATAGATCTCATCCAGGTAGAGCAGGGATGGGTCGCTAATCTTTCAATAAATGCGTTACCTTAGTGCAGTGAATAAGTGTGTGGTGTGAGCAACGGGAGTTTTAAACCACTGTTTGTTCTAGATGTTTAACCAAGAGCAGTCTAGAAAGTAACACGCCAATAAACCCTTGTGAGGAAATGTTTAAAAATTATGCTCAGCCAACTGGTTACTTTGTCTGTTGAGCACGACGTCGATACTAAGTACAAGTATTTTCGAATGGATAAACTTTGACCGCCATTTATCCTTCGTTAGACACTCGTTCTTTAATGGTAGGGCACACAGTGAGCAGGTGAGTTGAGAACTTTCACATACATTTTAACCTCCTTATAACGATCAAAATGAAATACATTAAAAAGTTTATGCTCTTAAATTGTAAAGTTTGACTAATAGAAGGATTATGCTAGTTTTATGATACTGTTGACAAATAATTCATTCAAATACTCGAATTGATCGAGAAAAAAAAGTTAAATTTACAGCTGTTATACATACCATTGCCGTGTAGTGGCGGTCAAGAATATCCACTAACCCATATCCTCCCGTGGGTGTCGTAAAAGGCGACAAAGGGAAACAGGCAGGAGACGGGCAGCAGCATCTTCCTGGTAACGGCATAAATACAATAAAAAAACTGCGGTTGCCAACCCGCTCGCCAAGCGTGGCAACTATGGCAATATACCCCCCATGAGCAATGACAATAATAAACGGCCCCCAGTCCCCGGCGGCCCCGCTATTCCTGGCTACGGTGGCGACCATGGTAACGGCGGGGCAGGGGGTGCTAAGAATCTCCGGTGGAGGTTCGGTTGCCACCTTAGACGACTCGACCTGGCAACGTACAACGCACGCACCCTGAGGACTGACGAGAAGATTGAGGAGCTGGAAGAAGAGATAGACAAGTTACGCTGGCATATTATAGGATTATCCGAAGTCCGAAGAGAGGGGGAGGACACGGTAATCCTCGAATCCGGCAACTTGTTCTATCACCGGGAGGGCGACCATCTGTCCCAAGGAGGTGTCGGATTTATCGTCCACAAGTCTCTCGTTAACAACGTTGTAAAGATCGGGAGTGTGTCGACGAGGGTTGCGTACCTTATACTCAGAATCACCAAACGGTATTCGCTGAAGGTCATACAGGTTTACGCACCAACCTCGGCACACCCCGATGAGGAGGTGGAGGAAATGTATGAGGATATCTCTAGAGCCATGCATTCCTCCTAAACCCAATATACGGTGTTAATGGGAGACTTCAATGCAAAACTAGGTACAAGAGAGCACGGTTAGCTGAAAGTAGGGAAATTTGGAATAGGGCAACGGAACCCAAGGGGCCAGGAGCTGGCCGACTTCATGGAGAAAGAGGGACTCTTTATGATGAACTCTTTCTTCAAGAAGCGGCCCCACAGGAAGTGGACCTGGTCGAGCCCCGACGGTTCGATAAAAAATGAGATTGACTTCATTATGACGACCAGACGACAACTGTTCAGTGATGTCTCAGTGATCGCAAGGGTGAAAACCGGCAGCGATCACCGAATGGTTAGAGGCACACTGAACCTAAATGTTAAGCTGGAGAGGTAAACAGTGGTAGAGCTAAGCGGTGGCTTTTGCTGTCGCACGGATGGGCCTGCTCGAACCGGGGTGGTACCACGACCTCACAGAATACCAGCGTGAAGTAGAGGTTACCTCTGCGTTGCGCTTGGTGAGTGCAGGTGGCTGGAGGCCCAATTCCCCCCCCCCCACATCAACATGGTAGTGGAATTAAATAAAAGACTACCCCAGGAGGGTACCAGCACCCCTGGAGAATCCCTCGCTGAGCATCCACGACCAAACTACTCCACTCCTGGGCGTGGGTGCTCAGGCTGCCCCGCGTATTCTGGGGGGGGGGGCGAAATTCCGCTCAAGACGAAACCTGCTCGGGGCAAGCGGAGCAAGAAGACAAAGGCAACCCCTGCCACGCTTACCGTGGATTTCTGCAATATCAGGGGACTTCATTCAAACCTTAACGCCGTCCACTACCATCTGGAGATAGCTAAGCCGGCCTTGCTCTTTCTTACCGAGATACAGGTGTCCTCTCCGGCTGATACTTCGTATCTCTCCTACCCGGGGTACAAATTAGAACACTCGTTTGTGCCCCGGGCTGGAGTTTGCGTGTATGTCAGAGAGGACATCTGCTTTCGACGCCTCGGCAGCCTTGAAGGTACGGACCTGTCCATCCTATGGCTGCGCGTAGACAGCGACGAACATCCCCGCGTCTACGGGTGCCTCTATAGGTCCCATAGCGGTAATGCCGACACAGACCGACTCATAGACCACGTCCAAATGGCTGCAGACTCCGTGCTACAACAGGTCCCATCCGCAGAGATCGTGATACTCGGTGATTTCAACGCCCACCACGCTGAATGGCTTGGTTCTCGTTTAACCGATCATGCGGGTAGATCTGTCTATGACTTTGCTTTGGCATATGGTCTAACACAACTGGTTACTTCGCCTACGCGGATCCCAGATGTGGAAGACCATGTACCTTCCCTGTTGGACCTTCTGCTGACCTCTTATCCGGACGGATATCAGGTCTCCGTCGATGCCCCTCTGGGCTCTTCGGACCATTGTCTGATCCGGAGTACGGTGCCACTCACGCTCCAATCGCAGTTGCGATCTACAGCTTGCCGCCGTGTTTGGCACTATAGGTCAGCTGATTGGGACGGGATGCGGTCTTTTTTTGCATCCTACCCTTGGGGGCGGGTTTGCTTCTCGCCGGAAGATCCCAGCGTTGTTGCCGATTCTGTTGCTGATGTGGTACTTCAGGGTATGGAACTTTTTATTCCATCCTCTGTGGTGCCCATCGGTGGCAGATCCCAGCCATGGTTTGGTCGCTCCTGTAAAATAGCATCACGCTATAAGCAGGAGTGCTACCAGGCCTGGGCTGACGCATCAACGTCTCGGGATGTAAACACCAGTGCATTAAAAAAGAAGTATAATTCCGCCTCCAGGTCCTTCAAAAGCGTCATTGCCAAGGCAAGGTCTGAGCACATCGGCAGAATTGGCGAGAAGCTAGTTCGCCTTCCTTCGGGAACCCGTGCATTCTGGTCTCTCGCCAAGGCTGTCCAAGGGAACTTCTGTCAGCCATCTCTTCCATCTCTGCACAGAGAGGACGACTCACTGGCCCATGTTGCAAAGGAGAAAGCCGATCTGTTGAGCTCTCTTTTTGCGTCCAACTCGACTCTAGATGACGGGGGGAACACACCGCCGACCATCCCGCGATGTGAGTGCTCCATGCCGGATGTGCGATTTACACAGCGCTCGGTCCGCAAAGCACTCTTCTCCCTGGACGTCAACAAGTCGAGTGGGCCCGATGGAGTCCCTCCCATTGTGCTGAAGACGTGTGCTCCGGAGTTGGCACCGGTTTTAACGCGTGTTTTCCGGTACTCCTACTCCCAAGGCGTAGTTCCGAACTCATGGAAGACAGCTTTGGTGCACCCGATCCCTAAAAAAGGCGACCGCTCAGACCCGTCCAACTACAGGCCTATCGCCATCACCTCCTTGTTCTCCAAAATAATGGAAGCCATTATAAACTGCCAGCTCATGAGGTACCTTGAGGATTACCAGCTGATTAGTGACCGCCAGTACGGTTTTCGTCGGGGTCGATCAGCTGGTGATCTTCTAGTCTACTTAACTCATAGATGGGCGGAGGCAGTAGAGTCCAAGGGGGAGGCATTAGCCGTTAGTTTGGACGTAGCGAAGGCCTTTGATCGGGTCTGGCACAAAGCGCTTCTTTCGAAGCTTCCTTCCTATGGGCTTCCCGAGAAATTGTGCAAATGGATCACCAGTTTCCTTGCTGATCGGAGCATCAAGGTCGTAGTAGACGGTGAATGCTCTGATTTCAAGCCTATCAACGCTGGTGTTCCACAAGGCTGCGTGCTATCACCAACGCTGTTTCTCCTGCATATCAATGATATGTTGCTAACTGGCAGCATTCATTGCTATGCGGACGACAGCACTGGTGATGCCTTATATACCGGCCGTGCCAATATTTCTCGGGAAAACGTCGCCGAGTACCGGCACAAACTTGTGTCTGAAGTCGAGTCTTTGCTTTACAAAGTCTCGGATTGGGGGCGACTAAATCTAGTCCAGTTCAATCCCCAGAAGACACCAGTTTGCGCGTTTACCGCTATAAAGAACCCCTTTGTCGTATCTCCTCAGTTTCAAGGCACTCCCCTAGTTGCCTCAGCCAGTATCGGAATCCTTGGCGTCGACATATCGAATAGTGTGCAGTTTCGTGGTCACTTGGAAGGGAAAGGCCAAATTGGCCTCTAAAAAGCTTGGCGTGCTCAGCAGAGCGAGACAGTATTTCATGCCGGCACATCGCTTGCAACTTTACAAAGCGCAAGTTCGGCCCCACATGGAATACTGTTCTCATCTCTGGGCCGGGGCACCCCAGTGCCAGCTCCTTCCACTTGACCGCATCCAGCGCAGAGCGGTTCGAATCGTCGACTACCGAGTTCTTTCTGATCGGCTCGATACACTGGCACTGCGTAGAGATGTTGCATCTCTTTGCGTATTTTATCGCATTTATCACGGGGAATGCTCTGAGGAATTGTTCGGACTAATTCCAGCCGCTCAATTTCGCCATCGCACATCGCGACAAAACTCGCGTTACCATCCATACCATCTGGATGATTGGCGGTCCACGACTGTGCGATTTAGAAGAAGTTTTTTTCCCTCGCACGACTTCCTTGTGGAATCAATTACCACCAGCGAATTTTCCGGACCGATACGACTTAGGAACCTTCAAGAAAAGAGCTTACACCTTTCTAAAAGGTCGGCAACGCATCTGCAATTCCCCTGGTGTTGCGGTTGTTCATGGGCGGCGGTAGTCACTTACCATCAGGTGAGCCGCTCGTTTGCCCCCTAATCTCTAAAAAAAAAAAAAAAAGATCTCGTCTGATGAATTCAACGCTCCGTCCCCCTCGTGCTCTAATCCAAAGTCCCGAAACCTTTCAGCTCGAGTTACATAACCGTTTCCAGTGCCTAGAAGACTGCAATGAAGTGGACGATATAAATGACAAGCTCGTGGAAACTGTCCATGCGGTCGGAGCTAAGTTCTGCAAGACCCACCGCAGAAGAACACAAAAACTCTCCGATCACACTCTTAATCTCATGGCTTTTAGACGGGAGATGAGGCTACATTCTTCAACAGATTTGACAGCATACAGGCAACTGAACAGACAGATCTCCAAATTCATGCGGCGAGACTTACGCAACTTCAATACAGCTCGTATTGAAGAAGCGATCGAGCGGAACCAAGGCTCCAAAGTCTTTGCCAGAGATCTGTCTGCCAGAAAGAGCCAACTGTCAAAGCTGAAGACCGAATGTGGCAGCATCGTTTCCGGGGCACCTGAGATTTTGAGTGAGATTGAGAGGTTCTATGGGCAGCTGTACACGTCATCGTTGGAGCCACACGCAAGTGTGAGTAACGATCCAAGAGCGAGTCTTATCCAACAGTATTCCGAAGATATCCCGGACGTCAGTCTGAGCGAGATTAGAATGGCTCTCCAGCACCTTAAAAACGGCAAGGCCCCAGGCGAGGATGGAATTACAGCGGAGCTTCTGAAAGCGGGTGGAAGACCGGTACTTGAAGTCCTTCAGAAGCTCTTTAATTCCGTCCTCCATGGTGGCATTACACCGGAGGCGTGGAGCAGAAGTGCGGTGGTCTTGTTCTTCAAGAAAGGTGACAACGCTCTCTTGAAGAACTACAGACCGATTTCCCTTCTGAGCCGCGTCTACGTGCTGTTTTCGAGAGTCATTACGAATCGTCTCGCGCGCAGACTTGACGACTTCCAGCCTCCCGAACAAGCCGGTTTCCGAAAAGGCTTTAGCACCATAGACCACATAAATACCCTACGGAAAATTGTACAGAAGTCCGAAGAGTACAATTTGCCACTATGTCTGGCGTATGTGGACTATGAGAAAGCCTTTGATTCCGTCGAATTTTGGGCGGTGCTGCAGTCCCTTCAGCGGTGCCAAGTTGACTGTCGGTATATCGGAGTGCTGAAGTGTTTGTACAGTAGAGCTACGATGGCTATCCGAGTACAGAACCAGAGTACGAAACCTATCCAATTGCAGAGAGGTGTAAGACAGGGTGACATCATATCCCCGAAACTCTTCACCGCTGCATTGGAAGACGTTTTCAAGCTTCTGGACTGGAAAGGATACGGAATTAACATCAATGGCGAGTACATCACTCACCTTCGATTTGCCGACGATATAGTCCTCATGGCAGAATCGCTGGAGGAGCTAAGCACTATGCTCAATGACCTCAATAATGTCTCCTAACGGATAGGTCTTAAGATGAACATGGACAAAACAAAGATTATGTTTAATGTCCATGTCACACCTATGCCGGTAGTTGTTGGGAGCACTAAGCTCGAAGTTGTTGACGAGTATGTTTACCTGGGACAAATAGTCCGACTAGGTAAGTCCAACTTCGACCGAGAGGTCAATCGACGGATTCAACTCAGCTGGGCAGCGTTCGGGAAGCTACGACACATCTTCTCGTCAGAAATACCTCAAAACCTTAAAACAAAATTGTTCAACCAGTGCGTGTTGCCAGTGATGACTTACGGAACTGAGACGTGGTCCTTCACTATTGGCCGTATGAGGAAGCTCAAGGTCGCTCAGCGAGCTATGGAGAGGGCTATGCTCGGAGTTTCTCTGCGTGATAAACTTAGGAATAAGGATATCCGCAGTAGAACCAGAGTAACCGACATAGCCCAACGGATTAGTAAGCTGAAGTGGCAGTGGGCCGGCCATATAGCTCGAAGAACTGACAACCGATGGGGAAGAAAGGTTCTCGAGTGGCAGCCTCGTACCGGTAGGCGAAGTGTAGGGCGTCCCCCCACAAGATGGAGTGACGACCTGGTAAGACATGCAGGAAGTCGATGGATGCAGGTGGCTCAGGACCGAGCTTTGTGGCATTCCTTGGGGGAGGCCTATGTTCAGCAGTGGACTTGTGAAGGGCTGTAATGATGATGATGATGATACATACCACTACTACTCACATTCTGGGAGGGTTTTTGGGCAAGACTCATACATTCCCGTTCGCTTTATGTCATTCGCTCTTATCATTCTGTTTATAGATTGATCGGGTGCGATGTAAAATCTCTCTGTGTGTTAGAACTATTTTCTGAATGTTTCATTATATAACATATGAAAGTTAATTATGGCGGTACCAGTGAGCTCATAGTGCACGAATAGACAATCGGCCGTGATAATTTGACCAATTGTGAAAGCAACGGAGGCGGCTCGCCAAGGACGGTTGAAGTTGAGTGTCCTTTGTTCCACTAGAATTATTGACCAAAAACGCTATCATACCCAGCTACGATAACTATCTAAAAGATAAAAAATTAAAAAAAAAGTTAATATCTTGTGATATATTTAAGAATATATCACTAAGACATTGTTTGTGTATACACTAGCAACCGAAAAACGTATAATTAACTCATTGAAGTAAAATGGCGTTTTAAACTGCCCATTAATCCGCCTCAAGGAAGAAGTAATTTAGAATGGGCTTATATCTTTCACCTTTGACACTCATCCACGTTCTACGTAGTCGGTTTTAGTACTTTACATTTTGCATTTACGAGATAGTGGGTGTCATGTCTGTCGGAGGCTGTGACCGCTTTTTCGCATTACTCATAGTCATTAAAAATTTATCGAACAAATTTATGATATATTGAAAATGGGCCAAATTAAGAGTACCTTGAGAGCGTGTATGCGTAGGTATATGGATGTGGAGGAAGCGAGAGAGGTGTGTCAAGATCGTGCCAAATGGAAGTCCATAGTCTCTGTCTACCTCTCTGGGTGACAGGCATGATTGCTTTATGTATGTTCATAGTCATTTAATTTTAAGACCCACGGGATAAAATAAAGTAATGAGTTCTCGAATTCGCTTCAACACGTCCCGTGTTCAATTAGCACTTAATTTAAATGAAAATAAAAAATAAGTCGTAACTTCATTACATTGGTTTGAATGGACAGCTGCGTTTTCACACAGGGTAAGAAAGTAATTATTAATTAACAATAGTGGGTTATTAAATAATAGTAAAGATTTGAGAACAGAGAAATAGAGATTTTTAATATATTAATAGATAAATACGTTAAAGTCTTTGTTCTGGTACTGAAGCAATTGAAATTAATTTTTAACCGACGAAAAAACGGAAAAACTTTTTACATAGTGGACCGATTTTGATAATTTTTTTTTATTAGATAGGGTATACCCCGAAATTGGTCCCATATAAATTTGGAAACAAAACGTTTACCCTAAGGGTGGTAAAATAGGGGTGATTTATTGTTTACTCACATATTCTAATGCTGAGTTGTGTATTACTACATTACGTAATAATTACATTACATTACATTACAAAAAACCTCACGATGAATGAGCTTTAGACCTGTCAGTTTCTTGTGTGTGGTCTACACTCAGTCAGGTCATCTCAGTGTCAGCATTTCTGCTAAAGCTCGTTCATCCTGAGGTTTGTGTAATACCTTATTTGGCTCTAGATTAGATAAAGCAATACCCTCAAGTTCTTGTACTCTACTCAGTGCCACATATCCTGTGCCACATATACAGTGTTTGCCCTTTGGCAAAGACTTTCTTTCCGAGGTCGATTACAGCTTTATCAAGGGTCGAACCTTGTAATTTGTGAACCTTGACGGCTCAGCATAAAATTATCGGCAACATCCTACGCTCAGAGTCGCCATAACCCTTCGTACTTTGAAAAGTTGCTACCACTTCACACAACCATAGCTATCTTTTAGTCTGCTTCTTATGCTTACAGTCTTTCCTCGCAATGATCTAAACTCTCCTGTTAACGTGTTAATCTAATTCTCTTTCTATTTGCTTCCCACCTTTTTTTTCTCATTATTACATTCTTCTAAATATCTCTTTCTCATTCGAGCAGCATTTTTGGAGGCCTACCCATGGTGGTATATAAAGCCTGTTTTTTTTAAAAGTATTTATATTCTACAACAAATAATAGTAAAAGTAGGATTATATAACAGTTAATAGCTATAGTAAGGTAGGTAACTAATTTGAAAGTATTCAAAAATTAAGCATGTAGTAATTAGTAGATTATAGCCACGAAAAATTATAAAATAAAAACTTTTTAACAAAAAAATTAAACCGCCGAAAAAACTAAAAAGCAAAAAATAATAAACCTTTTTATTTAACCTTAATAACTAAGTTCTTAAACTAATTTAAGTATACCTAAGTATATATTTTTGTAATTATTTTGAGTTTTTAATTAACCTTAATAACTAAGTTCTAAAACTAATGTAAGTATACCTAAGTAATTTTGAGTCGGCGCCAAACAAGCAAATTAATTAATTATGTAAAGCGTGATGCGCGGCATTGTTAATTTGATTTGGTTATTTCTTTAAATTTAAGGTAATTTACTGGTCTTTGTTCATTGATTGTTTAGCGCCGACTCGAAATTACTTAGGTATACTTTCATTAGTTTTAGAACTTAGTTATTAAGGTTAATTAAAAACTCAAAATAATTACAAAAATATATACTTAGGTATACTTAAATTAGTTTAAGAACTTAGTTATTAAGGTTAAATAAAAAGGTTCATTATTTTTTGCTTTTTAGTTTTTTCGGCGGTTTAATTTTTTTGTTAAAAAGTTTTTATTAAAATAGTAATTTTACTAACATATTTTTTTTAATTAAATTGTAGATTTTTTTTGGATCTTTATTGAGGATAGATGTGTATGTCTATGGGTCACAGCAACCACTTACCATCAGGTGGGCTGTGTACTCGTTTGTTACCCTTTAATATAAAAAAGTGATGAACGAACTATCTGATAACAACTAGCTTCTGCAGGTCATGAACATCTGTAGCCAACGTCAGTCAAAGAAAGCTACAGATACGTTGCTATATTTCAACACCCCTGAAGACTAAGACGGAATCCCTCATAATGAAATTATTCTGGCTATCTATATACTTCAGTTAGAAACAGCAGAAACAGGCAAGAGGCTGCCACTACCCAGACGAACTTCTTGATTTCTACTCGATGCATTAATATTATTTTGTAAAGTTGAGCTTTGTTTAGTGTATTTCGTTTTTTTACACAACTTTCCATCAACGTTTTCGATTTACTAGCGCCGGCCGCAGCTGCACCATACGACTTGCTGTACCAGACTTTCAATTTCCTTTATATCCTTAGTTTACGATCTGCACACAACACAAGCCTTAAAAAAGTATTTTATGTTTACACTTTTGTCAAAAATATCTTAGTGTTTCTTTTTTATATGACTTTTGGTAAACTATAACAAAATTATGTAGAAAATATATCAGTTAATAATATGTATTACAGTAGAGCGTCGATTATCCGAACTAATTGGGGGACATGTGTGTTCGGAAAACCGGTATTTTCGGATAATCGAACTTCCTCTATGTACATATATTGATTCAGCTATAAATATTTACGTACAGGCAAATGATAACCATATTTATATTTACATCTTTAATGATAAATAGGAATTAAACAAAAAAGTGCAGACAATTTTGTGGTAAGACATGTGTGTACTAGGTATAATTAACGTTTAAAAAAAACTTCCATTTTCGTTTGCCGAAGTAAGCCTACCCGCTTACGAGCGGCTAAGTCGCGTACTTTTTTAAGGACAGATATTTGATACTGGTCGCTTTCGGCCTGTGTTTCAAACCAACGCAAGGTATATAAATAAGTAAACGCTTCAGAAGCACCAATTATGTTTTCATCCTTATTATCTGAACTTGTAGCTGATGAGGTGCTCGTAGTGGCGTCAGCCTTATTAGTCATGAGGTCTAAAATATCGCTATCCTGCATAATTTGATACCCGGGATCTTCATCGTCGATATCCATCCATTGTTGAACTTTTTCTTCATCACATTCGTGGCAATCGATCTTTTTTAGCGTATCTATCATTTCAGACATATCTTCTGGTCTCATTTACACATTCACTTTGAGGATTTTCCCCCTTACACAAAACTTTATTCCACACTTTTTTCAAGTTCTGCTCTTTTATACTGTCCCATGCTGCTCTGATCATGTAGGACGCATCTTTTAAATCAATCTTTTTATGATTTCTTATCAGGCTTTCTTCTCCCTCCTCTTCTTTTTCCAAAAGTAACTTACGTAACAATTTTTTTCTATAATACTGTTTGAAAGTCTCAATAACGCCTTGATCCATGGGCTGTAATAATGAAGTCACGTTAGGTGGAAAAAACATTTCATGAAAATTGTACTATCCATCCAAGCATTTTTTGCGAAGTGTAAACGATAGGCATCGCAGATATATTAACGTGTTTGAAATAACGTGGTTTCTTGCTTTTACCAATTACAAGCAGGAGCAATCGGTGGCTGCCAGTAGCATTAGCACATGCTAAGGCAGTGATACGGTCCTTGCTTATTTTAGGACCAGGTGCTGCTAATTCACGACGTGAAGCAAGAGTTTTACGTGGCAAAGCATTCCAATTGAGCCCAGTTTCGTCTGCATTATAAACGTTTTCGAGAGCGTAATTTTCTTCCTTCAGCATATCCCTTAGTTTGATTTTGAATGAATCAGCTGCTGATGAATCAGCAGATAGTTTTTCTCCTTGTATTTCAAGCTCACGAATGCCATGCCTTGACTTAAATCGTTTTAACCAGCCTGTGCTTACTTGAAAATTTGACGGTCCTCCAATTTTTTCGTTAAATTGAACTGCTTTTTCACACAGAATTGGGCCAGAAATTGGTTCTCCCTGGGATCTTTTTTGAGTAAAGCACTTATATACAGCATCATCTAAATTCGTGTTTGAGGCAAGTTTCATTGTTTTACGACTCGTGGATCCGTCAGAAGAATCATTGCTGTGATATAAATTTACTTGTGTTCGTCTTTTGTTTTTTTTTTATATCTGTAATGGTAAACTTACCAACTTGGTATTCAAGGGATAACTTGGTTGAAGATTCGCCTTCCTCTAACTATTTATTTATTTCGTATTTATCTTTCATAGAAAGGACAACACGTTTTCGTTTAGACATTTTAAATCGAGATTTTACTTTGATGCGGCAAAATTTCGTTTATCGAATAGCGGTTACTTGTAAGTGATATACCTAAGAGTACAATTAACAAGTCGCGACAAGTGCACGAGCACTGTAACGCAGGAGGCGGGAGAGAAGCACGCTCGGGTCGGACGGGCGTAGTAGTTCGGATAAGCGGTCGTTCGGTTAACCGACGTTCGGATAATCGACGCTCCACTGTATATTACAAACATTGTGATGATTGCTGGGTGTGAATATATTGATCTGCCCTCACTGTCAACTTCGCACCTGTTGACTTCACACTGTACAATTTTATATATTGTTAATTTAATAAGAAAATAAGGTTTGTATGGGGTTTCGTGAAATAGTATGAAAGTATAATTTTAAAGAATAAGCATGACAAACGAGCACACAATCCATTTGATGGCTCGGATAATTGAGAATTTCTTGAGAGAAAAACAGAATAATTGATTTGGCTCAAATTGGGATTCGAACCCGGGACCTCATGATCGGAGACCGCGTTTATTACCACCAGACTAATGTCATTCAAAAATAAATAATATATAAAATATTAATGCAATGAACCCAAAAGCATTCTTGTACTATATTCGATTGGATTGTAAAATAATATTATTTTTGATAAATATTGCATACCTTAAACGTAAGCGCATAATAAATTAAAATATTTTTTTTAAATCGTTTAATTGCTATTTTAAATAAAAAAAGGGTTTTAGTGGCTTATGGTGTAGATTTATCATGTCCCTGTGGCTTGTAAACACGATACTTTTGAAAATATCAATTGTTTAACTCAATCTATTTTTTAATCTCTTCATCTATCATGTGGGAAGCCACTGAATGTAAATGGCAGTGTTTTTTTGTTTTGTTTAGCTATAATTATTTTTTTCGGCTCCAAAATGGCGAAATTTTCGTGATTTGGTAGCCTCGTATATAAATTATTTCTGTAAATGGGGAGCTACAGCCACAGAGTAGTTTAGTTCGGCTTCAGTCACCGTCGTGAGTGGGCATTGTTTCGGTTGTTTGCAGCGGCTCAAAAAGATCGCTGTACAAATACACAATATTCGAATAACCAAACTTAATTAGAATAATAATATTTTTTATTACAATATTTTAAAAGCACAGAATAAATAATAGTAGTACGTACTAAAAGTAAGTAGTATCAATTTCTTTGTCATGGGTGACATTTCATGGTTTTCAAGGGTGTTGAAGCCGATAGTGTTGTCGAAATTTAAATCCAAGATGGCGGCTGAAATAGGTACCAATTTTTTCATCATGGGTGTCATTTACATGGTTTTCGAGGGTATTGAAGCCGATAGTGCTGTCGAAATGTAAATCCAAGATGGCGGCTGCAATAGATATCAATTTTTTCATCATGGGTGTCATTATCATGGTTTTCGAGGGTGCTGAAGCCGATAGTGCTGTCGAAATGTAAATTCAAGGTCGCGCCTGCAATAGGTATAAATTTTTTCATCATGAGTGTCATTTTCGTGGTTTTCGAGGGTGTTGAAGCCGATAGTGCTGTCGAAATGTAAATCCAGGATAGGGGCTGAATTAGGTACCAATTTTTTCATCATGAGTGTCATTTTCATGGTTTTCGAGGGTGTTGAAGCCGATAGTGCTATAGTGCTATCGAAATGTAAATCCAAGATGGCGGCTGCAATAGATATAAATTTTTTCATCTTGGGTGTAATTTTCATGGATTTCGAGAGAGTTAAAGCCGATAGTGCTGTCGAAATGTATTTAAACTACTTTAAAAATTCCGTATAATCATATTATATGTAATTTTTTTAATGCGCTTAAGGTATGCCCAATTGGATTTACCAATATATTTTACATTTTATTCGTTTATGGAAGGGAGAGAAGGGTAATATAGAAAAACGGTGTTGATTTTATTATTTAACTATTACTTAATTGAAAATATACAAAATTGTATCTTTGTATCTAAAACTTTAGTAAAAGTGGCAGTTAGATATAAGTTCGATTTACATTTTGTTAAAAAAAATACTTTGTTCTAAATAATGTTTTTAAAATGTCAATTATCGAGATATGCGAGACGACATATTTATTGTGTTTCTTGATGAAAAATTTCCGATTGCGTTACACAGCAGTAATCCGTGATTTCAATTATCTTTCGACTTGACTTCCGATTATCTATTAAGATATCACCTTGATCGATATTCATCAGAGAACACCAATATCATACCGTTACTGTTACCGTTACCCACTGCTAAACATGTGCCTTCTCTATATTTTGCCTCATAGAGGAATATTAGCCTTAGTTGCCATGCTTGGCAGGTGGGGTTGGCAAGCGTAGTTTTTTTGATTTTTATTGTTATTGGGAAAATGCTGTCCATCTCGTGATTGTTACCCTCCGCGCCTCTTAGGACACCCACGGGATGAATTGGGATAGGTACGAGAGTGACACTGAAAGTTCTTATAAAATCATAAACTTATAAAACAAGCAAGTTATTAGTTTTATTACATCTTTTCAAAATAGTATCTATTTACATCAATACATAGCTGCATCCGAAGGAACCACTGAGAAAGTACTTTGCCCACTCGTTCTTAGGGGTCTCTTCGACGGCATTTGAAACGCATCCACTGCTTCCTCGGCGTCCATAAAACGTTTATCTCGAATTTTTATTTTATTTTCGGAAATAAATAAAAATGGCAAGATGCAAGATCCGGGCTACAAGGTGGGTGACCCAGTAATTCCACCTCTGACGTAGCCAAGTAGTCGATTGTTTGCTTAGCGGTGTGCGACGAGGCGTTGTCGTGGTGAAGGGGGATCCTAATGCGAGGCCGTTTCTCCGTACTTTTTCCGAGACAAGTGGCAAAACAGTTGTTAGTGTATCACTCTGCAGTAACTGTTTTTCGATCCTCTAAAACAATTTTTTGCTTTGTTGCTTAAAGAACGAAGCCACCATCTTTATTCCCACGCTTAGACCTCTCTTCACTTTAGTTGGCAACTCCTCGGAAGGAAACACCCAGACGTCCCGATGTCAGAGTTAATCCGGAGCGTCTTCAACTTTTTTTATTTATTAATTTTGGTCCGATCTACGCAGAATGAACTTAGTGTGTCTTGAAGTCTTGCAGTGGTATGCTTAGGTTTAGTTTTAATTTTATTAATTACAGGATCCCAAGCAGGTGGTAGTACCCAGCCTCCCACTCTATTGAAATTAAAATGTTTTTTTTTTTTAATTTCATTAGTCTCACGCATCATCCTTGGTAGGAATCGATGTTCTTTCACGTGGCCATGGGTGCTGTAAAGTACCCGAAACGTCGGGAATCAATAAAACATAAGTTAATTAAACGTGATAGAATTCGTAAAAGTAGTTTTATTTAAAATAAATGAAAAATACTAAATGAGCGAAACAAGGAAGAAATTTGTCCAAGCGTCAACATATTGTAAGTCCCATAAAATGTACTAAATTTGAAAATTGAATGACTTTAATGGTGGTATTTTTATTCGAAAATGTCGGAAGTGAATTTATTAGACTGGAAAGGGTCAGCAGTTTTACCAGTGCGGGCAAAACACAATAGAAAACGGAGTCTCTTTTGTACTCGTAAAACGGGTCAAGGACTCGTTCGAAGTGCCTAAATTTAAATTTGATAGAACTACGAAGTATTTTCTGAGTAAATACATAAAATTGAACAATTACTCCATGGCAATGTGGCTTAGCATTGAGATACAAGTTTTGTGTAAACAAATAATAATTATTTGTTATTGTTCCGGGTCTGGATGTTTGCTGAAATTTATATATGTAAGCTGCCTCCACGATTCAGAGAAAATTTTAGTGTGTGGAGTTGGCGTAGTTATGCTAAAAAAAATCAATATCCGGCAGAGGGTTTAAAAAGCTTGCTTAATAAGGTAAGGTTGATATTTTCATCTAAATAAAAAGATAGAGCAACTGCTCCACAAACACAATAGACTTATAATGAGCCGCATGCACGTCACGTGCGAGCGCTGCTCAGAGCAAGAGGCTGACATAGCTTTTCGATAAGAAATGTGACGAATGAGACAACTGCAAAATTAAATCATAGATAATTGGATTATACACGGTTTTATTTACGATAACTTGCAACTGGAGATTTTTTTACTATTATAGTGCTTGAATACTATTCCACCTGATGGTATGGCTAATATCATTTGGAAAAGTGTGACTAATGACATACATTCCAACTGATAGTGACGTACGAATTTATATATATTTAATTTTTATTTTTATAGAATAAGAGTGACAAACGAGCACATAGTCCACCTTATGGTGAATGATGCTGTAGCGTATATTCATCTAAATCAATTCTAGATTAGGAATAAAAATGCAGATGCATTTAGACCGGAGATAGGCAGCAGCGTTTTTCTAATAATTCGTATGAGGAAACTTATAGCCGTTTAGTGAGCTATGAAGTTTCTCTACGTAACAGACTTCGTAATGACCAAGATACAACTTAAAGTGACAATGGACCGGCCATATATATATAGCGATGAAACTACGACCATTGAAGAAGAGATGTTCTCGGGTGACAGTCTCGAACCGGTATGTCAGTGTATGGTTGCCCCCCGCACTTGAAGATATGATGACCTGGTACGAGATGCAGGTGGCTTAGAATAGTACTTTGGCGGTGTCCTTGGGGAGTTTGTCCTACTTCATTTCCACGTTTTGATTCTTGCAACACCCACAGGATGATATGGGGTAGTGAATTCTCTTAAGGGCGCCGCCAATACATGGCAAAAAACCTTCATATACGAGAAATTTGTGAAATTTTCCATTTCAAGTAGAGAAAATATAACTATATACAAAGATTTATATTGATTAAACATATTTTCTATAGGATAAGAGGTAATAAAGAGACTGTCAACTCTTTACTATCTTTGAAATAAATTTTATTCGTATTTTAATTCGATTTTAATTTTAAGTTTGTGTTTCTCATATTTCGAATGCAAAATAAAACTTATTATTGTATAACTTATGCGTGATTTCAAACAAGAATAATTTTACGGACATGGCCTCCTTATTAAACCGAGGTAAATATATTTTTCTTTCAGTACTTAACAGACAGACAATGAAGAGAGTAACAAAGAGACGGCCCCCAGTCCCCGGCGGCCCCGCTATTCCGGCTATGGTGGCGACCATGGTAACGGCGGGGCAGGGGGTGCTAAGAATCTCCGGTGGAGGTTCGGTTGCCACCTACGACGACTCGACCTGGCAAAGTACAACGCACGCACACCTGAGGACTGCAAGAAGATCGTGGAGCTGGAAGAAGAGATAGACAAATTGCGCTGGCATATTATAGGATTATCCGAAGTCCGAAGAGAGGGGGAGGACACGGTAATCCTCGAATCCGGCAACTTGCTCTATCACCGGGAGGGTGACCATCTGTCCCAAGGAGGTGTCGATTTATCGTCCACAAGTCTCTCGTTAACAGCGTTGTAAAGATCGGGAGTATGTCGACGAGGGTTGCGTATCTTATACTCAGAATCACCAAACGGTATTCGCTGAAGGCCATACAGGTTTACGCACCAACCCTCGGCACACCCCGATAAGGAGGTGGAGGAAATGTATGAGGATATCTCTAGAGCCATGCATTCCTCCAAAACTTAATATACGGTGTTAATGGGAGACTTCAATGTTAAAACTAGGCACAAGAGAGAGAACGGTGAGCTGAAAGTAGGGAAATTTGGAATAGGGCAACGGAACCCAAGGGGCCAGCAGCTGGCCGACTTCATGGAGAAAGAGGGACTCTTTATGATGAACTCTTTTTTCAAGAAGTGGCCCCACAGAAAGTGGACCTGGTCGAGCCCCGATGGTTCGACAAAAAATGAGATTGACTTCATTATGACGACCAGATGACAACTGTACAGTGATGTCTCAGTGATCGCGAGGGTGAAAACCGGCAGCGATCACCGAATGATTAGAGGCACACTGAACCTGAATGTTAAGTTGGAGAGGTCTCGTCTGATAAAGTCAACCCTCCGTCCCCCTCGTGCTCTAATCCAAAGTCCCGAAACCTTTCAGCTCGAGTTACAAAACCGTTTTCAGTGCCTAGAAGACTGCAACGAAGTGGACGATATGAATGACAAGCTCGTGGAAACTGTCCATGCGGTCGGAGCTAAGTTCTGCAGAAAGAGCCAACTGTCAAAGCTGAAGACCGAATGTGGCAGCATCGTTTCCGGGGCACCTGAGATTTTGAGTGAGATTGAGAGGTTCTATGGGCAGCTATACACGTCATCGTTGGAGCCACACGCAAGTGTGAGTAACGATCCAAAAGCGAGTCTTATACGACACTATTCCGAAGATATTCCGGACGTCAGTATGAGAGAGATTAGAGCGAGGATGGAATTACAGCGGAGTTTCTGAAAGCGGGTGGAAGACCGGTACTTGAAGTCCTTCAGAAGCTCTTTAATTCCGTCCTCCATGGTGGCATTACACCAAAGGTGTGGAGCAGAAGTGCGGTGGTCTTGTTCTTCAAGAAAGGTGACAACGCTCTCTTGAAGAACTACGGACCGATTTCCCTTCTTAGCCGCGTCTACGTGCTGTTTTCGAGAGTCATTACGAATCTTCTCGCGCGCAGACTTGACGACTTCCAGCCTCCCGAACAAGCCGGTTTCCGAAAATGTTTTAGCACCATAGACCACATACATACCCTACGGCAAATTGTAAAGAAGTCCGAAGAGTACAATTTGCCACTATGTCTGGCGTATGTGGACTATGAGAAAGCCTTTGATTGCGTCAAAATTTGGGCGGTGCTGCAGTCCCTTCAGCGGTGTCAAGTTGACTGTCGGTAAATCGAAGTGATGAAGTGTTTGTACAGTAGAGTTACGATGGCTATCCGAGTAAAGAACCAGAGTACGAAACCTATTTAATTGTAGAAAGGTGTAAGACAGGGTGACGTCATATCCCCGAAACTCTTCACCGCTGCATTGGATGACGTTTTCAAGCTTCTGGACTGAAAAGGATACGGTATTAACATCAATGGCGAGTACATCACTCACCTTCGATTTGCCGACGATATATTCCTTATGGCAGAATTGCTGGAGGACCTAAGCACTATGCTCAATGACCTCAATAGTGTCTCCCAACGGATAGGTCTTAAGATGAAAATGGACAAAACAAAAATCATGTTTAACGTCCATGTCACACCTATGCCGGTAGTTGTTGGGAGCACTTAGCTCGAAGTTGTTGACGAGTATGTTTACCTGGGACAAATAGTCCGACTAGGTAAGTCCAACTTCGACCGAGAGGTCAATCGACGGATTCAACTCGGCTGGCAGCGTTCGGGAAGCTACGACACATCTTCTCGTCAGACATACCTGAAAACCTTAAAACGAAATTGTACAACCAGTGCGTGTTGCCAGTGATGACTTACGAAACTGAGACGTGGTCCTTCACTGCTGGCCGTATGAGGAAGCTCAAGGTCGCTCAGCGAGCTATGGAGAGGGCTATGCTCGGAGTTTGTCTGCGTGATAAACTTAGGAATAAAGATATCCGCAGTAGAACCAGAGTAACCGACATAGCCCAACGGATTTGTAAGCTGAAGTGGCAGTGGGCGTGCCATATAGCTCGAAGAACCGACAACCGATGGGGAAGAAAGGTTCTTAAGTGGCAGCCTCGTACCGGTAGGTGAAGTGTAGGGCATCCCCCCACAAGATGGAGTGACGACCTGGTAAGACATGCAGGAAGTCGATGGATGCAGGTGGCTCAGGACCGTGCTTTGTGGCATTCCTTGGGGGAGGCCTATGTTCAGCAGTGGACTTGTGAAGGGCTGTAATGATGATGATGATGATGACTTAACAGATATAAATTTTAAAATTTAGGCACTACAATAAATCTTAAAACTGTGCTATATTTAGAGTAATAACATATTTTAGTATATATTATACTAAAATATGTTCAAGGATTTTCTTGGATTTCTTTGGTTTTCTTCTTGGTATGTATCGTAGTCGGTATCGGTATCGGATCGGTCGGTTTGGTAAAGAGTTAATGCGTAACCGCCTTCTCGCATAGACCCCAAGTGCTTATATTCGGGCATTCTGCTATAATATATAAGATATTCCTGGTACATGGAAATATGGAAATATACAATATATATATATATATATATATATATATATATATATATATATATATATATATATATATATATATATACACAGTCAGGTCATAAATATTGTCACACAGTAATAATTTTTCTTTTAGAATGCTGGCCACTAAAAAGTTTATTGAATTCGAATTTCGAATTGTTTATGAAAATAAAACTGTATACTTTTTAGAATTTTACTCATTTTTAAATATGGAGTGGACGCTTAAAGAAGATCGTGTTTCAGTTATTGCGTTGCATCGTTGCGGTTATGCGCCAATTCAAATATTTGACATACTGAAAAATTTGAATATAACCAAAAGATTCGTTTATCGTACCATCAAACGATACAATAAAGACTCTAGTGTAGATGACAGGTCAAGAAGTGGTCGCCCTCGGTCTGTACTCTGCTACGGCTGGGACTCCAGCAGTGATAAAAGCTGTAAAGGCGCGAATTCAAAGAAATCCCAAACGTAAGCAGAAACTGTTGACCCTTCAGATGGGGTTAAGCAGAACCACGGTGAAAAGGGTGTTAAATGAAGACTTAGGGCTTCGGGCATATCGAAGAAAAACAGGACATCGTTTGAATGCTCGTCTAATGAACCTGAGACTGAAGAGATGCCGCGCTTTGTTGAAGCGATACGCGGGAAAAAATATCGGGAAATTCTTTTTTGGGATCAAAAAATTTTTACCGTAGAAGAGAGTTACAACAAACAAAATGATAAGGTGTACGCACACAGTAGTGAAGAAGCGAGCAACCGTATTCCGCGAGTCCATCGAGGTCACTTTCCATCCTCGCTCATGGTATGGTTGGGAGTTTCTTATTGGGGCTTAACAAAGGTACATTTTGGTGAGAAAGGTGTAAAAACGAATGCAGTTGTGTATCAAAATAGAGTCCTGACGAACCTTGTGGAACCTGTTTCTTATACCATGTTCAATAACAGGCACTGGGTATTCCAACAAGATTCGGCGCCAGCTCATAGAGCGAAGAGCACACAAGTCTGGCTGGCGGCGCGTGAAATCGACTTCATCCGGCACGAAGACTGGCGCTCCTCCAGGACAGATTTGAATCCGTTAGATTACAAGATATGGCAACACTTGGAGGAAAAGGCGTGCTCAAAGCCTCATCCCAATTTGGAGTCGTTCAAGTCATCCTTCATTAAGGCAGGCGCCGATATTGACATGGACATCGTTCGTGCTGCGATAGACGACTGGCCGCGTTGTTGTTGTTGTTTTAATTATTTTATATTAAACATGTGACATAATTTATGACCTGACTAGGTATATATATATATATATATATATATATATATATATATATATATATATATATATATATATAATAGTACCTCTAGTGCCCTCTAGGATGGAGTAACAGAACTAGGAGAGTCAATCCTTCTAAAAATTTCCATGGAAGGACTTTCTAGAACTATCGACACCTAGTCAATCGGGACCGGTATGTACTCGAGCATTTTAGATGTTTCTACAGTAGAATATTCTGCAATTGAGGCGGTATTTGGGACAAAAGTGGACTGTTTGATTTTAATATGCATGTGGACTGTATTGACTAACTATGTGACTGATGTCGAGGTATATATACTACACTAGGGACTGCTTAAGAGAAAGATGGTACTGTAGACTATAATGTATTCAACTATTTACAAATGCGGCTTTCACTAATTAACTATATACACAGAGGGGAGTCTTCAATGGAGAATAATTCTTCTCTCTTGATTTCTTCTCATGCTGTTGTCTTCGAGTGCCGCTTCCGAAATGAACAGCTCACAGACCAAAACGCCCTTCTTATATCTCGCAAGAGAGCGTCTCAGTATGTAAGTAGCGTCGTGAGGTGATGCCGCGCGCTGATTGGTCGGCAACATCGCGCGATCTGCTGGCGGTGTGTGGGGTGCGCGAGGCGTAACGGGGTATGAAGGGGCGACGGGGCGGCGGCTCCCCTCGCCGTCCGTAACAGCCGGTATAAGCCGTGACCGGAGTCAGAGTTGAGTTGGCGATAGAATAGAATATTTCGGTAAATCCAATTGAGCATGCCTTCGTATTAAAAATAACGTATAGCATGATTAAACGGATTTTTTTTAAAGTAGTTTTAATACATTTCGACAGCACTTCAACACCCTCGAAAACCATGAAAATGACACCCATGATGAAAAAATTTATACCTATTGCAGCCGCCATCTTGGCTTTACATTTCTACAGCACTATCGGCTTCAAAACCCTTGAAAACCATGAAAATGACACCCATGATGAAAAAATTGGTATTTACTTCAGCCGCCATCTTGGGTTTACATTTCGACAGCACTATCGGCTTCAAGACCCTCGAAAACCATGAAAATGACACCCGTGATGAAAAAATTTATACCTATTGCAGCCGCCACCTTAGATTTACATTTCGACAGCACTATCAGCTTCAGCACCCTCGAAAACCATGAAAATTGCACCCAAGATGAAAAAATTGATATCTATTGCAGCCGCCATCTTGGATTTACATTTCGACAGCACTATCGTCTTCGACACCCTCGAAAACCATGAAAATGACACCCATATTGAAAAAATTGATTCATATTGCGGCCGCCAACTTGGATTTACATTTCGACAACCCTATCGGTTTCAACACCCTCGAAAACCATGAAAATGACACCCATGATGAAAAAATTGGTATCTACTTTAGCCGCCATCTTGGGTTTACATTTCGACAGCACTATCGGCTTCAACACCCTCGAAAACCATGAAAATGACACCCATGATGAAAAAATTTATAACTATTGAAGCCGCCACCTTGGATTTACATTTCGACAGCACTATCGGCTTCAGCACCCTCGAAAACCATGAAAATGACACCCATGATGAAACAATTGATATCTATTGCAGCTGCCATGTTGGATTTACATTATGACAGCACTATCGTCTGCATCACCCTCGAAAACCATGAAAATGATATCCATGATGAAAAAAATTGGTACCTACTTCAGCCGCTATCTTGGATTTACATTTCCACAGCACTATCGGCTTCAGCACCCTCGAAAACCATGAAAACGACAGCCATGATGAAAAAGTTGATGTCTATTGCAGCCGCCATGTTGGATTTACATTTCGACAGCGCTATCGGCTGCAACACCCTCGAAAACCATGAAAATGACATCCATGATGAAAAAATTTTGTACCGTCTTCAGCCGCCATCTTGGATTTACATTTCGAGAGCACTATCGGCTTCAACACCCTCGAAAACCATGAAAATGACACCCATGATGAAAAAATTGATGTATAATGCAGCCGCCATCTTGGATTTACATATCAACAGCACTATCGGCTTCAACACCCTCGAAACCCATGAAAATGACACCCGTGATGAAAAAATTGATACCCCTTGCAGCCGCCACCTTAGATTTACATTTCGACAGCACTATCGGCTTTAACACCCTTGAAAACCATGAAAATTACACCCAAGATGAAAAAATTGATATCTATTGCAGCCGCCATCTTGGATTTACATTTCGACAGCACTATCGTCTTCGACACCCTCGAAAACCATGAATATGACACCCATGATGAAAAAATTGGTACCTACGTCAGCCGCCATCTTGGATTTACATTTCGACAACACTATTGGCTTCAGCACCCTCGAAAACCATGAAATGACACCCATATTGAAAAAATTGATACATATTGCGGCCGCCAACTTAGATTTACATTTCAACAACCCTATTGGTTTCAACACCCTCGAAAACCATGAAAATTTCACCCATGACAAAAAAATTGATACTACTTACTTTTAGTACGTACTACTATTATTTATTCTGTGCTTTTAAAATATTGTAATAAAAAAAACTGTTATTATTATTATAATCAAGTGTGTATTTGTACAGCGATCTTTTTGAGCCGCTGCAAACAACCGAAATAATGTCCACTCACGACGGCGACTGACGGCGAACCATAGATAAATATAAATGTAGCAAGCTAATGCGGCGAACCGTAGATAGAGGATTGACAAGTCTATGCAGCGAACTGATATATACAGTAATCTATGGCGATGGCCAACTGAGTTAGTGAGTAAACTACTCTGTGGCTGCAGCTCCCCATTTACAGAAATAATTCTATACGAGGCTACCAAATCAACGAAAATTTCGCCATTTTCGAGCCAAAAAAAATTAATTATAGCTAAACAAAACAAAATTACACTGCCATTTACATTCAGTGGCTTCCCACATGATAGATGAAGAGATTAATAAATAGATTGAGTTAAAAAATTGATATTTACAAAAGTTATAGTGTTTACAAGCCTTGGGGACATGATAAATCCACACCATAAGCCACTAAAACCCCTTTTTTTATTTAAAAATAGCAATTAATCGATTTAAAAAAAATATTAATAAGTTCAACAATCATTCATCTTTCTAACAATGTGCTTTTTATATCATTTATATGTATAATATGATTGATGGATACGTTTTCATGTGACAAAACGGTGGAATTTTGATTTTTAGGCATTAGTAGAACATACCCACGCGCTTTGCGCTCGGCATGCAATAGAATAGAATGATTTTTATTCAATATTGATTATTACATAATACTTATTGACAGTCATTTTTTTATTTATCACTATATACAAGTGAATACTTCGAAGCGGTACAACTGCGAACTAAAGTGATCAGAAGTACAATTGTGTTTTGTTATAAGTGTGATTGTAATTAGTGTTCTGTAATTAAAATGTCAATTTTGGTAATTCACTTAGTATTTTTATTTGTATTGAACCCCAAGCTCGTAAGACTATATGATTATTTAACTCGGATATCCAGATTATTTGAAGGATTTTAATAGCCTCATAAAACTTTAAAGCATCTGTATGGTCTAAATTTCCGCATATACTTTTTATGATGAAACCCAATCCATCTATCTGACCTCTCTTTACTCGATTAGATTTTAATGTTTTAATTGGTTTGAGACATTTCCAATTTTGTTAGTAAGATAGTTTATTTGAATTTCATAAAATGCGTAGGTATTATAGGTTATGTAATGTTTATAACTTAATAACTTGGCCTGTAATGAGTGTATTTTATACTGTAGGGTAGGAATGCATGGTGGTGAGTAGTTAATCTTATAAGTCCTAGCTTGTATGATAATAATCCAGGGTCATCATCTAATCAGGTTTTATTTTTTGAGATAGAGCTATTTGAAGCACCATTAACAGCGGGATCCTGCAACAGTTTAGCAGCTTTAGGAATACGCTCAAGCATTTACTTCGCTATTGGAATGCGTTTTTAGATGTATGTGTGTGTGTTTAGGCAAATTATTAAACATTTGAAATTGTATTATAACCGCACGCTAATAGCCTCGCACCGTATGGAGGTCACTTCCCCCCCGCGCCGAAATTCCTTTCGAGCCGGGTCAACTGGAGACGTCGAGGTTTTTAGTACGAGTATATAAATCGGTCGATCTTAGCGGACGTATTTGTTTTTTCTGTAAATTTTGTCGCGTTGCGAACGGAGGTGAACTTTGCCTGCTGTCGTCGGACGCGCCACGTGTTGGTTCTTAACTGTGATCAACGGATTTAGTTCCTTTTTGTTGTGAAGCGAGTTGAATGTGAATAGACTGACCTAGTGCCTTGAAGAGGGAATTGCCACCCGGGAATCCGCGGGAGAATACCGCCTCCGGGGAATCATCGTGCCATCTGGTTCAGGCCACCTACAAACAAAGACACTCACAAACCACTCACATGTACTACACCTTCAGCCTGACAGATCCAGGTCACCCGTTTCTGCTCCCGAAGCAGGTAAGTACCGTATTAATTAAGTACTCTTTATTCGACTAGCCTTCCCCTTAAAACTTAGTCGGATAAAACATTCCACCAGGCCATTCGGCCCGTCCTAATTGTTCATCGAGCCTACAGCTGGGCCCCTGTAGAATCGTACTTTGTTGGGACAGGTCAGCTACAATCTATACATTTATAAGGTATCGTGCGTGTATCTTGGGGCAATCTTCTGCCTATTGTTTAATGGATTTTTAATGAAAACCTGCTGGTATGGGGTATATAAATTATTTCAGGCTTGCTATTTCTATTTCTGTTTTCAATTATGTTAGCGTGATCGGAAAAAGAGGAGGTGTTAATAATGTCATACACCATCTTCATTTATTCCCAATGCGTCTGATTACATTGCTTCATTAACTTCTGAGTAATATCGATATAATGGCATTCTCGTGGGTCATAATGTCCCGTCGGTAAGTCAAATAGTCTGCATTTTGTGAAACTACGTTTGGATCTGTTATATGCTACGTAACAATATATATATACTACTATATAGACATATATATATATATATATATATGTGCGTTTCATATGCGTTTATAAAATATTACTTGGATCGAGGTGGACATGAGGGTATATCGAGAAACTCCCACTTGTTTGTGCAGTATAAAGTTCACTGCAGGTGCCGTGCGCGAGAGATTCCGCCTAAGTCATTTAACGAGTGTGGTCGTTCTACTAGCGCTAAGATAGTGTCGTGGTTCTGTTCGTTGTTGTAATTCTTCTAGTGCAGGCAAGAAGATTGGAAGGATTGGTGTTGCTGAGAGGCTGCCATGTGTTACATTAAGATAAGAAGTGTTCCTGTTGGTTTACATATTTTGGTGTTATCATGTAATTACGTACCTTACGTTACACTGATGTGTGATTGTGGCGGAGACGTGTTACGGTATGGTCGAACTGTAATATCACTATACTGAATGTATAGTGCGTTACGTTGTCTTATTACTGATAATGATTGATTGCGTAAGCAAGAGAGCAAGTTGAACATCCACTCTCACATTTTTATTATTTTTAACAATTAACGCTATCCTGATGCACTTCCAAGATCAAAATTGAAATCCTCTGTTGTAATCTCCGACATCAGAAGTGGGATCTCCTGTTGTCATTTCGAGATCAGAAGTGAGATAAAATCCCTGTTATTGTCCACATATAACCTTCGGTTAGTGTGAGGGTTATTACGTTGGTGAAATACTATGATGCGCCTCGCGTTTTGTTATTGTGTTTAATTCCTTAATCAAGTTTGTTGTCGTATTTACGACACAATCATTAAAGTGTAGAGTAAAAGTTTAAAGTGAAATGTTTTAAGCCAAAAGTTAAATCTTTTTGTTCAATTAATAATAAAAATTACCCGCAAGTACTTTCAATATTTCTTAACGTACCCAAATATAATAACAAATGTCGAAAGAAATGTTGGAGGCATTCTCAATGAGTTAAAGTTTGCATTCAGTGGAAGTTTAACTTGATCAACTTATGTTATAATTTTATACACAAGGTGTGATTTACATGGGCAAATTTTAAAATTATGAATGTTTAAACGATGTACCGAAAAAAATGTTGTAACTTTAACGTGCTAAAAATTAAAAACGCTAAGTGGTATTTCTGTTTCTAATGTGTTGATAAGTGTAACAGTTTACTCCGAATATTACGTAGTCGGCAAAATTGGGATTGATTTTGAGAGTTTAGTGGAAGACGTGGTGCTGTGGCGCTCGCTCTTGACTAGAATAGAATAGGATAATTTTTATTCAATATACATTACATGTGTAATTCTTATTAAAAGTCATTTTTTACTTTACCACTGGTTCGAAAAAAAAACCCTCTGTCCTGGGAAGAACCAGCAAGAAACCCAGCGGGACTTTTTTCAAAATAAATTATATAAAGAGTGAAGTAAGCTGTCGGCTTATGACGCCACGGCCACTTTAATTGCCGCTGCTATCGATCACTATTTGATACATGAGGAAAGTAAATTAATCCTTAACAATGTCCATCATAAAAAATAAGTTGTAAGAATAAGTATTTACAATTTTAATTGGTTGTGAAAAATGCCGGAAAACCAAAGTATAACTGACGAAATTGAAGAAGAGCGAATTAGTTTTGACATCATCATCATTACAGCTCTTCACAAGTCCACTGCTGAACATAGGCCTCCCAAAGAATGCCACAAAGCACGGTCCTGAGCCACCTGCATTCATCGACTTCCTGCATGTCTTACCAGGTCGTCACTCCGTCTCGTGGGGGGACGCCTACACTTCGCCTACCGGTACGAGGCTGCACTCGAGAACCTTTCTTCCCATCGGTTGTCGGTTCTTCGAGCTATATGGCCAGCCCACTGCCGCTTCAGCTTACTAATCCGTTGGGCTATGTCAGTTAGTCTGGTTCTACTGCGGATATCCTTATTCCTAAGTTTATCACGCAGAGAAACTCCGAGCATAGCCCTCTCCATAGCTCGCTGAGCGACCTTGAGCTTCCTCATACGGCCAGCAGTGAAGGACCACGTTTCAGTTCCGTAAGTCATCACTGGCAACACGCACTGGTTGTACAATTTCGTTTTAGGTTTTGAGGTATGTCTAACGAGAGATGTGTCGTAGCTTCCCGAACGCTGCCCAGCCGAGTTGAATCCGTCGATTGACCTCTCGGTCGAAGTTGGACTTACCTAGTTGGACTATTTGTCCCAGGTAAACATACTCGTCAACAACTTCGAGCTAAGTGCTCCCAACAACTACCGGCATAGGTGTGACATGGACATTAAACATAATCTTTGTTTTGTCCATGTTCATCTTAAGACCTATCCGTTGGGAGACACTATTGAGGTCATTGAGCATAGTGCTTAGGTCCTCCAGCGATTCTGCCATAAGGACTATATCGTCGGCAAATCGAAGGTGAGTGATGTACTCGCCATTGATGTTAATACCGTATCCTTTCCAGTCCAGAAGCTTGAAAACGTCTTCCAATGCAGCGGTGAAGAGTTTCGGGGATATGATGTCACCCTGTCTTACACCTCTCTGCAATTGGATAGGTTTCGTACTCTGGTTCTGTACTCGGATAGCCATCGTAGCTCTACTGTACAAACACTTCAGCACTTCGATATACCGATAGTCAATTTGGCACCGCTGAAGGGACTGCAGCACCGCCCAAATTTCGACGCAAACAAAGGCTTTTTCATAGTCCACATACGCCAGACATAGTGGCAAATTGTACTCTTCGGACTTTTGTACAATTTCCCGTAGGGTATTTATGTGGTCTATGGTGCTAAAGCCCTTTTGGAAAGCGGCTTGTTCGGGAGGCTGGAAGTCGTCAAGTCTGCGCGCGAGAAGATTCGTAATGACTCTCGAAAACAGCACGTAGACGCGGCTCAGAAGGGAATTCGGTCTGTAGTTCTTCAAGAGAGCGTTGTCACCTTTCTTGAAGAAAAAGACCACCGCACTTCTGCTCCACGCCTCCGGTGTAATGCCACCATGGAGGACGGAATTAAAGAGCTTCTGAAGGACTTCAAGTACCGGTCTTCCACCCGCTTTCATAAGCTCCGCTGTAATTCCATCCTCGCTCGGGGACTTGCCGTTTTTAAGGTGCTGGAGAGCCATTCTAATCTCGCTCAGACTGACGTCCGGAAATCTTCGGAATAGTGTCGGATAAGACTCTCTCTTGGATCGTTACTCACACTTGCGTGTGGCTCCAACGATGACGTGTACAGCTGCCCATAGAATCTCTCAATCTCACTCAAAATCTCAGGTGCCCCGGAAACGATGCTGCCACATTCGGTCTTCAGCTTTGACAGTTGGCTCGTCTGGCAGACAGATCTCTGGCAAAGACTTTGGAGCCTTGGTTCCGCTCGATCACTTCTTCAATACGAGCTGTATTGAAGTTGCGTAAGTCCCGCCGCATGCATTTGGAGATCTGTCTGTTCAGTTGCCTGTATGCTATCAAATCTGTTGAAGAATGTAGCCTCATCTCCTGTCTAACAGCCATGAGATTAAGAGTGTGATCGGAAAGTTTTTGTGTTCTTTTGCGGCGGGTGTTGCAGAACTTAGCTCCGACCGCATGGACTGTTTCCACGTGCTTGTCATTTATATCGTCCACTTCATTGCAGTCTCCTAGGCACTGAAAACGGTTTTGTAACTCGAGCTGAAAGGTTTCGGGACTTTGCATTAGAGCACGAGGGACGGAACGGAGCATTGACTTCATCAGACGAGACCTCTCCAACTTAACATTTAAGTTCAGTGTGCCTCTAATCATTCGGTGATCGCTGCCGGTTTTCACCCTCGCGATCACTGAGACATCACTGAACTGTTGTCGTCTGGTCGTCATAATGAAGTCAATCTCTTTTTTTGTCGGACCGTCGGGGCTCGACCAGGTCCACTTCCTGTGGGGCCGCTTCTGGAAGAAAGAGTTCATCATAAAGAGACCCTTTTTCTCCATGAAGTCGGCCAGCTGCTTGCCCCTTGGGTTCCGTTGCCCTATTTCAAATTTCCCTACTTTCAGAACACCGTTCTCTCTTGTGCCCAGTTTTGCATTGAAGTCTCCCATTAACACCGTATATTGGGTTTTTGGAGGAATGCATGGCTCTAGAGATATCCTTATACATTTCCTCCACCTCCTCATCGGGGTGTGCCGAGGTTGGTGCGTAAACCTGTATGACATTCAGCGAATACCGTCTGGTGATTCTGAGTATAAGGTACGCAAACCTCGTCGGCACACTCCCGATCTTTACAACGTTGTTAACGAGAGACTTGTGGACGATAAATCCGACACCTCTTGGGGACAGATGGTCGCCCTCCCGGTGATAGAGCAAGTTGCCGGATTCGAGGATTACCGTGTCCTCCCCCTCTCTTCGGACTTCGATTAATCCTATAATATGCCAGCGCAACTTGTCAGTTTTGACATAGAAGAGAGTATTTAAGTTTACATGAGGATCGTACCATACCAGAGTTTGTCGTGTAGCCGCAGCTCTGTATATCGTGCCCTATAAAAGCGAATGATGTTCTGAGAGTAGTGCTACATTTTTCGAAAAAAAATATGCTTCTACTGAATACTTTTAATGTTTTCTTTTATGTGTTACAGTACCTAGCACGTATGATGTGATTACAAGTGCGCGAGCGTGAGGCAAGTGTGTGCCTTGCTGGTGGGAACATACTTGCGGGGTCCAGCTGAACATGGCCTGGTTTCGGCACACGTGTATACTGCACGCGTAATCACGATGACGGCAACCCCGACGATGCTTGTAACCCTCAGGTGCTTCTTCTGATCCCGTTGACACTTAGAGTGCGTGGTATCGTGCAGCGTCTCGCTGGCTCTGGTGAGATGCGACTGCTCGCTATGCGAGTGCGGTACGCCCTGTGCTATTGTTTTGACTTCGTGAGCTTGCTTCATGGCAGCTAACTGTGGCGCGTGTTGGTTTGTTTTAATAGCCATATGCGCTTGCCTTATGCCTGCCGCAAAGGCGAGCAGTGAGTGACGTGTTGACGTTTGCTATGTCGGCAATCCTAGCAGTATGCTGATGAATACTGGTAAGTCTGGTAAGATGACGGCGGTAGAGCCACGCAACAGTTTACGCTGTTGCACGTATGGGCCGGCTCGAGCCGGGTTGGTACCACGACCTCACAGAAAACCGGCGTGAAGTAGAAGCTTTGCTTCTGCGTTTCGTCTGGTGAGTGCAGGTGGCCGGAGGCCCAATTCCCCCCCCCCCCCCCCGCATCAACATGGTAGCGGAATTACACGAAAGACTACCCCAGGAGGGTACCAGTACCCCTGGAGAATCCCTCGCTGAGCATCTACGACCATGTTATTCTAATCCTGAGCGTGGGTGCTCAGGCTACTCTGCGTATTCTGGGGGAGGGGGGGGCAAAATTCCGCTTAAAAACATAACTGCTCGGGGCAAACTGAGCAATAATACCAAGGCGACCCCTGCCACGCTATCCGTGAATTTCTGCAACATCAAAGTCAAACCGCGCAACTCGGATTTTCAATTGAATATTAACAATAATTTTACCCGATCTGATCAAGAAGTTGCTATAGCTTTTGAGAAACATTTAACTGATGTTCCTTTTTTGACAACTAAATCATTAAACTCTTCTCCTACTGTCGCCGAATCATTGCTTAAACAAAATGTAAAGGCTTGTTTAAATACTTTTAAATTCCATAGAGTACTGCCTAAAGATATCGTTAAATATTTTAAAACTATTGATTTTAAGAAAACGGCAGATTTATGGGGGATTTCCGTTAAAGTTATTTTATCTATAATAGATATAATAGCACCTTATCTAGCCACTATATTTAATACAAGCGTCGAATCTGGTGTGTTTCCTGATTTAATGAAACTTAGTAAAGTACCTTTATATAAATCTGGTAGTACATTAGACCCCGCCAATTTTAGACCAATTTCTGTACTACCAACATTTAGTAAAATTTTTGAAAAAATAATTTTAGATCAAATGTTGAGTTTCTTTAATATTAATAAATTGCTACATAGAAATCAATTCGGTTTTACAAGGGGTCGCTCAACAACTGACGCTAGAGTTGAGCTTATTAAACATATTTTTTGTGCATGGGAGAATTCAGACGATGCTTTGGGTATATTTTGTGACCTTTCCAAGGCCTTCGACTGCGTTCACCATGAGACATTAATCAGGAAGCTACAGTACTATGGTGTCAAGAACACAGCGCTTAAACTTATAATTTCATATTTAAGTAATAGAATGCAGAAAGTTTTTAATAATGGTAAAAGTTCTTCCGGCTCACCTGTACTAATGGGTGTTCCTCAGGGCTCAATTCTCGGCCCATTCCTGTTTCTAGTGTATATTAATGACTTGCCTTCTATTGTAGAGGATAATCATGATATAGTATTATTTGCTGATGATACTTCTTTGATTTTTAAACTTAAACGTAAATCATTTAAATGTGACGAAGTGAATAATGCTATATCAAAATTAGTGCATTGGTTTAACGTTAATAATTTACATTTAAACGGAAATAAAACTAAATGTATTAAATTTACAACAACGAATGTTAGAAATCTGAGTACCAATGTGTTTTTAAATGGGGAAGAACTGAGCCCTGTTGAATCCACTGTTTTTCTTGGCATCACTCTCGACGCAAAGCTTCAGTGGGGCCCCCATATATCCAAACTAGCAAGCAGACTAAGTTCTGCAGCCTATGCTGTAAAAAAGATTAGAGGTCTCACTAGTGTCGAGACAGCTAGATTAGTTTATTTCAGTTATTTCCATAGCATAATGTCTTATGGGATTTTGCTATGGGGACATGCGGCTGATTCAGAAACTATTTTTGTTTTACAGAAGAGGGCCATTAGAGCTATTTACAACCTAAAACTGAGAGAGTCTCTTAGAGATAAATTTAAAGAAATAAATATATTAACTTTGGCCTCTCAGTATATTAACGAAAATTTAATGTATGTTCACAAAAACAAAATTAGTTTTAGTAAAAAAAGTGATGTGCATTCTGTAAACACTAGGAACAAACACAAGCTAGTGATACCTGTTTCTCGACTCCACAGAGTCAGTAATTCATTCTTGGGGCAATGTATACGCTATTACAACAATGTCCCGGAAAGTGTACAGGCTCTCTCCATTAGCAAGTTTAAATGTTTTGTTAAGTTGAAACTGTATAAAAAGGGTTATTATAGTATAAATGAATACGTGGTTGATAATAACCCCTGGGAATGAGGTGATCGCTTCCAAGCTGTTTCTAAAATAAATTTTGTACTTATATAGTTAGTACAACCATTATTGTAAAATTTGCTTTAAAAAAAAAGTCCCGCTGGGTTTCTTGCTGGTTCTTCCCAGGACAGAGGTTTTTTTTTCTAACCAGTGGTAAAGTAAAAAATTACTTTCAATAAGTATTACACATGTGATCTATATCGAATAAAAAATTATTCTATTCTATTCATCAGGGGACTTCACTCTAACCTGAACGCCGTCCACTACCATCTCGAGACGGCAAAGCCGGCCTTGCTCTTCCTGACCGAGACGCAGGTTTCCTCTCCGGCTGATATTTCGTATCTCTCCTACCCGGGGTACAAATTGGAGCACTCCTTTGTGCCTCGGGCTGGAGTTTGCGTGTATGTCAGAGAGGACATCTGTTCTCGACGCCTCGGCAGTCATGAAGGTTCGGACCTGTCCATCCTTTGGCTACGCGTAGATAGCGACGACCATCCGCGCGTCTACGGGTGCCTCTATAGGTCCCATAGCGGTAATACCGAAACAGACCGACTCATCGACCACGTCCAAATGGCTATAGATTCCTTGCTACAACAGGTTCCATCCGCAGAGATCGTGATCCTTGGCGATTTTAACGCCCACAATGCCGAATGGCTGGGTTCACGTTTAACCGATCATGCGGGGAGAGCTGTTTATGACTTTGCCTTGGCATATGGTCTGACACAACTGGTTACTTCGCCTACGCGGATTCCAGATGTGGAGGATCATACACCTTCCCTGTTGGACCTTCTGCTGACCTCTCATCCGGACGGATATCAGGTTTCCGTCGATGCCCCTCTCGGCTCTTCGGACCACTGTCTGATCCGGAGTGTGGTGCCACTCACGCTCCCTTCGCGGTTGCGTTCTGCAGGTTGCCGCCGTGTTTGGCATTACAGGTCGGCGGATTGGGACGGAATGCGGTCTTTCTTTGCATCCTACCCATGGGGGCGGGTTTGCTTCTCGCCGTATGATCCCAGCGCTGTTGCTGACTCTGTCACTGATGTGGTGCTACAGGGAATGGAACTATTTATTCCATCATCTGTGGTACCCATCGGAGGCAGATCTCAGCCTTGGTTTGGTCGCTCCTGTAAAACTGCATTACGCAGTAAGCAGGAGTGTTATCAAGCCTGGGCTGCGGCTTCGGCGACTCGGGATGTAAACACCAGAATACTTAAAAAGAAGTATAACTTCGCCTCCAGGTCCTTCAAAAGAGTTATTGCCAAGGCAAAGTCAGAGCACATAGGCAAATTGGCGAGAAACTAGTTCGCCTTCCTTCGGGAACCCGTGCATTCTGGTCTCTCGCCAAGGCTGTCCAAGGGAAATCACTACCATCTTTGCACAGGGAGGACGACTCACTGGCCCATGACGCAAAAGACAAAGCCGACCTTTTAGGCTCCCTTTTTGCGTCCAACTCGACTCTTGATGACGAGGGGAAAACACCGCCGACCATCCCGCGGTGTGAGTGCTCCATGCCGGATGTGCTGTTTTCACAGCGCTCGGTTCGCAAAGCACTTCTCTCCCTGGACATCCAGAAGTCGAGTGGGCCTGACGGAATCCCCCCAATTGTGCTGAGGACGTGTGCTCCGGAGTTGGCACCGGTCCTAACGCGTCTTTTCCGGTACTCCTACTCCCAAGGCGTAGTCCCGAATTCATGGAAGACAGCTTTTATCCACCCGATCCCTAAAAAAGGTGACCGCTCAGACCCGTCCAACTATAGGCCTATCGCGATCACCTTGTTCTCCAAATTAATGGAATCCATTGTTAACTGCAAGCTCATCCGGTACCTTGAGGATCACCAGCTGATTAGTGACCGCCAGTACGGTTTTCGTCGGGGTCGATCAGCTGGTGATCTTCTGGTCTACCTGACCCATAGATGGGCGGAGACAGTAGAGTCCAAGGGGGAGGCGTTGGCCGTTAGTTTGGACATTGCGAAGGCCTTCGATCGGGTTTGGCACAAAGCGCTTCTTTCGAAGCTCCCTTCCTATGGGCTTCCCGAGAAATTGTGCAATTGGATCACCAGCTTCCTTGCAGATCGGAGCATCAAGGTCGTTGTAGACGGTGCATGTTCTGACTGCAAGCCTATTAACGCTGGTGTTCCACAAGGCTGTGTGCTATCACCAACGCTGTTTCTTCTGCATATCAATGATATGTTGCTAACTGGTAACATTCATTGCTATGCGGATGACAGCACTGGTGATGCTCTATACACCGGCCGTGCTAATATTTCTCGGGAAAACGTCTCCGAGTACCGGAATAAACTTGTGTCTGAAGTCGAGTCTTTGCTGGACAAAGTCTCGGACTGGGGGCGACTAAATCTAGTCCAGTTTAATCCTCAGAAGACACAAGTTTGCGCTTTTACCGCTAAAAGGAACCCCTTTGTCGTATCTCCTCAGTTTCAAGGCACTCCCCTAGTTGCCTCAGCCAGTATCGGAATCCTTGGCGTCGACATATCGAGTGACGTGCAGTTTCGTGGTCACTTGGAAGAGAAGGCCAAATTAGCCTCTACAAAGCTTGGCGTGCTCAGCAGAGCGGGACAGTATTTCATGCCGGCACACCGCCTGCAACTTTACAAGGCGCAGGTTAGGCCTCACATGGAATACTGTTCCCATCTCTGGGCAGGGGCTCCCCAGTGCCAGCTCCTTCCACTTGACCGCATCCAGCGCAGAGCGGTTCGAATCGTCGACTACCGAGTTCTTTCTGATCGGCTCGATACACTGGCACTGCGAAGAGATGTTGCATCTCTTTGCATTTTCTTTCGCATCGACCATGGGGAGTGTTCTGAGGAATTGTTCGGATTAATCCCAGCCGCCCAAATTTCACGAACGCACATCGCGGCAAAACTCCCGATACCATCCACACCATCTGGATGATTGGCTGTCCACCACTGTGCGATTTAGAAGATGTTTTCTTCCTCGCACGACTTCCTTGTGGAATCGATTACCATCAGCGATTTTTCCGGACCGATACGACTTAGGGACCTTCAAGAAAAGAGCGTACTCCTTTTTAAAAGGCCGGCAACGCATCTGCAATTCCCTCCCTGGTGTTGCAGTTGTTCATGGGCGGCGATAGTCACTTACCATCAGGTGAGCCGCATGCTCGTTTGCCCCCTCTCCTATAAAAAAAAAGTCGTACCCATTTTTATTATGATTCTGGGCCGAATGCTCTCTCAACTTAGATTGTGTTGTGGCAAAATTGTGAGTAATTTTGTAAGTTTAATGGAAATTTGGTTTAAGTTTAGTGTGCAAAGTACCAAACAACCCCATGATCATGTGACAAAGATCTCCGATCACCAAGTAACTCGAGAATTAGATGTCATTGTTGATGACAGCGGTAGTGAGATCAAATCTGATAAGGAATGGCTTGTATACTCATACTCAAAAACTTTAGACATCACTTCATGAGTTACATGTGGCGATGGGTCTGTAGGGAATCGTTGGTGCGATTTCTGTCTGTGTTGGTGCACAGAACGCTTCATGCCCATTGATTGCAGTAGCCACTTACAAAAAAATCGTCTGTCACTTCATTTTATAAAATAACTTCTTCGCTTCAATTACCAATATTCATTGTAACATATTCCTTGGAAGACCAAAACATGTGTGTACCTGCTACACTATTGTGTTTGAATCCGGATCGGAGCCAAACTTTATGCAAATCTGAAAGTTTTCGTTTAAGTTCGTTTTAGTTCATAAACTAATAATAATTTTGAACTTGGACTTGATACATTTTTTCTACACGAACTTATTTACCTCTAACGAATCAATTGCCCAAAAAGACAAATTCAATTTGTTAACGACGAAAGGTCATATTTGCGATGACAAATATTTTACTTATTTAACGAACCGTACGAGTGCGCCGAAGATGAATTGATTTGAAGAAATACGGCAAAGGGGTAATACTACGACTGAAGAGAATACATGAACACAATGGTTATCTTCTATATATATAAAAAGTACGTGTCACGTTGTTTGTCCGCGATAGACTCCTTAACTACTGAACTGATTTCAATGAAATTTTGCACACTGTGTGCATTTTGGTCCAACTTCAGAGATGGAATAGTTTTTATACCGTATATATATATATAACAGAAACAGAAACAGAAACAGAAACTTTTTTATTCAATATAGATTATAAATAATACTTATTGAAAGTCACTCTTTTGTATAATTACCACTGGTTCGAAAAAAACCTCTGTCCTGGGAAGAACCAGCAAGAAACCCAGCGGGACTTGTTTTTTTAAATAACAGCTTACAATCATGTATGTTACACAAATTAACAACACAACAAATTAGAAATAGCTTGGGAGCGATCACCTCACTTCCAGGGGTTATTATCATCTATAAATTCTTTAATATTATAATAACCCTTTTTATACAAACTTAGTTTAATAAAGTTTTTGAACTTTGAGCAGGTCAAATTTTGTATATTTTCTGGAATTTTGTTGTAAAAGCGTATACATCGCCCCAAGAATGAATTACTGACTCGATGGAGTCGGGTAACTGGTACTACTAGCTTGTATCTGTTCCTAGTATTTACAGAATGAATATCACTTATTTTTGTAAAACTACTTTTATTTTTGTGTACGTACATTACATTTTCATAAATGTATTGAGAGGCCAAAGTTAATATATTAATTTCCCTAAATTTTTGTCGCAGCGACTCTTTAGGCTTTAAATCATAAATTGCTCTTATGGCCCTCTTCTGCAAAACAAATATAATTTCAGTGTCAGCTGCGTGTCCCCATAGCAAAATACCCTACGATATTATGCTGTGGAAATAGCTAAAGTAAACTAGTCTAGCTGTTTCAACACTAGTTAGACTTCTAATCTTTTTTACAGCATATGCTGCAGAACTAAGTCTGCTTGCTAGCTTTGATATATGGGGGCTCCATTGAAGCTTCGCGTCTAGTGTGATTCCAAGAAAAATGGTGGTATCTACAAGACTCAGTTTCTCCCCATTTAAAATTACATTAGTATTTAATTGTTTGACATTTGGAGTCATAAATTTCATACATTTCGTTTTAGTGCCATTTAAATGCAAATTATTGACATTGAACCAATTCACTAATTTAGATATAGCATTATTTACTTCGTCATATTTTAGCAAATGTCGACTTAATTTGAAAATTAAAGAAGTGTCATCTGCAAATAATACTATATCATGGTTATCTCCTACTATGTAAGGTAAGTCATTAATATATACAAGAAACAGAAAGGGGCCGAGAATTGAGCCTTGAGGCACGCCCATCTGTACCATCGACCCGGAAGAACTCGTACTGTTGATGATAACTTTTTGCGTTCTCTTACTTAAATATGAAATAATTAATTTTAGAGCATCACTTCTTACACCGTAGTGTTGAAGTTTCCTGATTAATGTTTCATGGTGAACACAATCGAAGGCTTTGGATAGGTCACAAAATATACCCAAAGCATCCTGTGAATTCTCCCATGCATTAAATATATATTTAATCAGCTCAACACCGGCATCAGTTGTCGAGCGACCCCTTGTAAAACCAAATTGATTTTTATGAAGTAAATTATTTATATTAAAGAAATTTAACATTTGATCAAGAATAATTTTTTCAAAAATCTTACTAAGTGTTGGTAGTACAGAAATAGGTCTAAAATTGGCGGGGTCTAATGTACTACCAGATTTAAATAAAGGTATTACTTTACTATACTTCAATAAATCAGGAAACACACCAGATTCGATACTAGTATTAAAAATAACAGCTAAATGAGGCGCGATTGTATCTATTATAGACGCAATAACTTTAACAGAAATCCCCCACAGATCCGCAGTTTTCTTAACATCAATAGTTTTAAAATATTTTACAATATCTTTTGATGATACTTTATGAAATGTAAAATTCTTTGTACACGCATTTACATTTTGTTTAAGTAATGATTCGGCGACCGCAGGAGAAGAATTCAGTGACTTAGTGGTTAATATCGGAATATCAGTAAAATATTTCTCAAAAACCACTGCAACGTCCTGATCTGATTCGGTTAATTTGTTATTAACACTTAACTTGTAGTTTGAATTGCGAGAGTTGATCTTACCAGTTTCGCTATTAATTATACTCCATGTCATTTTAATTTTATTAGAAGCCGTCTTAATTTTGTTGCTCAAATGCAAAGACTTGGCTGTGGAGCACACTCTTTTAAATATTTTTGAATATTTTTTTACATATTCTCTAAATTTGACGCTATGGTTATATGACCTTTCATGGTAAAGATCATATAACCTGCGTCTGCTCTTATGGACTCCTGCTGTCGCCCATTCATTAAATGACTTCCGACTGTTCAAGGAGAATGTTTTAGAAGTAAAAGTATTATTAAATTCATTGCAAATAAGCTTAAATAATGTTCCATACAAAAAATTTGGATCATTTTGGTATGAAAGTGATGGAAGTTTTTTCACTATGTTACTTCTAAATTTCTCCAAGCGACGTGCATTTACTGGAACAAACACAACTTTCTCATCTACTTGCTTTTTGTGAACATATGGTAACGAAACTACTTGTCCACAGTGATCAGAATTTAATTTTTGAATTATACATTTATGCAATGGCTTCACATTTGTAAAAATATTATCTATACATGTTGCACTAGATTGAGCAATACGCGTTGGCTCTATAAATAAATTAAAAAGACCATATGATTTAAATAATGATCTAAATTTAATATTGATTGAGGAAGCTTCTAGGAGATTGATATTAAAGTCTCCACATATTACAACAGATTTATTCTGTTTATTAAGCTTAGCAAAAACTTCCTCCATAATTTTTTCAAAAGTATCGTATATAGAACATGGGGGTCTGTAGACGCTCACAACAATGAGGTGCTCAAACTCAACACATGCCATTTCTACAGTTCGCTCAACAGAGAGGCTCACAATATCTTTACGTTCTTTACATGACAATAATTTACTAGCTAATATTAAGGAGTTACCTCTTAAAACCGTTTCTCTATTGAAAGAACTGACCACCTGGTGATTACTGAAGTTAAACACTAAGTTATAAGCTTTTAACCAATGTTCAGTAATACATAAAATATGAATATTGTTGCTATTTAAGAACAACTCAATTTCTAGCTCTTTGCCTATCATGCCTTGTATATTTTGATGCACCAGGTGTAAACAATTTTCATTATCTTTCTGTGGAGTCATACAATTAAAGATTTGTAAGCCACATTCTAAATTATTTAAGTTATTATAGCTGCTAGAGATTACCTCTATTGTCTCATTTTCTAATTTAAATTACTTAGAACTGATTCCAAATTGCATATTAAGTCATTAATATGCAATTTCACTGTTTCACAGTTTCACTGCTCAAAAGAAGCAGATGTCTGTGTAGCCAAGTCCTTGGCTGAGTTAATATATAAATAATAAGATAGCACATTTGCTATCTGTCTTAAATTATATTTTGATAGGTAATACCTATCTTTAGTCAAACATTTCTTAATTAAATTATTTATATCTATTAAATTAATTCTATCATTATAATTGTAACAATTAAATGTCAAGTTTAAATTATTATTACATGAAAAGTTATTTATTAATAAATTTAAATCATATCTTATTTTATTTTCCTGCGGCCAACCCTGTATGTAAGGCAATGTAAACAAGATAATTTTATGTACATTTAAAGTATTTAGATTATCAATATATTTTAATAATTGATTTTTGTTTAGATTGCCTCTTCTCCCAACAAGAATTATTAATGTGCTATTAGGACAAAATTTACTAACTAAAACTTTATCCATTATATGACTAAAGGATGCTCCAGGCATGCAATAATTACTGATCAGATGTCCTTTTAAACAGTTATTTAACATCATGCCCAAATTTTTGCCTATGTCATCACAATACATAATAACTTTATTTTTTTTATATTTTCATTGCTTTTTAAGTCTATATCCTTTGTCATGACACTGTCATAGAGTGTAGGTGAAAATAATGAGGTCTTACAATTAACTTTGTTATTTACACATATTGTCCCCGATGAACCTGGTATGGAGCGCTGATACTCACTCTGATGTTTTATTAAGGAGTCAAAGCGCTCCTCATTATACTTACATGATTTTACCAGATCATTCATGGCCAATATGTGTTCTTTTATCTCATCTTGAGCCGATGCATATTTATTTGATATAATTTGTAGAGAGCTTTTAAGTGATAAAATTGTTGAATTTAGACACTCTATATCAGTCTCATAACAGTGATTCATATTTTCCACCTCAATTGAATATATTTTAAGTTTATTAATTAGTTCTTGCTTTTCTTTGCATACATTTATATAATTTTTAACATTAATTTTAGTTTTAATTAATTTTTGTAGTTTTCTAATATATTTATTAATTTTTATATATTTCTTTAGTTTTCTTCTACTGCAGGTAGTCCTTGCTGCTGTTCTTGATATGACATAATCATCACCAGTCAAATCGGTTGTTGTGGAGGGTTGCAATGCTTTAGATTTAGAAGATTCACATTCTATGAGCTCGTTGAACAGACTTTGAGTTTGGGACGCTTTCATGTTATCTATGTAATGTTTTAATTGCACAATCTGCTCATTAGCCTCACTTAACTGTAACTGCAATGCAGCAATTAATTTGAGGGATTCCTCATATTCCTTGCTGCACTGGTCAAACTCATCGACTGTTCTCTGAAGTTGATCTCTTTCTTTTGTAACAAATGTATATTCTTTATGCAACTTAACCATGTCACTTTTAGTTTAGTATTTTTAGCAATTATGTTTATTATTTCCTTTTCATTGTCATCCCTTTCTTTAATTAACAGCTCACACTGCTCCTTTGACGCCTTAAGTTCTTGAAGCGCCATTTGAAGTTGGTTCTCCAATTGGCGCGTTTTGGCGTTGCGTGTATTCATTTTACTATTAAATGTAAATAGCAAAAGAAAACAAAGAAAGAAAACCAAAGAAGCAGAGTAAGCAAATTTCGAAATGTATGGGCTTATTTACAGATCTCAAATTAAATTATCATGTAAATAATTCAAAATGAAATCCACAACAACACTTACTTAATAGGTAAATCTAAAAATGTTAAAGGGATAACAAGAATTACACTTACAATACGTTTAAACGATGTTCGTTACAGCTGTTACTTTTGGTTGAAACACTAAACACAATGTATGTAATTAAAATAGGTACTTCTGACTTTTACTTATATCACAAACACAAATAAGTCGTATTTAACAACTGTAACTCAAAATTGAGGTGGATATTATTAATTTACAATATTTAATTTTTAAAAATAGTTGGGAGCAATAATTTTACAACTTGTCACCGGGGTTGCCACAGAAAAAAAAAACACAACGGTATACTATTATATATATATATATATATATACTAAATATATAAACATATATATATATATATATATATATATATATATATATATATATATAATTAATAATAACCTTCCGACTGCGCCAATTACGTTTGCGGCGGCTTAGGTAGGGTTGAAGTGAAACGAGACGAAGACTTTTTCTAAATTACTTTTTTTTCTAACTTACAAACTAACTTAACCACTGTGAAAACGTGAATCCAGAGGAATATTAGACTACCTAACGTATAAACTAACTTAACTATTATTGGGCAATCTTAAACCTTTCGCTGTCCCGTGCACTACATATAGGTCATTGCTATTTTCTTACTATTGTGTCGGGAAACCGGACAGTGAACGTGTTAACTATTAAGCCATGGTTTTTTTTTTTACTATTTTCAGTATCCTTTAGCCACGTAATTAAATCGAGTCACGCCTTTAAAGACGTGCTGTTATTTGCTTAGCAGGCGGTGCTGTAGTGTAGGTGACTTCATGATGGCATGCGAGGTCAGGAGGCATATTATATAACTAGCATAGTACAGAATAGAAAACAACAACAGCCCTATCGGTAATTGAAGTATATTCTATGATAGTACACTCAAATCATTAACTCATCCATTCAAAGTTCGTTATTTTAAAGATATTATAAGGAAGATGCTGCCGTCCTTGTCCTGATTTGTTTACCTGTGTCACTTCTTACGAAAGCCGCGGGACGATATGGGGTAGTGGATATTTTTACACTGCAACTACACGCTTAGTAACTTATTTATTTATGTATCCTTCATTGTAACACCATACAACTGAGGTAACGATGGGCGGAATTAATGCCTGTCACCAGTCAACCTGTAGCGTGGTGAGCTATTATGGCAGGTGTAAACTTGCTTTAAGATCTTTAAAATAATAAAATAAAATATTTATATAGGTAACTTTGTATTTCAATCAAACTACGTAAATATAAATACAAATACATATAAAATTTTATATATACATACATACATATAATATTCACACAAATAATATACATGTACCTTTTATATATACATACATACCATATTAAATTACTAACATAACATGAAACTATTCTTATCATGAAACAATTTCTTCTTTGAAAAGGTTTTCACGAATTAATCTCCTGAATGAGCATTTACTTGGCGCTTTTGGCGTAAAGAAATTTCCTTGAGAATCCAGTGAAATGAGTTGGAACACTAATTTTATGATTAGACGAGGATGGTTAAAATCAGTCATGAATTGATTATTTTTTGCTTAAGTTATAAAGGAGAAGCTGAATTTTTTAATATAATAATAGGTCTGGGGAAATATTTGGTTTGTAAAAAATTGAAGAAAAATCTGTTTGGTTGTACTATTTGTATCTGGCTGGTTTTAATATCAATACACATATGACATTAAAAAAAAAGAAAAATTAAAATTAAAAAAACATTTTTCCACCATGTTTCATAAGTTTTTCTGTCCGCCAAAATGAGTGAATTTAATGAAGAAATTCGATTTTATTACAAAAAAAGGAAAAATGCGACTCAAGCCGCGAAAAAAAATATGATGTTAGACCCAATGCAGTGTCAGTAAGAGTAACAAATAGTTGGTTCAAGCGTTTTCAGTTCAGGAATTTTGATTTCAAAAATGCAGCTCGCTCTGGTCGTCCTCATACGGATAAAGTCGATGCCATTTTTGAAAAAGTGGAGCAAGATCGGATATTAGTAGTTACAACAACATAGCCAATGAATTGAGGATTGACCTCAAAACTGTTCTGACCCATTTCATAAAGTCTGGCTTTACAAAAAAGCTCGATAATTGGGTACCACACGAGCTCACTGAAAGTAACCTAATGAACCGTGTACTCATTTGCGATTCTCTATTGAAACATAATGAAACCGAACCATTTATGAAATGATTGAGCACTAGTGATGTTGTCCGTACTTTGAGCTATATGGCCGGTCCATTGTCACTTCAACTTACTAATCCACTGGGCTATGTCGGTCACTCTGGTTCTATTGCGGACATCCTCATTTCTAAGTTTATCACGCAGAGAAATCCCGAGCATAGGCCTCTCTATAGCTCGCTGAGCCACTTTAAGGTTCCTCATACCAGTAGGAAAGGACCACGTCTTAAATCCATAAGTAGGCACTGGCAACACGCACTGGTTGTACCGTCACGTTTTCAAATTTTGAGGCATACCTGATGAGAAGATGTCTCGTAATTTCCCGAACACTGCCCAGCGATGTTTAATCCGCCAATTGACCTCTCGGCTGAAGTTAGACTTTCCTTACAATAACAAAGTACCAAAAAATAATTATAAAGGACTCGTCTATCAAAAAGAATAAAATTTTTACTAGGCGAAGTTGTTTAATAAACGTTAATAAACCACTTAGAGTACATGATTGATAATAGTAATTAACCGTGGGAATGAGGTAATCGCTATTATAACTGTTTCTAAATTTTTTAATACTTAATTGAATTAAAATTATATTGTTTATATATTTTTTTATATAATTCACGCTGGGTTTCCCAGAACAAAAGCTTTTCAAACCAGTGGTAAAAACTTAAGTGTAATAAGTGTTCTTATAATCTATGGACAATAATTTAAAATAGTGGTAGAGCCACGCAGCAGCCTTTTCTGTTGTACTGCTCGAACCAGGGCACCACGATATCACAGAGTACCGGCGTGAAGTGGAAGCTCTGCTTCTACATTTGGTATGGTGAGTGCATATGCCCCCCCCCCCCCCGTTCCCATCCACATGGTAGCGGAATTAAATATACGAATACACCGAAATTCCGCTCAAGACAATAACTGCTCGGGGCAAACTCAGCAACAAGGCCAAGGCGACCCCTGCCACGCTATCCGTGAATTTCTGCAACATCAAAGACTTCAATCGACCCTAAACGCCGTCCACTACCATCTCAAAACGGCTAAGCCGGCCTTGCTCTTTCTGGCCAAGACGTAGGTGTCTTCTCCGGCTGATACTTCGTATCTCTCCTACTGAGGCACAAATTGGAACACTCCTTTGTGCCTCGGGCTGGAGTTTGCGTATACTTCAGAGAGGAACAGATGTTCGCCTCAGCAGTCTTGAAGGTTTGAACCTGTCTATCCTTTGGCTATCATTTAACCGTGTAGTGACGGTCAAGAATATCCACTACCCCATATCCTCCCGTGGGTGTCGTAAAAGGCGACAAAGGGAAACAGGCGGGAGATGGGCAGCAGCATATTCCTGATAATAGCCAAAATTACAATAAAAAAACTGCGGTTGCCAACCCGCTCGCCAGGCGTGGCAAATATAGCAAATACCCCCCAATGATGAAAGTAACAAAGAGACTGCCCCCAGTCCCCAGCGGCCCCGCTATTACTGGCTACGGTGGCGACCATGGTAACGGCAGGGAAATGTGTGCTAAGAATCTCCGGTGGAGGTTCGGTTACCACCTACTAAGACTCGACCTGGCAACGTACAACGCACGCACACTGAGGACTGACGAGAAGATCGTGGAGCTGGAAGAAGAGATAGACAAGTTGCGCTGGCATATTATAGGATTATCCGAAGTCCGAAAAGAGGGGGAGGACACGGTAATCCTCGAATCCAGCAACTTGCTCTATCACCGGGAGGGCGACCATCTGTCCCAAGGAGGTGTCGGATGTATCGTCCACAAGTCTCTCGTTAACATCGTTGTAAAGATCGGGAGTAGGTCGACGAGGGTTGCGTACCTTATATTCAGAATCACCAAACGGTATTCGCTGAAGGTCATACAGGTTTACGCACCAACCTTTTTAACAGTGGTAGAGCCAGGCGACCATCTGTCCCAAGGAGGTGTCGGATGTATCGTCCACAAGTCTCTCGTTAACATCGTTGTAAAGATCGGGAGTAGGTCGACGAGGGTTGCGTACCTTATATTCAGAATCACCAAACGGTATTCGCTGAAGGTCATACAGGTTTACGCACCAACCTTTTTAACAGTGGTAGAGCCAGGCGGCAGCTTTTGCTGTCGCATGTATGGGCCGGCTCGAACCGGGGTAGTACCACGACCTCACAGAATACCAGCGTGAAGTAGAGGTTTACCTCTGCGTTTCACTTGGTGAGTGCAGGTGGCCGGAGGCCCTTTTTACTGGAAATGAGGAATTCCATCCTAGTCCTCACGGGTGAAAACGCATCTGCATTTTGATCTGTAACAGAGGATAGATGTAGATGTCTATGAGCCGCAGAAACCACTTACCATCAGGTGGACTGTGTGCCCTTATTCACCCTTATCCTATAAGAAAAAAAAAAGAAAAAAATCGGCACACCCCGATGAGGAGGTGGAGGAAATGTATGAGGATATCTCTAGAGCCATGCATTCCTCCAAAACCAAATATACGAAGTTAATGGGAGACTTCAATGCAAAAATAGGCACAAGAGAGAACGGTGAGCTGAAAGTAGGGAAATTTGGAAAAGGGCAACGGGACCCAAGGGGCCAGCAGCTGGCCGACTTCATGGAGTAAAAGGGACTCTTTATGATGAATTCTTTCTTCCAGAAGCGGCCCCACAGGAAGTGGACCTGGTCGAGCCCCGACGGTTCGACAAAATATAGATTGACTTCATTATGACGACCAGATGACAACTGTTTAGTGATGTCTCAGTGATTGCGAGGGTGAAAACCGGCAGTGATCACCGAATGATTAGAGGCACACTGAACCTAAATGTTAAGTTGGAGAGGTCTCGTCTGATGAAGTCAACGCTCCGTCCCCCTCGTGCTCTAATGCAAAGTCCCGAAACCTTTCAGCTCGAGTTTCAAAACCGTTTTCAGTGCCTAGAAGACTGCAATGAAGTGGACGATATGAATGACAAGCTCGTGGAAACTGTCCATGCGGTCGGAGCTAAGTTCTGCAAGACCCGCCGCAGAAGAACAGAAAAACTCTCCGATCACACTCTTAATCTCATGGCTGTTAGACGGGAGACGAAGCTACATTCTTCAACAGATTTGACAGCATACAGGCAACTGAACAGACAGATCTCCAAATGCATGCGGCGGGACTTACGCAACTTCAATACAACTCGTATTGAAGAAGCGATCGAGCGGAACTAAGGCTCCAAAGTCTTTGCCAGAGATCTGTCTGCCAGAAAGAGCCAACTGTCAAAGCTGAAGACCGAATGTGGCAGCATCGTTTCCGGGGCACCTGAGATTTTGAGTGAGATTGAGAGGTTCTATGGGCAGCTGTACACGTTATCGTTGGAGCCACACGCAAGTGTGAGTAACGATCCAAGAGCGAGTCTTATCCGACACTATTCCGAAGATATCCCGGATGTCAGTCTGAGCGAGATTAGAATGGCTCTCCAGCACCTTAAAAACGACAAGGCCCCAGGCGAGGATGGAATTACAGCGGAGTTTCTGAAAGCAGGTGGAAGACCGGTACTTGAAATCCTTCAGAAGCTCTTTAATTCCGTCCTCCATGGTGGCATTACACCGGAGGCGTGGAGCAGAAGTGCGGTGCTCTTGTTCTTCAAGAAAGGTGACAACGCTCTTTTGAAGAACTACAGACCGATTTCCCTTCTTAGCCGCGTCTACGTGCTGTTTTCGAAAGTCATTACGAATAGTCTCGCACGCAGACTTGACAACTTACAGCCTCCCGAACAAGCCGGTTTCCGAAAGGGCTTTAGCACCTTAGACCACATATATACCCTACGGCAAATTGTACAGAAGTCCAAAGAGTACAATATGCCACTATATCTGGCGTATGTGGACTATGAGAAAGTCTTTGATTCCGTCGAAATTTGGGCGGTGCTGCAGTCCCTTCAGCGGTGCCAAGTTGACTGTCGGTATATCGAAGTGCTTTTAAATTTTTTGAACAAATATAACATTTTATCGGACGCTCAGTTTGGTTTTAGAGGAAAAAGGAGCACAGAAGATGCTATTTTAGCATTGACCGGCAATATTGTTAATATACTTGATAGAAGTGAGAAAGCTTTGTGTATATTTCTAGACTTAAAAAAGGCGTTTGACACCGTCTCCATCCCCATTCTTATCAAGAAACTTGACAGAATTGGTGTTCGTGGTCAATTTCTTCTTCTCATATCCGACTATCTTTTAAGGAGAACTCAACAAGTCAAAATAGACGATAACTCATATAGTTCTAATGAGCTCTGCACACAATATGGCGTTCCACAGGGTAGTGTTCTTGGACCTACCCTGTTCCTAATATATATCAATGACCTTACTGAAACTAAATTACCAAACGGTAAAATCTTTTCTTATGCCGACGATACAGCGCTTCTTTTTTTTGGTAAAAACTGGGATGAAGTCCACGAGTCAGCCTCCAAGGGCCTACACACTGTTATCAAATGGTTACATAGCAATCTCCTTACCTTTAATATTAGTAAAACAAACTATATAACATTTGCAATCAAAAATTCCGCGCAACCCAATAATAATCTTCATCTTATCGCCCATTCCTGTGAAAACCCTTACAGAGTGCCTAAATGTAACTGCCAGACCCTGCAAAAGGTTAGTTTCACAAAATACTTAGGGATATATCTCGACCAGCAACTAAATTGGCATAAACAAATTGACACTTGCACCCACAGAGTCAGAAAGCTATTGTAGTTGTTCAAATACATAAGACATGTCGCCGACAAACAACTCATTACTTACATTTATACTGCTCTGGTACAATCCATCATACTATATTGCTTGCCAATATGGGGTGGTACCCACAAAACCAAAATGATTAAAATTGAGAGGGCTCAACGCTCACTCCTTAAAGTTATGACATTCAGGAAAATTACATCGGGGACTTCTGAACTATATCGGGACTGCAATGTTTTAACTGTTAGGCAACTTTACATATTAAAATGTATTCTTAAAATTCACAAAACTATTACCCTAGATACAAAAATTTTAAGTAAACGTAATCCCTATTCTGTCGTTTCCTACCCCACTGTTAAAACAAAATTTGCTCGTACAAATTTCAATTCGCAATCTCACTTATTGTATAATAAATTAAATGGCAAACTCAAGTTTTACAGCAAACATTATTTTGAGTGTAAAAAGTTGATTACTTCTTGGTTGAAACAGCTTGACTACGACAGTACTGAATCTTTACTTTCACACAACACGTAACATACGTTTGTTCGTATGAATCTTCTTATATTACATTTATTATTTTGTTTTATGTATAAATTGAAAAACACACACACACTCACTCACTCACTCACACACACACACACACACACGCGCACACACACACACACACAAACACACGCACTCACAGCTATTATAATTATTGTTACTTTTGTCTGTTGATTTATCTTTATGTAATACAAGTCATATCTATCATGACTTACTGATTAAAGGAAGAGCGGACTCATCCTACTACAGGTTTTTCAAACTTAAAAGGGTGAGATCCATATCTAACACTGTAAATGAGACTTGAATGAATATATATTTTTGTATTTTTGTATTTGTATAAGTGCTGAAGTGTTTGTACAGTAGAGCTACGATGGCAATCCGAGTACAGAACCAGAATACGAAACCTATCCAATTGCAGAGAGGTATAAGACAGGTTGATGTTATATCCCCGAAACTCTTCACCGCTGCATTGGAAGACGTTTTCAAGCTTCTGGACTGGAAAGGATACGGTATTAACATCAATGGCGAGTACATCACTCACGTTCGATTTTCCTACGATATAGTCCCTATGGCAGAATCGCTGGAGTATCTAATCACTATGCTCAATGACCTCAATAGTGTTTCCCAACGGATAGGTCTTAAGATGAACATGAAAAAAACAAAGATTATGTTTATTGTCCATGTCACACCTATGCCGGTAGTTGTTGGGAGCACTAAGTTCGAAGTTGTTGACGAGTATGTTTACCTGGGAAAAATAGTCCGACTTTGTAAGTCCAACTTCGACCGAGGGGTCAATCGACGGATTCAACTCGGCTGGGCAGCGTTCGGGAAGCTACGACACATCCTCTCGTCAGACATACCTCAAAACCTGAAAACAAAATTGTACAACCAGTGCGTGTTGCCAGTGATGACTTACGGAACTGAGACGTGGTCCTTCACTGCTGGCCGTATGAGGAAGCTCAAGGTCGCTCAGCGAGCTATGGCGAGGTCTATGCTCGGAGTTTTTTTGCGTGATAAACTTAGGAATAAGGATATCCGCAGTAGAACCAGAGTAATCGACATAGCCCAACGGATTAGTAAGCTGAAGTGGCAGTGGGCCGGCCATATAGCTCGAAGAACTGACAACCGATGGGGAAGAAAGGTTCTCGAGTGGCAGCCTCGTACCGGTAGGCGAAGTGTAGGGCGTCCTCCCACGAGATGGAGTGACGACCTGGTAAGACATGCAGGAAGTCGATGGATGCAGGTGGCTCAGGACCGTGCTTTGTGGCATTTTTGGGGGAGGCCTATGTTCAGCAGTGGACTTGTGAAGGGCTGTAATGATGATGATGATGATGATTCTTTGGCTACGCGTAGAGAGCGACAACCATCCGTGCATCTTCTGTTGCCTAGTTCCCATAGTGGTAATGTCGAAACAGACCGACTCATCGACCGCGTCCAAATGGCAACAAATTTTTTGCTACAACGGGTCCCATTCGCAGAGATCGTGATCCTTGTTGATTTAAACGCCCACCACGCTGAATAGCTCCGTTCACGTTTAACCGATCATGCGTTTGTCTTAGCATATGGTCTCATGCAACTGGTTACTTCGCCTACGTGGATTCCAGATGTGGAGTATCATGCGCCTTCCCTGTTGGACCTTCTGCTGACCTCCCATCCATGCAGGTCTCTGTTGTCGCCCCTATTGGTTCCTTGGACCATTAGCTTGTCCTGTGGGTGGTGCCACTCATGCTTAAATCGCGGTTGCTTCCTCCAGTTTGCCGCCGTGTTTGGCACTATAGGTCAGCCGATTGGGATGGGATATGGTCTTTCTTTGTATTCTCCCCTTTGGGGCAGGTTTGCTTCTCGCCAGATGATCTCAACGTTGTTGCTTATTCTGTTGCTGATGTGGAGCTTCAGCGTATGGAACTTTTTATTCCCTCCTCTGTGGTGCCCATTGGAGGCCGATTTCAGCCACGGATTAGTCGCTCCTGTGAAATGGCATCACGCTCCAAGCAGGAGTGATACCGGGTCTGGGCTGACACATCAACGTCCCGAGATGTAAACACCAGTGCCCTTAAAAAGAAGTATAATTTCGCCTCCAGGTCCTTCAAAAGAGTTATTCCCAAGGCAAAGTCAGAGCACATGGCGAGATACTAGCTCACCTTCCTTCGGGAATCCGTGCATTCTGGTCTCTCGCCAAGGCTGGCCAAGGGAATTTCTGTAAGCCCTCACTACCATCTCTGAACAAGGAATACGACTTACTGGCCCAGATGGCAAAGGTAAAAACCGCTCTACTAGATTCTCAATGAAGGGGGAACACACCGCCGACCATCCCGCGGTATGAGTGCTCAATTCCGGATGTTCACACCGCGCTCGGTTTACAAAGCATTCTTCTCCCTGGTCATTCACAAGTTGAATGGGCCTGACGAGATCCGCCAATTATGCTGAGGTTGTGTGTTTCGGATTTGGTACTGGTTCTAACGCGTCTTTTTTGATACTCTTACTCCATAGGCATAGTCCCAAAGTCATGGAAGATGGCTTTTTTCAACCAGATCTCGGACCCGTCTAACTACAGGCCTATCGCCATCAACTCATTGTTCTCCAAAATAATGGAATCCATTATAAACTGCCAGCCTATGCGGTACTTTGAGGATAACCAGCTGATTAGTGACCACCAATACGGTTTTCGGAGGAGGTTGTAGAGTCCAAGGGGGAGGCAATGGCCGTTAGTTTGGACATGGCGAAGGCCTTAGATCGGGTTTGACACAAAGCGCTTCTTTCGAAACTCCCTTCCTCTGGGCTTCGCGAGAAATTGTGCAGTTGTATCACCAGCTTTCTTGCAGATCAGAGCATCACGGTCGTTGTAGACGGTGCATGCTCTGACTACAAGCCTAATAATGCTGGTGTTCTACAAGGCTGCGTGCTATCACAAACGTTGTATCTACTGCATCTGTATATTATACGTGGTAGAAACATGCTGCAGCTATATTAGTTGTATAGTTGTATCACGAATGGGTAGGCTCGACCGGGGAAGGACCACGCTCTCACAGAATACCATCGTAAAATAGCAGCTTAACACTGCTGTGTTTCGTATGGTGAGTGTAGAGAACCGGAGACCCGTTTTACTGGAAAAGAGGCATTCCATCTTAGTCCTCACGGATGACAATGCATCTGCAGTTTGATTCGCAAACGAGGATAAATGTAGATGTTTATGGGCCACAGCAACCACTTACCATCAGGTGGATTGTGTGCTCGTTTATCGCCCTATCCTATAAAAAAATATGTTGCAAACCGCTTATAATTCATTGCTATGCGAATGACAGCACTGGTGATGCTCTATACACCGGCCGTGCCAATATTTCTCGGGAAAACGTCGCTTAGTACCGGAACAAACTTGTGTCTGAAGTCGAATCTTTGCTGAACAAAATCTCGGACTGGGGGCGACTAAATCTAGTCCAGTTTAATTCTCAGGAGCCACAAGTTTGCGCGTTTTCCGCTACAAAGAACCCCTTTATCGTATCTCCTCAGTTTCAAGTCACTCCCTTTGTTGCCTCAGCCAGTATCAGAATCATCGGCGTTGACGTATCGAGTGACGTACAGTTTCACGGTCACTTGGAAGAGAAGGCTTAATTGGCCTCTAAAAAGCTTGGCGTGCTCAGCAGAGCGGGACAGTATTTCATATCGGCACAACGCCTGCAACTTTACAAGGCGCAGGTTCGGCCTCACATGGAATACTGTTCCCATCTCTGGGCAGGTGCACCCCAGTGCCAGCTCCTTCCACTTGACCGCATCCAGCGCGGAGCGGCTCGAATCATCGACAACCGTGTCCTTTCCGATTGACTCGATTCAATGGTGGCAAAAAAAAAATACAAAATATTGCAAGGTTACAAGTGTAAGTACTGCCACAATGTCCTGTTTTTTAACTTACCAGTAGTAAATAGGTAATGTTTATGCTGCAAGTTGCAAAGAAAGGAGAATAAGAACGGATACGGAACTGGAGGCAGGGTGACAATTACATTTCACATCAAGCTACTTTCTGCAGAAATTTTGGCTCCATCTGGGGATTTCAAACCTAGAACTGATTACATATAAGACAGTAACCCTATCCTCTAGGCCATTCTATATTACGATTAAAGTGCTTTTTGAAAGCACAGAAAAATATTTATGTGTGATTATACTGTTATGTTATTCATAAAATAAAATAAAAAAGACATGAATTTGTGAATCGTACGTGAACTAAACTCAGTAGTTCATATTTTATTTACAAAGCACTCTCTTATCTAATGTAAACACGTAGACAACTACTACAAAAATATCCATAAGTGCTTGTATTTCTCCGTAATCTTTAGATGTAACCCTTCTTTCGATTGTTGCAGTTTTAAAAATCAATTAAACTGTTACGAGTTTTGGGTTCGAAACAAAAAAACTGCCGAGTTAATTACCAAAATGGACACTTTGAGTACACAACACTAATTATAACTTAAAACCATACTAATAACAAAAACACAATTGTACTATAACTGATCACTTTAGTTCGCAGTTGTATCGCTTCGAATTATTCGCTTGTTTTTTTTTTTTTTTTTTTTTTTTTTTTTTTTTTTTTTTTTTTTTATAGGAAAAGGGTGACAAACGAGCACACAGTCCACCTGATGGTAAGTGGTTGCTGCGGCTCATAGACATCTACATCTATCCTCTATTACAAATCAAAATGTAGATGCGTTGTCACCCGTGAGGACTAAGATGGAATGCCTCATTTCCAGTAAAAAGGGCCTCCGGCCACCTGCACTCACCAAGCGAAACGCAGAGGTAAATCTCTACTTCACGCTGGTTTTCTGTGAGGTCGTGGTACCACCCCGGTTCGAGCCTGCCCATCCGTGCGACAGCAAAAGCTGCCGCGTGGCTCTACCACTGTTAGCTTGTATCACCAATTCAATACTGACCCCGGTCGCGGTCTATACCGGCCTTATATCGGGCCTCAAATAGTTGCAGAATCTTCTACTCTCCTATTTCTGCTACTCGATACTAGAAGGCGCTAGTGGTAACTGGTGTCGCCATGTACCAGTCATTAATAGTGGCGCGCAACAATACTATGGGCGACACTGTTTATTATTAGTTTACAGCAGTAGTTTTCATTTTTTTAGAAACAGGGCGACAAACGAGCACACAATCCACCTTATGGTAAGGGGATGCTGTGGCCCATACATTATAGTTTCAGTATCCCTCTGTCGCCTCGTGTTAATGAACACATACGCCAATCTTAATATATCTGATAAATTCTCCTTTAGTAATGCTTTGATTGGCAGTTGGGCTCCCCTTTCAATTGAATGTAACGAAAATGCCAGGAAATATGTCATCAATATGTAATTGGCATATGACATTTGTTGTTCTTATCATATTTTCCATATTTTTATGACAATACAAGCTCGTACCCGGTGGATTGCAGCGTAGAAGCAATAATAGGGGATATATCGTTTTTAACTTTGAACGATTATACCTATTATTTAATTAGGAATAGGAATGACAATACATTCATTGAGTTGAATGATATATAACTTTCATATAACTTTCTCGGTAAGATACGTGCGCCACCTACTGTAAATTAAACGTAATATGCCTATAACCTTTGCGCAAGTGCAAGCAATAAGTTGACAAAGTTTTACCACAATCTGACGAACGATATGACAGCGCATAAAATACGAACAAACAAATATTAATTTTTATACGAGTATATTGGATAGCTTTAAACCTCAATCCAATTATCATTCGGTGGGTGGCGTAAAAGTTGACATAGGGATGTGAAACAGGAGACAAGTAGTAGCATATTTCTAACTCAAAATAACAAAAATAAATGTTGTTGCGAATACACCTGTCAAGCACGGCAATTATTGTAAATATCCCACCGATATGGCAAGTTATGAGCTCGTATGTCCCCCATAAATATCATTAATAAGGAAGAAATGTTACTCGAAAAGAAGGATCTTTATATTGTTCTCTTTTGCTATAGTACAAGTAATAAGTAATACATAAATATTTAAAGGTAGTGGACCAAATCTAACAAAGTAAATCGTGTAATTTTCTTTGTGATTAATAATGAAACGTGTAACTTTAGAAAGTCAGAACACGTTCCAACATCTTGGGACTGATAATACTTTTACCCAAAACATAGTACACTTAATTTTTTTTATATATGTATTTTTGTCAATTTGACCCCTGAAATAAGGACTCTAGTACATGAAATACGTATTAATTTTATTTATAGAAACAACTTGCAGTATATTGGAGGAAGACTATGCGTCGGAACAGGCTTGTAGCATGACTATCACGACCGACTATCATCAAACAAGAGGTTCAAAACGTTAGTAACAGAGATGAAAATGTAAGTAAACAAAATAAGAATGCTGATTAAAATTTGCATGTATGAAAATTTAATTTCAAACAAGTCATTTCTAAATGGATATTTATATATATTATATATATATATTTTTTATTTATTTCTTAATAGAAAAAACTTAACTGGAAAAAAATCAGTTAAGTTCACGTCAAGTCGCTTTGTAAAACTCTCTTTCCGTAGCTAATCTCAGTCTCGTTTATATCCCAGCCGCGTGTCAGCCGCGCACGATTTATTCATGGATTATTCGTGAAACCTTCAATAATGTCAACATTTAAAAAATATTTTCTTAATTTATGTTTGTCAACCCGTAAAAGCACATGAATTTGGACATTCATTGTACGTAGACCAGTCATAATCGCTACATTTGACGGTAACACATGTTGGCATACAATCCATCACCATGTCTGCTCTTTTGTATGACATTAGAATCTACTAAGTAAATAAAACAGTAGAAACTTATGATACCTGCTAGTTTGTATGACAAGTTTAAAAATAAAACAAAAAGTATTTATTAAACACAAAACAATCCCGCACGCAACAAGTGTTTGTATGGCCTACAAATAATTGTGTTGAGTCTGGATTGTGTTGAATTTTTGTTCCGATCTACGCAGTATGAACTTACAGTATCTTGAAGTCTTGCAGTTGTAAGCTTGGGTTGGGATTTAATTATATTAATAATAGAATCCCAAACAGATGGTAGCACCCAGTCATCGTTTCTATTGAAATTAGGATGTTTTTTTTTATTTCAATAGCCGCGCGAATCATCCTTGGACGGAATCGGTGTTCTGTGGCGCGGATTTATGGTATATCCAAAGTAATGTAGTGACGGGGAAAAACCTGTACGTGTTAACAGACTGCGGACTTCCCGGAGCGTTGATTTTTCACACTAGCTAAGTGTTCTTTCATCATCATCATCGTCATCATCATTACAGCTTTTCATAAGTCCACTGCTGAACATAGGCCTCCCCCAAGGAATGCCACAAAACACGGTCCTTAGCCACCTGCATCCATCCAAATGTACACAAAATTGTCTTGTTCACACTGCCTTATATACAGGGATTGCCACAGGAAAATAATTTAAGGCATTTGTATATAACAATTTAAGTATACAAATGCATAATTTAATATGTAATAATAATTTTAATTTGACATATAATTGTAATGATAAAAATGACAAATTTCATGTAATTGACATAAATAATTTAATAAAAATGTTTTGGACAAAAGATATGTATTACCTATCCAAATATAATTTAAGACTGGTAGCAAATGTGCTATCTTGTTATTTACTTTTTAACTCGGCCAAGTTTTTGGCTGCCAAGACTGCTTTTATTGAGCATAATCATTTGACATTTAATTTGGAATCAGTTCCAACTAATTTAAATTAGTGAATGTGACAATAGAGGTAATCTCTAGTAATAATAAACCTAGTAAGCTAACAGCATAGCAAAGTGGCGAAGCAATCAGCTTTGTAGCGGTTTCTAACGGTTGCCGTTAAGCAATCAGTTTCAAAATAGGAGGTTCAGATGCCTGGGTGATCAGTAATCGATTGCTGAAAACAGAATTTGAAAATACGAAACCGTTCTCGAGATAATCGTGGGACAGACGGACAGACGGACGGACAGACGGACAGACGGACAGACGGACAGACGGACAGATATCGTGAAATCAATAAGTGACTTCGCAAGCTTCGCCACTTAATAAGTGACTTCGCAAGCTTCGCCACTTAATAAGAGTTTAATTCATTTTGAATACAACCCACAAATAATTAATAAAAATTGTTTACACGTGGTGCCTCAAAATATACAAGGCATGATGGGCAAAGAATCGGAAGTTGAATTATTTTTAAACAGTAACAATATACACATCCTTTGTATTACTGAACATTGGCTAAAATATTATAATTTTATGTTTAATTTCAGAGATCACAAGGTGGTCAGTTCCTTCAATAGAGAAAAAAAATTACGTGGTGGCTCCTTAATATTAGCAGATAAGTCATTATTATATAAAGAACGTAAGGATATTGTGAGCCTCTCTGTTGAGCGAACTGTAGAAATGGCTTGTGTCAAGCTCGAGCACCTCATTGTTGTTAATGTTTACACACCCCTATGTGCTACTTATGACCATTTTGAAAGGATTGTGGAAGAAGTTATACTCAAACTAAGTAAACAGAACAAGTCTGTTGTAATATGTGGAGACTTTAACATCAATCTCTTTGAAACTTCTTCCATTAGTATTAAGTTTAGCTCATTGTTTAAATCGTTTAATCTTGTAAATTTATTCTTACAACAAACAGGTATTGCTGGGCCTAGTGCGACTTGTATAGATAACATTTTTACAGATGTTAGGCCCTTGCATAAATCAATTATTTAAAATTTAAGTTCAAATCACTGTGGACAGTTGATATCACTACCTTACATATACAAAAAACAAAAAAATAAGAAAGTTGTGTTTGTTCCAATAAATGTATATCGCTTGGAGAGGTTTAGAATTAATATTATAAAAAGACTTCCATCACTTTCGTTTAAAAATAGAGCTAATTATTTGTATGCTACATCATTTAAAATTATGAGTTGTGAATTTAGTAAAATATTTACTTCTAACACTTTCTCTTTTAACAGTCGCAAATCATTCAATGAATGGGCGACAGTAGGAATTTATAAAAGTAGGTGAAGGTTATATGAGCTTTATGATGAAAGATCATATAATAGTAGTGTTATATTTAGAGATTATGTAAAAAAATATTCTAAAATATTTAAAAAAGTGTGCTCCACTGCTAAAGCTTTACATTTAAGCAACAAAATTAAAACTGCATCCGACAAAATTAAAATGACCTGGAGAATAATAAATAGTGAAACGGGCAAGGTCAAACCGTGCAACTCGGATTTTCAATTGAATATTAACAATAATTTAATGCGATCTGATCAAAAAGTTGCTATAGCTTTTGAGAAATATTTTACTGATGTTCTTTTTTGACAACTAAATCATTAAATTCTTCTCCTGCGGTCGCCGAATCATTGCTTAAACAAAATGTAAATGCTTGTACAAATACTTTTAAATTCCATAGAGTATCGTTAAATATTTTAAAACTATTGATGTTAAGAAAACAGCAGACTTATGGGGGATTTCAGTTAAAGTTATTTTATCTATAATAGATATATTAGCACCTTATCTAGCCACTATATTTCATATAAGCGTCGAATCTGGTGTGTTTCCTGATTTAATGAAACATAATAAAGTCATACCTTTATTTAAATCTGGTAGTACATTAGACCCCGCCAATTTGAGACAAATTTCTGTACTACCAACATTTAGTAAATTTTTTTAAAGAAGAAAAGAAGAAAAACTTAACATCTGATCTAATTATAGATAAGAGTTTCTTTAACTTTAATAAATTGCTACATAAAAATCAATTCGGTTTTACAAGGGGTCGCTCGACAACTGACGCTGGAGTCGAGCTTATTAAACATATTTTGTGCATGGGAGAATTCAGAGGATGCTTTGGGTATATTTTGTGACCTTTTCAGGGCCTTCGACTGTATTCACCATGAGACATTAAACAGGAAGCTACAGTACTATGGTGTCAAGAACACAGCACCTAAACTTATTATTTCATTTTTAAGTAATAGAAAGTAGAAGGTTATTATCAATGGTAAAAGTTCTTCCGGGTCACCTGTACTAATGGGTTTCCCCCAGGGCTCGATTCTCGGCCCATTTCTGTTTCTGGTGTATATTAATGACTTACCTCACCTTGTAGGGGATAGTCATGATATAGTTTTATTTGCTGATGATACTTCCTTAAGTTCGGTTTAAAGAATTTTATTTCTCATAAGAACATACAATGGTTCACTTATAATGAGATACAAAGTAATTATTATAGTTTGATAATATTATCACATCTACCTCTAGTGCTGGAAGCGATATAGTCTTAGGTTATGCACTTATACATATTAGGTACCATGTGTAAAAAGATTACAATGTGCGTACGTATTTCCTAAGTTTACTTTTAAACAATTTCATGTTATTGCAGTTTTTAATCTCATCTGGTAATTTATTGAACAGCTGTGCTCCCTCAAACAATAGGGTTTTTTTTGCCATAATTAGTTCGTGCAGTCATTAGTTGGAGTTTATTTTTACTTCTTAAGTTGTGTGTTGTTGTTTTTTTATGTAACTGTAGGTTTGATTGAATAGAATTAGTGGTTATATTTTTTATTAGGTTGCAAGTGCAATAGGTATAAAGTTGTGTAAGATTTAGTAAGTTAGTTTTTTCGTATAGTACTTTTGTTGGAGTTAGATAATGGTAGTGAAATAATGCTTTAATAATTTTATTTTGGGTTCTTTGAAGTGGATCTAGATTAGTTTTAGCGGCTGAGCCCCATATCTCAATTAGATATTCGATATGCGATTTAACTAAAGAGTTGTATATAATAGTACGTGCCTTTTGCGGAATACAGTTTGCGACTTTACGTAATGCACCTAATAATGACATCAGTTTTGATTTGACATGATTAATATGCAGTCTCCAAGTGAGTTTGTCATCTACCAACAGGCCTAGATATTTTTCCTGACTTGAACGTTTTATTATCAATAGTAAGATGTGCGAACTCTGGTAAAGGTTTATTCTTTGTGGAAAAAATCATAAATGATGTTTTTGAGGTATTAATTGTTAGTAGGTTATATTTTAACCATTCTCCGAGTAGGTCAAGATCTTTTTGAGCATAAGTTATAATGTTGTGAATAGATTTGTCGAAATAGAAAAGACATGTGTCATCCGCGTACAAGGTAAGGTGTCCTGTTAGCCCTATTTTGTTTAAATTATTTATATAAATTAAAAAAAGTAATGGACTGATAATTGAGCCTTGAGGACAGCCGTACGATACATTTTTAATCGAACTAGTAAAATTATCCAATTGAACAGCTTGTTGCCTATTTTGTAGATATGATGTGAACATTTCGAGGGCCTTGCCTTTAACACCTATGTTGTTTAGTTTCTGCAGTAGCTTAGGATGGCTTACTGTGTCAAATGCTTTTTTTATGTCAATGAAAATCCCCAAAGCAAAATTCCTTTGGTCGATACGAGTTTTCATATTTGTGATTAAGTCTACTGCAGCTGTGAGAGTGCTCGATTTCGATCGAAAGCCATATTGTTGGTCAATGAAAAACTTCTTTTTTATTAAATAATCGTTTAGGCGAGTATACATGACTCGTTCAAATATTTTTGATAAGACAGGCAAGACGGACACTGGCCTATAGTTACTTGGGTCAGTCCTATTTCCGGATTTGAAGATAGGACTGACCTTAGCAACCTTTAGTGTGTCGGGAAAAACACCACGTGTTAAACACACATTTACACAATTCGTTAACCTTTCTACAATTATGCTTTTTAGGCATTTAATCGCTTTGGTGCTTATACCATCTAGACCAGTACTAGTGTTGCTATCGAGATCATCGATTATTTTTGATACTTCATTAGTGGTACAAGGTATGAATTCACTTAGTGTAATTTCGTGTGTATAGTCACGTTCGTACATAAGGGTGTTACCAGTGTTTATGTGATACATATTAGGAATTTTGTTAGCCAAGTCCGAGCCTATTGAGGAGAAAAATAAGTTAAATAATTCACATATTGAGTTACCTTCTGTTATGAGTCCCGCGTTCGACATTAGTTTGGGAGGAGCACTGCTGTCTTTAATTTTATTTAATGCTAAGTTATTAATTATCTCCCACATTTTCTTAGGTTTATTGTAACTGTTATGGAACAAGTTATGGTAGTAGATTTTCTTGTGTGTCTTGATAAGATTTTTGACTTTGTTCTGTTCTTTAATTAAGGTTTTTTGTAGGTTATTATCTTTTGGGTGAGATTTAGTCTGCTGCCATAAGTTATTTCGTAAATTTATTGAATTTATAATATCTCGGTTTATCCAGTCATGTTGAGGTGGGTTTAGAATTTTTGTTTTTTTATTTTATTTTTGTTTATTTGTTCTAACATAAATTTCTCTAGGTAGTAAAAGTCATTATCTTTATTATTAAGTTTTTCAACTTAAACGTCAATCATTTAAATGTGACGAAGTGAATAATGCTATATCAAAATTATTGCATTGGTTTAACGTTAATAATCTGCATTTGAATGGAAATAAAACTAATTGTGTTAAATTTACAACAACGAATGTTAAAAATCTGAATACCAATGTGTTTTTAAATGGGGAGGAATTGAGCCCTGTTGTTTCCACTGTTTTGTCTTGGCATCACTCTCAACGCAAAGCTTCAGTGGGGCCCCCATATATCGAAATTAGCAATCAGACTAAGTTCTGCAGCCTATGCTGTAAAAAAGATTAGAGGTCTCACTAGTGTCGAGACAGCAAGATTAGTTTATTTCAGTTATTTCCATAGCATAATGTCTTATGGGATTTTGCTATGGGGAAATGCGGCTGATTCAGAAACTATTTTTGTTTTACAGAAGAGGGTCATTAGAGCTATTTACAATCTAAAACCGAGAGAGTCTATAAATTTAAAGAAATAAATATATTAACTTTGGCCTCTCAGTATATTTACGAAAATTTTATGTATGTTCATAAAAACAAAGATAGTCTTAGTAAAAAATGTGATATCCATTCTGTTAACACTAGGAACAAACACTAGCTAGTGATGCCAGTTTCTCGACTCCACAGAGTCAATAATTCATTCTTGGGGCAATGTATATATGTATATGCCATAACAACAAGGTCCCGGAAAGTGTACAGGTTCTCTCTTATACCAAGTTTAAATGTTTTATTAAGCTGAAACTGTATAAAAAGGGTTATTATAGTATAAATGAATACATGGTTGATAATAAACACTGGGAATCAGGTGGTCGCTTCCAAGCAGTTTCTAAAATAAATTTTGTAAATAGTTCGTAATCATTTATATTGTAAAATTTATTTTAAAAAAACGTCCCGCTGGATTTCTTGTTGGTTCTTCCCAGGACTGAAGATTTTTTTTCAAACCAGTGGTAAAGTAAAAAATGACTTTCAATAAGAAATACAGATGTAATGTATATTGAATAAAATATTATTCTCTTCTATTCTATTCTATTCATCGACTTCCTGCATGTCTTACGAGGTCGTCACTCCATCTAGTGGGGGGTTGCCCCATACTTCGCCTACCGTTACGAGGCTGCCACTCGAGATCCTTTCTTCCCCATCGGTTGTCGATTCTTCGAGCTATTTGGCCGGCCCACTGCCACTTCAGCTTACTAATCCATTGGGCTATGTTGGTTACTCTGCTTCTACTGTGGATATCATCATTTCTAAGTTTATCACGCAGAGAAACTCCGAGCATAGCCCTCTCCATAGCTCGCTGAGCGACTTTGAGCTTCCTCATACGGCCAGCAGTGAAAGACTACGTCTCAGATCCGTAAGTCATAACTGGCAACACGCACTGTTTGTACAGTTTCCTTTTCAGGTTTCGAGGCATGTCTAACGAGGAGATGTGTCATAGTTTCGCGAACGCAGCCCAGCCGAGTTGAATCCGTCGATTGACCTCTCGGTCGAAGTTGGACTTACCTAGTCGGTATACTCGTCAACAACTTCGAGCTTAGTACTTCCAACAACTACCAGCATAGTTGTGACACGGACGTTAAACATGATGTTTGTTTTGTTCATGTTCATTTTAAGACCTATCCGTTGAGAGACACTATTGAGGTCATTGAGCATAGTGCTTAGGTCCTCCAGCGATTCTGCTATAAGGACTATATCGTCGACAAATCAAAGGTGAGTGATGTACTCGCCATTGATGTTAATACCACATACTTTCCTGTCCAGTAGCTTGAAAACGACTTCCAATGCAGCGGTGAAGAGTTTCAAGCAAATAACGTCACCCTGTCTTACACCTCTCTGCAGTTGGATAGGTTTCGTACTCTGATTCTGTACTCGGATAGCCATCGTTGCTCTACTGTACAAAAACTTCAGCACTTCGATATACCGACAGTCAACTTGGCACCGCTGAAGGGACTGCAGCACCGTTCAAATTTCGACGGAATCAAAGGCTTTCTCATAGTTTACATACGCCAGAAATAGTGGCAAATTGTACTCTTCGGACTTCTGTACAATTTTTCGAAGGGTATGTTTGTGGTCTATAGTGCTAAAGCTCTTTCGGAAACCGGCTTGTTCGGGAGGCTGGAAGTCGTCAAGTCCGCATGCGAGACGATTTGTAATAACTCTCGAATACAACACGTAGACGCGGTTTAGAAGGGAAATCGGTCTGTAGTTCTCCAAGAGAGAATTGTCACCTTTTTTGAAGAACAACACCACCGCACCTCTGTCCGGAGTAGTGCCACCATGGAGGACGGAATTAAAGAGCTTCTGAAGGACTTCAAGTACCAGTTTTCACCCGCTTTCAAAAGCTCCGCTGTAATTCTATCCTCGCCCGGGTACTTGCCGTTTTGAAGTTGCTGGAGAGCCATTTTAATCTCGCTCGCTCAGACGTCCGGGATATCTTCGGAATAGTGTCGGATAAGACTCGCTCTTTGATTGTTACTCACACTTACGTGTGGCTCCAACGATGACGTGTACAGCTGCCCATAGAACCTCTCAATATCACTCAAAATCTCAGGTGTCCCGGAAACGATCCTGCTACACTCGGTCTTCAGCTTTGACAGTTGGCTCTTTTTGGCAGACCGATCTCTGGCTAAGAATTTGGAGCCCTGTTTCCGCTCGATCGTTTCGTCGCTTTCTCGAGCTAAAGGGTTTCGGGACTTTGGACTAGAGCACGAGGGGGACGGAGCGTTGACTTCATTAGACGTGACCTCTCCAACTTATCGTTTAGGCTCAGTGTGCCTCTAAGCATTCAGTGATCGCTACCAGTTTTCACCCTCGCGATCACGGAGACATCACTGAACAGTTGTCGTCTGGTGGTCATAATAAAGTCAATCTCATTTTTGTCGAACCGTCGGGGCTCGACCAGGTCCACTTCCTGTGGGGTCGCTTCTGGAAGAAAGAGTCAATTATAAAGAGTTCCTCTTTCTCTATGAAGTAGGCCAGCGGCTGGCCCATTGGGTTCCGTTGCCCAATTCCAAATTTCCCTACTTTCAGCATTGAAGTCTCCCATTAACACCGTATAGTGGGTTTTGGAGGAATGCATGGTTAGAGATATCCTCATACATTTCCTCTACCACCTCATTGGAATGTGTTGAGGTTGGTCTGTAAACCTTTATGACCTTCAGCGAATACCGTTTGGTGATTCTGAGTATAAGGTACGCAACCCTTGTCGACACATTCTCAATCTTTACAACGTTGTTAACGAGAGACTTGTGGACGAGAAATCCGACACCTCCTTGTAACAGATGGTCGCCCTCCAGGTGATAGAACAAGTTGCTTGATTCGAGGATTACTGTGTCCTCCCCCTCTCTTCGGACCTCGGATAATCCTATAATATGCCAGCGTAACTTGTCTACCTTTTCTTCCAGCTCCACGATATTCTCGTCAGACCTCAGGGTGCGTGCGTTGTATGTTGCCAGGTCCAGTCGTCTTAAGTGGCAACCGAACCTCCATCTCCATTCTTAGCACCCCCTGTTCTTTAATGCAGGTTATTATGGATATTTTACTTTATCCTATATAAGAAAGACCACATTCACAATCAAGCTTGTATACTCCTGCATCTTGCAGAGAATCATTACACATGACTGATGGTAAAAACTGACTTCTTCGGCGGCTTGAAGTACGTTTTAATAGAAGTATGCTTCAAGTTGTAGCCAATCTTGTCAGTGACATCTCTGAGATATGGCAGTACTGCAGGCACTCGCTCGACTGTGGCCAACTTCACTCTCGCGGAACCCAAAGCTTATTGTCGTACAAAAGTTGCTCGACCTGATGGAGCTCGGTGGCCAGGTGTTTACTGTCACAGATCGTGCCCTCTGAAACAAAGATTTACCCACGGTAGCTAATTGTGAAGGATGGTGATGAGATTCACCGTTTAAATATCTATATGTATGTGTCTTTTTTCTATAAACAGTGTAGCTCAAGGTGTTATCAGGATTCAGAATTTCTATCAAATCTAGAAATGCTAAAGAATTGCTTGCCTCTAACTCCATTGTGAAATAACTTTTAGAATTTGTAGAATTAAGATGGTCTAAACTGCAGTTAATTTATCTGTTGTGGCTTCGGAACAGTCCCGATATAACATCCTTTTCCTAAGTATTTCCTATCCTCCCGCCTCCCCCATTTACGCACTACTCAAAATGGTGCGCCACCTGTCGTCGAGAAAAAAAGGAAGCAAGATGGCCGCGCACGCATAAAACGTGTTCGTTCCGCTCGTTTAAAATTACTCAATAAATAAGTTGTAAGACTATCGTGCAACTGCTCGTATCCATATACATTCGAAGTGCAGTGTGGTATCTGTGTATACACGAGAACTTCAGCCTAAATATACAGACTTCACCATAACCACGAGGAGTGCTCCAGTCTTGTGAGTATCCTTGCCTTACCTACCCAGTTCTAAAGCTATTTTCGTTTACTTCCCGGTTGGGATCATCGGGTTAGCCAGCCTTTGGTCTGGTTGTTCTCTGGTTCCCAAAACCACCCACGAAACACATTGCGAAACATTCAAGCCGTAACATAATTTCTGGTCCATACGATCGGTACCTATGGATTTCTATATTTATACAGTCCGCTCCTTATTAAGATAATATCAAGTTCAATTTTTAAGGAAAACTTTGACATTTCAATCTATTTTGCTTATAATTGAAAGTAAATTATTCATTTCAATTATTATCCTGCTAGACTTGAATGCTCGTGAAGTGTTTCGTATTGCTCATACTTTGCAGACTTATCTTATTTGGTTGCGTTATAATTGCTTAGTTTATTTCGAATGTGCATTGATAGTCTTACGCTTTGAAAATTATTATAATCTGAGGGTATTTTATAATTATTGTTGGAAAAAATTACTAAATCAGTTTATGGAAATGATTCATTTGGTCTTGGAATAATAGCACTTAAGTATAAATACTGGTATATCTTTGAATGTTGGGTCGTTTGTTAATTGTTATCTAATTCAAACAGTTAAAAAACGTTAACATTAAATTCAGTATTTGAATGTTAATTTACTTTTGACAGACTTAAATATTGTTTTAAATATCTGTCGTTAATAATTATACTTAACATTCATATTTAATATTTCGCTGTTATTTTATAATCATGTCGCAAGAAGAACTGAAACTTAAACTTTATACGTCACAGCGAGAGTATGTTTTTCGTTCTATTCAAACCCTTTTCGATTTATCCACTCAAATACGGGATGACTCCAGTTCATCTAAAGTTAGCCAATTTAAATCTAGATTTCTTAAAATTGAGAACATTCGTGATGAATATGTGTTGCTTACGGAAAAAATTAATTCGTTAAAACTGGCACTGTTTCCTAAAGAAAAAATAGATATGCAAGCGTTGTCTGCATTTGATGATATGTGCTATGAAGTTCTAAGTTTTGCCGCGGAGATGTCCCTACCGGAGCGCAAACGAGGCAGCAGCCCTGACGTCCGCTGACGTTAACTACACCTTTACGCCCGACGCGGAAAAGATACAAGCTAGACTGCCACAAATTGAGCTTCTGAAGTTCGACGGAAAAATTGAGAATTGGCAAACATTTTACGACACTTTCGTAACCTTAATTCATAATAATAAATCAATCGCGAATATTACTAAATTTCACTATCTCATTTCTTGTTTATCGGGATCCGCTTTAGGGATCGCAAAGAAGGTAAAATTAACTTCCGATAATTATAAGCTTGTATTCAATGAACTTATTAAGCGTTATCAAAATAAGCGCATTTTAGCAGTGGCGTATTTAGATCAAATAAATAACTATCCTTATTTAAAAACTCCTAATTTCAATGATTTACAAACATATACTAATATTCTTTGTGAGTCAGTCAATGCCCTTAAGGCCTTAGAGTTATATGACTTAGGCGATTTTATTTTATTTAACGCAGCGTTTCGCGCACTGGACTCAGATACGCGCCACCGCTTCGAATCTAAAAATAAATCGGAAATTCCTTCTTTTCAAAATCTAATGCAGTTTCTTCAAAACTATGTAAAAGTTTTAGAAATAAATGCTAATGTTGACATTAGGGCGCGATCTTCTCAATTTTTAGGCGGTAAACAGATCAAGAATGTTTCACCGCGGGCACCGAACCTGAAACGTTCCGTGCTCACTACTCAGTCTAAGCCTACTAGTTCGAAGCAGCTGGCTTCACTAGAGTGCTATTATTGTGGCGCAGCACACAGTATCTATAAGTGCCCCACTTTTCAATCTTTGGATACCAGTGCTAGAATAAATATTGTCAAACAAAATAATTTATGCATTAACTGTTTACGAAAACATTCTCTTGATAAATGCGTCTCGAAAATTAGATGTTTTATCTGTAGTGGTAATCATCACACTCTGGTACACATCGACAACCAAGTTCGATCACCGACCGCGGTGACCACCGGTTCGAGTAGTGCCCACACTAACACGAGTGCATTCGTGGGAGAGGCTCGTGGCCCGTGCGTGGTGCTGCTCGGGACGTGCATGGTGCGTGTGCAGGACTCTAATGGCACGTTCCATCAAGTTAGAGCGCTCATCGATAGCGGCGCTCAGGACTGCTTCATCACTATGAAATGCGCAAAGAGACTTGGTTTTCAATTACGTCGATGCACCACAACTGTGGCTGGACTTGGACAACAGTCTGTGTGTCAAGTCAAGGGAGTGACTCAATGCTTTATACGCCCGTGTGATTCGAATGACCCGCAATTTGATATTAATCCTATAGTCATCGATAACATTACTTCTAAAATGCCAACCACTGATATTCCTCTAGCGGTTCGAGACTGTTATAAACACTTAGTATTAGCGGATCGTGACTTTGACAAACCGTCTGATGTTGATTTATTGCTAGGTGCTGAAGTATTTCATCACATCTATGACGGCCGTGTCATTCACCCAGAGCCCGGCTATCCTGCTGCTTTACATAGCGTCTTTGGTTGGGTTCTCTCAGGACCCACCAATGTGGAGAGTCCGGTAAAATCGGTTGGCACTTTATTAATTACTTCAACCAATTCATTGGAGAAGATGATGAAACGATTTTGGGAAGTCGAGGAACCGCCTCATCAACATATACCTGCTCCAGAAGATGAGGAGGTCGAACGCCTGTATTCCACTCAAACTTATAGGGAATCGGACGGTCGATATGTAGTCCCTATCTTATTGACGCAGTCGTCTGTCTATATGGGAGGCTCATATAAGTAACTAACTAACACAACTAACTATCTAATAATTCTTTGTCGCAGTTTATAAATCTTGAGAAAAAACTATGCCGACAACCAGAACTTAAATCACTTTATAACGATTTTATGCGTGATTATGAGCAGCTTAATCATATGCAACCAGTGGGAAAGGATATTACACCTGGTAGATATTTCATTCCTCACCATTGTGTGATTCGTCCAGAAAGCATAACGACCAAACTTCGCGTTGTATTCAATGCGAGTCACAAGACGACTAAAGGACTATCTTTAAACGATATTGTTTATACTGGACCGAAGTTACAGGCTGATTTGGTTGACATTATTACTGGATTTCGTGTCCATTATATAGTTTTTACATGTGACATATCTAAGATGTACAGGCAAATCTTGATAAGGCCTGAGGATCGAGTGTGGCAACACGTACTATGGCGTGAATCCCCTTCCTTGCCTGTTCAAGAATTTGAACTTCGTACGGTCACATACGGAGTCAAAAGCTCGCCGTACTTAGCAATACGAACATTACATCAGTTAGCTGCAGATCACGGTGATCAGTTTCCTCATGCAGCTGAAGCTCTTCGGCATGATACTTACATGGACAATATTACTACAGGTGCTTCCTCACTCGAAGCAGCCTCTCAGCTTAAAGAAGATTTAATTAACCTTCTTAATTGTGCTCAGCTAGATTTGCGTAAGTGGAGCAGTAACAGCCCTTTATTTCTTCGATCGTTACCCATGGAACATTGTCAGTGTCCGAAAACATTTTTTATGATAGTTCAATAACGCTTAAGGTTTTAGGACTTCAATGGGATCCTGCGGAAGACTATTTCACTTACTCCGTCTCTCCTGTGAATGTGGAGTTTACGAAACGTTCAATCCTGTCCCACGTTGCTCGTATTTATGATCCGTTCGGTTGGCTTTCACCTTTTATTCTTTTAGCCAAACTACTTCTTCAAAACTTATGGCGTATTGGATTGGCTTGGGATGAAATCATTCCCGCCAATCTGTGTAACGATTGGGTTTCATTAGTATCTGACTTGTCTAATATAAAATCGATAAAAATTCCTCGTAAAACCGTGATTGATTTAACAGCTATACACCTGCTGATTGGGTTTTGTGATGGATCAACCAAAGCATATGGGTGCTGTGTCTATCTTCGATCAAGTATCGATGATTAAAAACAAGTTTCTCTTTTGATTTCTAAATCTAAAGTGGTTCCGATTAAGCCTCTAACAGTTAATCGTTTGGAGTTGTGCGGTGCGCTCTTGTTATCACGTACTCTCAAACACATGCAAACTTTACTTATTTCGAAAATAAATATATCTCATATTGTTGCCTGCACTGAAAGCTCAACTGTATTAGCTTGGATCAATACAGAGCCAAACAAATTGAAACCTTTTGTTGCGCATCGAGTAGTTAAAATAACTGACGCAGTTGAACCTTCTACCTGGAGGCATGTCTCGACTCAGGACAATCCTGCTGACTTTCCTAGCCGAGGTCTCTCGTGTGCAGAATTGGTCAATTGTAAGCGATGGTGGTCAGGACCAGATTGGATGCTTAGTGATCCAGATCACTGGCCAGCTCAAATTCGGTGTAAGCCCCAGGATGAATTGCCAGAGTTGAGAACACGCACTCTGATTGCTCAATCTCGGGAATCTGATAAAGACATTATGAAGGTGTTATTAAATCGGTATTCATCCTTATCACGACTACAGCGAATATTGGCATGGGTCTTTCGCTTCATTTCTAATTCGCGCAAAGAACCAAGCCAACGCGAGAAACGTCACTTGACTACGAATGAGGTAAAGTGCTCTCTGCTTAGCCTTATTAAATATGTCCAACGGGGCAGCTTCAATCAAGAGATGTCTAAATTAAAATCGCAGAAGCCTCTACCTAAATACTTACAAAAGTTGTCTCCGTTTATTGATAACCTAGGACTCATGCGAGTGGGTGGACGACTTACAAATTTTAACTTACCTGAGCACACAAAACATCCATATTTGTTACCGGAACAATCTATTTTAACTCAATTAATTATTAGCTATTATCATAAACGGTATTTGCACTGTGGACCTCGCACGTTACAATCACTAATAGTTTGCAAGTTCTGGATTTTAGGAATTAGAAATCTTATTAGTTCTATTTTAACAAAGTGTGTAACTTACTTTCGGGTTAAACCTATACCCTATCAGCCGTCTATGGGCAACCTGCCACCTTGTAGATCTCAACAAGGTTACTGTTTTCAACAGGTAGGGATTAATTTTGGCGGTCCTTTTCTTATAAAAGAAAACAGACGACGTAACGCACGGGTCAGTAAGGCTTACATATGCTTGTTCATTTGTTTATCTGGAAAAGCAAATCATTTAGAACTCGTATCTGAACTGTCTACAGAAGCGTTTCTAGCCGCCCTAGACAGATTCGTGTCTCGACGTGGAATATGTCAACATATTGTGACAGATTGTGGCACTAACTTTGTAGGCGCTAAACAATATCTTGAGGAAATGGTTAAATTATTGATAGATAAAAAACAGGATATTTCTGATCAATTTACGTCTCATGGAATCTCGTGGAAATTAAATCCACCTTCAGCACCTCACTTTGGAGGCATTTTTGAAAGTGGTATAAAATCTACTAAATATTATCTCAAAAGGGGCATAGGCTCACAAGTCCTGACATTTGAAGAACTAACTACATTTTTAACTAAAGTTGAAGCGATGCTGAACTCAAGACCGATTTGTCAGTTATCGTCTGATCCTGGCGAAGTTGATGTTCTCACGGCCGGTCATTTTATTATAGGACGTCCTTTAGTAGCTCTACCAGAACCGTCCGTTGAAGATATGAATCCTAGAACACGCTGGCAGTTACTTCAAAAGCTTTTTCAAAGTTTTTGGCGTATTTGGCAAAGTGTTTATTTACATACGCTTCAACAAAAAGTTAAGTGGTTTAAGGATGATCACAAACATCCTAATATTGGTCAAGTCCTTTAAATCATTGAGCCTAATCTACCACCTAACGAATGGCGCCTAGGTCGAGTAGTCCAAATCCACCCCGGAAAGGACAATATTATCCGGGTTGTGACCTTAAAGACCAAAAGAGGCTTACTTACAAGACCAGTAGTCAAAGTCTGCCCTCTTCCTCTTGATTGCATCTTATTTTTATTGTTTTATTAAGCTAGATTGTAAGTTCTAATTTTAAAATTAAATTAACTAAGTTTGATTTTCTTTTGTAGTTTAGTTAATGTTATCAATGCACAACTCAGCTCAGATATCTATTTCGTTTATATTAATTTATACTCTATGAGCAACTGGGGACCTGGAGAGCTGCCGGGTCGATGGTTGTCTTGTGAAATCCCTAGGTGATTTCAGGTGGGAGGGAATGTTGTGGCTTCGGAATAGTCCCGATATAACATCCTTTTCCTGAGTATTTCCTATCCTCCCGCCTCCCCCATATACGCACTACTCAAAATGGTGCGCCACCTGTCGTCGAGAAAAAAAGGAAGCAAGATGGCCGCGCACGCATAAAACGTGTTCGTTACCGCTCGTTTAAAAATACTCAATAAATAAGTTGTAAGACTATCGTGCAATTGCTCGTGTCCATATACATTCGAAGTGCAGTGTGGTATCTGTGTATACACGAGAACTTCAGCCTAAATATACAGACTTCACCATAACCACGAGGAGTGCTCCAGTCTTGTGAGTATCCTTGCCTTATCTACCCAGTTCTAAAGCTATTTTCGTTTACTTCCCGGTTGGGATCATCAGGTTAGCCAGCCCTTGGTCTGGTTGTTCTCTGGTTCCCAAAACCACCCACGAAACACATTGCGAAACATTCAAGCAGTAACATTATCTAAAGGTAGAATTGTGAAAGTGTCGTCTACGTACCGCTTGTAGAATCTTGAATTTACGAGAGAAGTAAGCAAGGCTTTCTTCTCAAACTCTTCCTTGAATAAATCAACGATTATGGGAGATTCAGGTAAATGCATCGCCACACCATCTACTATTGAGCAGAGACTGCACATCAAAACTGACCATAGATTCATTGTCTCTCAGATGTAGGTCTTTAATCTCGCTGAGAGAAACTTACCTGTTGCTGTTATGATGTCGCCATGGACAAAAAAATAACAATAGATAAGTTGCCACCTACGCGGACCAAAATGGAGACATTAATAGATAAGAACAAACAAACATAGGTAAGAAGGACTAAACGGAATCCTTGGCAGAAAAAGGGTCCTAATACCTACTTCAGGACCCTTTTTCTGTGTTATCTTCTCCATGTAATTCGTATGTACTTTATCGATGCCATTGCGTTACGGGCCGCTAATTTGAATCTTGAATAGTAATTTATTTGTATTGCTTACTAATATTTTTGTTGGTATACTTTTATATTACACAATAATAATATCTGCTCTGGATGTTTATCCATGTGCAATTTATGGATGTAAACAACAATTCTCCACAATAATGAAGAAATGTCTAGAATAGAAATTACTAAGGAATAATGTTTTTTTTTAATTATTCCTTGCAAAACTGAAATAAATGTAGTAACTTTATTTAATAGAATAGAATACAATATTTTTATTGAATAAGTAATTCTTTTTTTTTTATATAGGATAAGGGTGAAATACGAGCACACAGTCCACCTGATGGTAAGTGGTTGCTGCGGCTCATAGACATCTACATCTATCAAATGCAGATGCGTTTTCACCTGTGAGGACTAGGATGGAATGCCTCATTTCCAGTAAAAATGGCCTCCGGCCACCTGCACTCACCAAGCGAAACGCAGAGGTAAACCTCTACTTCACGCTGGTATTCTGTGAGGTCGTGGTACCACCCCGGTTCGATCCGGCCCATTCGTGCGACAGCAAGAGCTGCCGCCTGGCTCTACCACTGTTAAAAATTTATTGAGTCATTTTTTTAACCTTTGCTACTAATTTGGAAAAAAATCTCCTGCGAAGAACCAGTAGGACTTTTAAGATAAACTTTACAATAAAAACACAGGTTGTATAAAGTACATACAAAACTATAAAATTGTTTTTTTTTTTCATAATAACAATGATTAAATTATAAAAAGAAGAGTGCAGTATGGTATATACGTCCCACGGGTAGGTAAACTCGTAGTTCTCCTTTCATTTCTGAGAGTGTTTTCGAGGAGAGAATGACTAGTCATACATGACTAAAGAGAGATAAAACGTTTGTGCGTAGTACTAGTGCTACGTGCGTTGACGCTACGCTAAGTACGTAGACGCTACTGGACGCCATCTGTAGCGCTGCTGCTATGCTGGTGATAAGAGTTGTAATGCTTTTCCCGCTTATAGTCTATGTATAGCCATGCAGTGAGGAAATAAGGCTTGCTCTCTTGATGACTTTAATATTATAATTATATTTTATAATGTTGTAAAAATGATATTATAAGTTTTCTAAACTTTTCATAAAGATGCATTGAAACTGTTTAACTTTAATATAATTTTTTATCGTTTTACGATTTTGATAATGCATAATAAGTTATGTTCATAATATTAGGCATTTTTATAATAGTATGAATAAATGACTTCTACCAGCAACGTTATTGCTTTCTTTGCTCTCAAATCTGCCCTCCTAGAGTGTATACAATTCAGTGCATAATTTATTGCTTCATTACTCAGATGTGTTATAGGGCTAACGGGAAGAATACACGACAACTATAGACGCCAGATACTCATTAAATATCAAATTGTATAACGACATCGAATAATATATTATATAGCTTAACTATACTACTACGAACTAGTACATATTGTATGCGATTTCTGACACAAGTGTCTCGAATTTTAAACCGTTCACTACGCAATGCTTTATTATCGTTCTCTGTTTTGGACCCTGACTGATATCGATTCGTCAAATTACTTGTCACTGAAGCAGCGACAAAATTTGTGTTAAGTGTTAATGCATTCGTGGATCCTCACCATGATGGAGCAATTTCTTGTCATAACTACATGTTTGTTATGGGGTTGTTTTAAATTAATTTGCTTAATTCCGCGTAAAGAAAGAAAATGATGTGTCCTGCCTAGATTTAAGGGAACCTCCCACCCTTCCTCAATCGCGCGCACTATACCCGTCGCCGTCAATCCCAGCACCACCATCCCCAGCACCACCACACTAGGCACGACACACCACTCTCGAAAATGCGACACGTGTTTCGCCTCTACACGAGGCATCCTCGGTTGAAGTAGACTCTGCGGATCTGCGGAGAGGCGAATCACGTGTCGTATTTTAAGGTAAGGTGTAAGGCTCTGTGGTGCAGTGTCTTAGGAATGAGTTCCAGCGCCGAGGGCCTCAGGCTTGAATTGCGCACGGAACAAGTATTTGTATGGCCTATTAATAATTGTTTAGTGTTTTGATGTGTGTTCTTGGGAAATTTCTGTAGTCTTATGTAAACTACCTCCACGAACAGGAGAAAATCCTAGTGGGAAGGTAGTCTGCAGGCCAACATGCTCTGCTACCTACAACTTGTAGGACGCGACCTCGTTGATGTTGCTTTGTGCATTTCATAAATAGAAATATTTAATATTTTATGATATACAATAATAAAAACTATAATAAAAACCTACTCCCCGGTGTATCGTGCCAAGAACGCTGGCTCCGTTTCCTCGCTGAATGGCTATACTTAGCCTTTAAGCGAGAAAAGAACCGGCCCTCTTATCACCAGTAGCAATGACCAGTCGCGGATGGACATTCTTTAGGATTTTCATCGCACGTGGACCCGACAGGACGATAGTCTCTACAGCAAATGGTATAAATATTTAGTCGTCTCTCAGAGACTTATATTTGCGTCACTTACTCAGTTCCGCTGCCTCTGATGCCGCCACGGATCTAAACGAGCTACCTGTGAGATAAGAGGCTGCCAATGTATCTACGCAAGTAGCATTCCACACGAGGGCTTTACTTTTCTCCCAAGGGACCAATGTTGGGTTAATTGCCATCGTCTATAAATATCCCACATGGCTCTAAAACCGAGGAAACATTTATAGAGACAAGAGCCCTTCGAAATATATCGTTCAAAGAACCGTTCCGAAAAAAACCTACCAGCACTTTTCTTACATGGATGTCCGTGGAGCCCAAATTTGTCGACGCTGCTACCACAGGGGCACTGATGGGGTTTAAAAATTGCCGATCCTAGTCGAATTCCTACGGTGACGCGCAAGCTTTCCCAGTCAAGTAATGTGCCGAAATTACTTGATGGTAATGCGGTTAACGTGTAACTAGATTCCTATGTCGGAACAGCTAGAAGGCTTGCCTGATCGTGTTCACTATCGAAATTATGAAACAAATCTTTCTGCACGCTCTGTACTAACGGACGGAATATCCCACTCTTTTTGTTGGTTAACTTCCAGTGGAACATTTTCGCCGAGACAGAGCAATGGCCATGTATGCCTTGCCTCTGTAGCAAAGTACAGGTCTCCTTTATTATTTTAAATAATGTTACTGAGGTCACTGACACTATGTGCGGACGCGAGGAAAGCAGTAATGCAACGCTAGAAAGATTTCTCACACCAATACCACCAAATCTTACAGTTAAAGAAGCTTGAGTCCAGGCTGTTATATTTAAAGTGAAATTTATAATTTTTTCTATAGTTACTTTAAGATTACTGTCAATATCTGTTAAAATATCTGAACATTTCCAGATTGTAGTCGAGCGGAGTATGTATGTAAATCTAGGTACAAGGAGACAATATTTTAAAATTTTAAGAGGGGGGTAAATAATATGGGGGTTTAATTAATACAATTCATCAACATGGTTTAATAACTGATCAAATTTTGTTTTTAAAACAGATTTAAAACTATGAAATAACAACCGAGCACCTAGCAGGCATAGCAATTCCGTATTGAGAGTTATTGGAGAAATATGTTTGATATTTTTAATTAAAGTGTCTCTGTAAGAACTAGATAAATTTATGGAAAAAATGTATTTCACGTTTATTGCTATTTGGTTTCAGATCAATATTTTTTTTAAAGTTTCGAAAAATATGAGTAAGATCATTGAGGACGTCATCTGCTCTACCTCCCAGAGTACCGTCGTTGAGGTACCAAACATTCAGCTTGGATTTCAAATTTGAAATAATGGGCTGAACTCCTAAACTGAAAAGTCCTGGACCAAGTGGGTCACCTTGCTGAACATTGATAGCAGAATCTATCATTCATATCAAGAAAGTAAATTCACCTGCGTGTCAAAGAGCGACAACTTGTAAATTAGAATTTCTTACTTTTAAAAGGATATACTTTCACTTCAATTCTTAAAGAAACACATAAACAGGTTTTTTTGACATGAGCACAGTCTACTTGATGGTAATTAGATGTTGTGGCCCATAGACATCTACATTTATTCTCAATTAAGAATCAAAATGCATATGCGTTGTCACTCCCGATGACTAAGATGGAATGTCTCTTTTCGAGTAAATAGAATCTCCGGTTCTTGATACTTACCGAACCAAACATAGCAGCATTATAATGTTATTTTACGCTAGTAATCTGTGAGAGCGTGGTCCTTCGCCGGTTGAGCCGACCCATTTTTGCTACAACCAAAATATAGCTGCAGCATGGCTCCACCACATAAGGAGTATTTTCATTTTATGTAATTACTTCCTTATGTTTTCTATTCAATATGGGTTAACTAAATAAGAAGAGTCAGTGGAAGCCGTGCGGTGGCGTAAGAGAATCCTTCATCCTTAATCGATTTTTAGAATTCGAAAAAGACAATGAAAAATGATAGAAATATCTAAAGATTTATTTATTTCAACTTTCAAGAGTTGTTATAAATTAATTTGCTTAATTCCGCGTAAAGAAAGAAAATGATGTGTCCTGCCTAGTTTTAAGGGAACCTCCCACCATCCCTCAATCGCGCGCACTAAAACCGTCGCCGTCAATCCCAGCACTACCATCCCCAGCACTACCACACTAGGCATGACACACCACTCTTAAAAATACGACACGTGTTTCGCCTCTACACGAGGCATCCTCGGTTGAAGTAGACTCTGCGGATGATTCGCCTCTACAGGCAGGCTGGCCGCTAAGAGCGGCCAGCCCCTCTACAGGCAGGCTGGCCGCTAAAAGCGGCCAGCCTGCCTGTAGAGGCGAATGACGTGTCGTATTTTTAAGAGCCTGGTGTGGTGGTGCTGGGGATGGTAGTGCTGGAATTGACGGCGACGGGTATAGTGCGGGCGATTGAGGGAGGGTGGGAGGTTCTCTTAAAACTGGACAGAAATTTCTTTCTTTACGCGGAATTAAGCAAATTAATTTATAACAACCCCATTATAATGGATTTCCGCAAAATAACGCCGGATTCTACGAGTATAAATTACATGTTTGTTGTTTACAATTTCAATCGTCACATACAAAAATTGTTTTTTTTCTCTCTTATTTTTAACAAACGAGCATACAGTCCACGTGATGGTAAGTGGATGCTGTGGCTCATAATCATCTACATTAACCCTCGATTAAGATTTAAATTGCAGATGCGTTGTAACCCCTGAGGACTAAGATGAAAGTCTCATGTCCATTAAAAACGTTTTCTACGTGGTAGAGCCATGCTGCAGCTATATTAATTGTATACTTGTAGCACGAATAGGTGGGCTCGAACGGGGAAGGACAAAGCTCTCACAGAATACCAGCGTAAATTAGCAGCTTAATGCTAAAGTGTTTTGTATGGTAAGTGTAGAGAACCGGACAAACTTTTTACTAGAAAAAAGGCATTCCATCTTAGTCCTCACTGTTTAAAACACATCTGCATTTTGATTATTTGTGGACGATAGATGTAGATGTCTGTGGGTCACAGCGACCACTTACCGTTAGGTGGGCAGTGCTCACCATTATCCTATAAAAAGAGGGTCTCCGATTCTTCCACCGCCATTTTTAAGTACGCTAGGCGTAAAATACCCAGACTAGCGCCGAGGAGCGGTTTTTAAGGTGTAGACGCCAGGTACTGTGATCATAAAACCACCTGCCAAGCACGTCGTCTCTACAACGTGAGATTCTCATGAAATGTACAGCAGTAGTGGCACTGGCAGCAGTGAAATCTACAGGCTGATGACGAGTCTGATGACAAGTTGAGGCACTTACTTTACGAAACAAAAAAGTATTCAGCTCTTGTCTTATGCTGGTATTCTTTGGTAACGTGGTTCTTCCCCGGTCTAGCTGACCCATTCGGAATAAAACTTAAATATAGCTGAAACACACCTGTTCCACGTGAAAAAAGACTATTTAATAAAATACTACTTAATTAAATATAATATTTTTTACTATTAAATAAAATAATAAAATTCTTACCCTTTTTCAACATACAATAATCTTTCATGAAAGATGGGCCTTTTTCATAGGGGGATTAATCATCACGCTTGGCAGATGTATAGATGATCGCAGTAGTAGATCTCCTATTTTTGTTGCTACATTCTCGTCCCTGGTCAGGGTATTTAACATCTAATCTATACCAGCATAACTAAATAAGAACCGGCACCAGATGGAAAAGAAAGGTTTCGAGTGACAGTATCGTACTGGTAAGTCTAAAAATATATACGAAGCAAAACAAATAAGGGGCGTAACTCGCCTTAGAATGCCTTAGATGGAAGTTTATCGATCAAATCGGCGATATATTGGAGATGAGCCAAATAAAGAGTACCCTTTACCGACGAGCATGTACGCGTAGGTATATGGGTGTTGAGGATGCGAGAAAGGATTATTAGGATCGTACCAAATTGAAGTCCGTAGCCTCTACCTACCTCTTTGGGTAACAGGCGTGAATGTTTATGTATGCATGTTAAATAACGATACATTAATGAATTAATTTGCTCTGCAACTGCATAAAAAATAGTACGAGGTCGAGGTCAACTCACTTCACTTCACACTAACTTGCTTACAAACTCCGCCTGACCTCATTTTTCTGAAATAAACAAAAACACGAAGAGCTTTCCGTGACTTTTTAATGAACCATGCGAATTTAAGTGAGGAATAAATAGACCTGTTCTGAGTGACGAGGTTACGATCTGGTATGAAAGGCGTACTTTTGTGCAAGACATTGATTTGAAAAAATAATCTAACACTTTCATGTTATAAATATGAAAAAAATAGACTGATTTAAAAATTTAGTATTATTAGTTAAATATTGAATAAAACCACTTTTACGGATTTTGTCGTGTTTAATAAACTTGTTTTTATTAATTCCCGACGTTTCAGGTGCTTTCCAGCACCCATGGTCACGGGGGATTGAGGTGATTGACGTCCCGATGTCAGAGTTAACCCGGAATACTTTCATCTTTTTAATGATTAATTTTGGCCCAATCTACGCAGAATGAACTTACTGTATCTTGAAGTCTTGCAGTGGTATGCTTGGGTTTAGTTTTAATTTTATTAATTACAGGATACCAAGCAGGTGATAGTACCCAGCCTCCCTCTCTATTGAAATTAGGATGTTTTTTAATTTCCATAGCCTCATGTATCATCCTTGGCAGGAATCGATGTTTTTTCGCGAGAATTTTATGATTTATCAAATCTAATGTAATGGCGGGCGCCGTCTAGGATATGATCATAAACTGCAGACTTCCCGAAACGTTGGTGCTTCACGCCAGCTATGTGTTCTTTTACGCAGTTTTTATTGATCGTTTTGTTTGCCCTATATATGAGAGACCACATTCACAATCAAGCATGTACACTCCTGCATCTTGTAGAGGAATATTGCACTTTACAGATGGCAAGAACATCTCTCCACCTGATGGTAAGTGGATGCTGTGGCTCAAAGATTTGTCATTGTTACAGCTGAGAACTAAGATAGAATGCCTCGTTTTCAGTAAAAAAATCTCCGGTTATCTGCACTCACCATAGGAAACAGCAGCAGTGAGCTGCTATTTTACGTAGGTTTATTGCGAGCGTGGTTTTTCCCTGGTCAAGCCAATCCATTCGTTCTACAACCATTATATAGCATCAGCATGTTGTTCCATTTCGTACAACAATTAAAAACATAAAAATGCGATTATCAACCCACCAATTGCCAAGTGACAATAATCACAAAATCCCCCTTCAAGAGCAATTCAAAATATCTTAAAATATGTAATGCATCAAACAATTGTGTAGAATATTGCTACTATATTATATTATATATAACATTAAATATCGTCGTGGCACCAACGCTGCAAACTACACACCACTGCGTCGACAACGAATTTAAATACGCCCCAATCCGACAATTATGCATTGAACGTATGGCCGCCATTTTAAGGTCGTTTCGTTACGTACACGTATTCACGTAAAATACGACCCTGTCTATATATATTTTTTTCTTTCTGTCTATGTGATCATCCATCATTGATTAGAATATATTTATGTAACTATATTTAAAGAGTGTTTCAGTTAGTGTAGCAAAATCATATTTCTAAAATACGACCTAAATTATAAACTTCAGTGTTTGAGTTAAATATTTTAATAATATATGTGTACTGTACCGGAATTAATGCAGACAGAACAGAAATCCCGGCGAGAATAAATGCGAGGATTTTTGTTAGTGGCATGCGTGTGGTTACGAATATTTCATGGTAACAACAATATCAAGCGAAGTGACAAATATCATCTGTTGTTCTTTCAAACGGGCCGCGATGGCTCGGGGGTAAGGCACTCATTGTAAAATACCGTAGTGCACGAGGCTACAATTTACGATCTCAGCCGGAAGCTTAGAGATTATTATACACCATTTTAAAGGCCGTTTTACCACGTTTACAGTAATATGGTAACAGTTGTATTAAGTCAAATATAACTTCACTAAATTGAAAAAATATGTACATTTATTATTTGACAGAAATCCGTAGAAAAGTATCCGTTAGTACCCAAACTAGGCAATATTGTATCGTCGGAATTTAGCATTAACTCCTGTAAAGTTGCATCGGGCTATAAGCAGGAGTGCCACCGGGCTTGGGCTGACGTATCAACGTTGCGGGATGTAAACACCAGCGCTCTTAAAAAGAAGTATAATTCCGCCTCCAGGTCCTTCAAAAGTATCATTTCCAAGGCAAAGTCAGAGAACATCGGCAGAAAAGGCGAGAAATTAGTTTGCCTCCCTTCGGGAACACGTGGATTCTGGTCTCTTGCCAAGGCTGTCCAAGGGAACTCCTGTCAGACATCTCTGCCATCTCTGCACAGGGTGGATGACTCAGTGGCCCATAACGCAAAGGAGAAAGCCGATCTGCTAGGCTCTCTTTTGTGCTTTCAACTCGACTCTAGATGACGGAGGGAACACATCGCCGACCATCCCGCGGTGTGCTTGCTCCATGCAGGAAGTGCTGTTTACCAGCGCTCGGTGGATAAAGCACTTCTCTCCCTGGACGTCAACAAGTCGAGTGGGCCTGGCACTATCCCCCGAATTGTGCTAAGGACGTGTGCTCTGGAGTTGGCACCGGTTCTATTGCGTCTTTTCCGGTACTTTTTCTCCCTAGGCGTAGTTCCGAAATCATGGAAGACGGCTTTTGTCCGCCCAATCCCTAAAAAATGCGATCGCTCAGACCCGTCTAACTATAGGCCTATCTCCATCACCTCCTTGTTCTCCAAAATAATTGAATCAGTAATAAACTGCCAGCTCTTACGGTACCTTTTTTGTAGGGTAAGGGTAACAAACGAATACACAGTCCACCTGATAGTAAGTGGTTGCTGTGGCCCATAGACATCTACATCAATCTTCGATAACGAATCAAAATGCAGATGCGTTGTCACCCGTGAGCACTTAGATGGAATGCCTCGTTTCCAATAAAAAGGGTCTCCGGTTCTGTACACTCACCATACGAAATACAGCAGCGTTAAGCTGCTATTTTACGCTGGTATTCTGTGAGAGCGTTGTCCTTCCCCGGTTGAGCCGACCCATTCGCGCTGCAACCATAACATAGCTGCAGCATGGCTCTACCACGTAAAAAATGTTTGAAAAACTTTGAACATCTTAAAATCATCAATCATCAATTAGTGACCGCCAATACGGTTTTCGTCGGGGTCGATAAGCTGGTGGTCTGGTCTACCTGTCTCATAGATGGACGGAGGCAGTGGAGTCCAAGGGAGAGGCGTCGTCCGTTAGTTTGGCCATAGCGAAGGCCTTCGATCGGGTTTGGCACAAAGCGCTCCTTACGAAGCTCTCTTCTTATGGGCTTCCCAAGAAATTGTGCAAATGGATCACCAGCTTCCTTGCTGAACGGAGCATCAAGGTCGTAGTAGACGGTGCATGCTCTGATTTCAAACCTATCAACGCTGGTGTTCCACAAGGCTGCGTGCTATCACCAACGCTGTTTCTCCTGCATATCAATGATATGTTCTAAGCTAGTAACATTCATTGCTATGCCGACGATAGCACTGGTGATGCTCTATACACCGGCCGTGCCAATATTTCTCGGGAAAACGTCGCCGAGTACCGGAACAAACTTGTGTCTGAAGTAGAGTCTTTGCTGAACAAAGTCTTGGATTGGGGCGACTAAATCTAGTCCAGTTTAATCCCCAGAAGACACAAATTTGCGCGTTTACTGCTAAAAAGAACCCCTTTGTCGTATCTTCTCAGTTTCAAGGCACTTCCCTTGTTGCCTGAGACAGTATTGGAATCCTCGGTATCGACATATCGAGTGACGAACATTTTCGTAGTCACTTAGAAGAGAAAGCCAAATTGGCCTCTAAAAAGCCTTCCACTTGACCGTATCCAGCGCAGAGCGGTTCAAATCGTCGAAGACTGAAATCTTTTCAATCGGCTTGACTTACTGGTACTGCGTAGAGATGTTGCACCTTTTTGCGTATTTCATCGCATATATCACGGGGAGTGCTCTGAGGAATTGTTCGGACTAATTCCAGCTGCACAATTTCACCATCGTACACCGCGAAAAAACTCGCAATACTATCCATACCATCTGGATGATTGGCGGTCCACCACTGTGCAATTTAGAAGAAGTTTTCTTCCTTGCTCAACTTCCTTGTGGAATTATTACCACCAACAATTTTGCGGACCGATAACTTAGGGACCATCAAGAAAAGAGCCTACTCCTTCTTAAGAGGCCGGCAACGCATCTGAAATTCCCCTTGTGTTTCAGTTGTTCATGAGAGGCGGTAGTCTCTTACCATCAGGTGAGCCGCATTCCGTATAAAAAAGGAAGCGAACCAGGAATCAATTTTTTTTAAATAACATTAATAATTATTATTTATTTGATACAAACAAGAATGATTCATTAAAATTAAATTTTTATATTACACCTTAAATAATAACGCTTATTATTGATTAATTAATCAAACTATTAAATATTATTATTTAGATATTCAAAACTATAATAATAAAAAAAACTAAGAACTCAATTATCCTACAGTCCTACTCCCCGCGGTATTGTGCCAAGAACACTGGCTGCTTTTCCCCGCTCAATGGCTATACTAAGCCTTTGGGCGAGAAAAGAACCAGCCCTCTTATCACCAGCAGTAACGATCAGTCACGGATGAAGTTCCTTTAGGAACTTCATCTCACGTGGACCACCCGGGTCGATAGTCTCTACAGCAAATGGCACAAATATATAATCATCTCTCAGAGACTAATATTTGCGCCACTTAGTTCAGCTACCTCCGATGCCGCCCCGGCTCTAAACAAGGTACCGTTTAGATGTGAACCTGCCAAAATGTCCACGCAAGTAGCATTCCACACTAGGGCTTTACTTCTCTCCCAAGGGTTCAATGTTTTTTCTACAGCTATATTAAAATATTATAAATATTCTTTATTAATTTCAGTTATAATCAGCGAGGTGCTCCTGCCCTTCTCCTGTTTAAATTTCCTTCAGTCATCTTCTTACAGCACCCACGGGACGATATGTGGTAGTAAATATTCTTAAACGACCACTACACGGTCATGTTTGATATCACTCTATTGTTTTATATCATTAGAATTAAGTGTCTGAAATTGAGTATATCCTTCACAATCCCAATAGTTTCCAGGTCTATACTTAGCATTATAATATAATGGTGATTTATGTGAGTTATGTGACAAATGAATCAACATTTCTGAATGGATTGTACCATAAAAATGTAAGGTCACAATTTCACTATGTTATGAATGTTTAAGAATTTAAGTTCACTTCAGTCGTAATTTTTCTTCCCAAACTTGCATAAATACACTCACAGGGCAAATAAAATCGCTGAATCTCTTTGGCTGGCAGCCATGACCCCATATTAAATTGACTATTAACGCCATATAAAACAGAAACAGGTCACTTCTTGTAGCAGTATCTGCAAAAATATTTCTTGTAAATTTTGTAAATACTACTACAAGAAGTGGTACGCCTAGTTCAATTTGGATATGAATCACAAAATTAAGTCTTAATTTAATTAAAAAGGATGACATTCTCTGTTTGAACAACATTTGATCTATGTAGAGAACTAAATTTTACAGTGTTATTTATAACTATATACATACATGGTAGGGGCCTTCTACGGTTCCTACAGCGCCACGATTTGTATTTATCTCGACAAGATACGCCAAAAAATTAAAAATATTTTTTTCGATATCTCGTTTCATTTCCGATATATCTATACTCAAAAATCGAATACTAAAACCGAATCAGCACGACCCAACTCCACGTAGTCTTATCTGTCCTAGCCTAGAGTATTTTTATAAAGCCATAGGCGCGGATGGAGGAAGATAAATTACTTTTTTTACACAGGAATTTTGAAGCAAAGTTACTTCTGCAAATATCTATGTGCTGCGGGAAGTACAATCCCCGCCCGCTGTTGTAAATAGCAGGCAGCTGTGAGAATTTTAGTGGCTGAGGCTAGTCCAAAAAGCCAAAGCTGCAGTGCTAAGCAGCGGGCGGGGGCTGCATTTCCCGCAGCGTCAAAGCCGTTGCAAAAGTAACTTAAAACTTAGTAAAGTAACAGGTGGCCGGAGGCCCTTTTTACTGGGAATTAGGCATTCCATCTTAGTCCTCGCGGGTGACAACGCATCTACATTTTGATTTGTAATAGAGGATAGATGTAGATGTCTATAGGCCGCAGCAACCACTTACCATCAGGTGGACTGTGTGCTCGTTTTTCACCCTTATCCTATAAAAAAAAGAAAAAAACTTTGGGTTAATATTTCTTGAAAAAGTAAAAAGTGTGTAAAATAGCAACTTAACTTAAATACTTCTGTGTTTCGTATGGTGACTGTATAAAAACGGAGCTCACAGATGATAACGCACGTGCATTTTAATTCATAATCGAGGATAGATGGATATATCTATGGGTAGTAGAATCCACTTACCATCAGGTGGACTGTGTGCTCGTTTGTTACCCTTATCATATAAAAAAATGCCTTCTACATTTGAGCCCAAAGCGGTCCTTAACGTAATCCCATTCACGTCAGGTAACCCGAGAGGCTGACTGGGATTAACCTGTTTGCAGAAACGACCACAGGAGTAATTTCGGTCGGCAGGCCATCCCACATGTCAGCCACCTCGTGAGCGAGGTCCAGCTATTTTGTTTACACATACACATTACTATTAGGAATTTTATTTTTATATATTATGGAAAGCGGTCCTGAGCCACCTGCATCCATCGACTTCCTGCATAATAATTTTTCAAGTGGTAGAGCAACGCGGCAGCGTTTGCTGTCCCACGGATGGGCCGGCTCGAACCGGGGTGGTACCACGACCTCACAGAATACCAGCGTGAAGTAGAGGTTTACCTCTGAGTTTCGCTTGGTGAGTGCAGGTGGCCGGAGGCCCTTTTTACTGGAAATGAGGCATTCCATCTTAGTCCTCACGGGTGACAACGCATCTACATTTTGATTTGTAATAGAGGATAGATGTAGATGTCTATGGGCCGCAGCAACCACTTACCATCAGGTGGACTGTGTGCTCGTTTGTCACCCTTATTCTATAAAAAAATAAAATAATATAATGCATAAATAGGTGGCTCAGGACCGTGCTATGTGGCATTCCTTGAGGGAGGCCTATGTTCAGCAGTGGACTTGTGAAGGGCTGTCATGATGATGTAAAGCGATTCGTCCTGCTTGACTATGTTGCATGCTTTGCAAAGAGTTGTTGAGTTTTTAGTTAATACCTTCACGTTCACACCCGCAATGTTAATTGACTTAGGGGACACATTGTTAATTTTTAGGTGAATATAAAACAGAGAACAGAGAGTGTACAGTCAGATAGTAATTGTTTAAATATTAACTTAATTACCCTTCAATAACTCTACTACCTAACTGCACATGAATGTGGTAGTAAGGAGTATTAGACCCTACAGACACTTTCCCTGTACCTAGCAGTCCCTAGTAGTCCCTAATACCATAGACCTACCAAATAAATATATATACATAAAATAGATAAGTACGGGATGTCTGCACCATGAGACTTAAGGTAGCAGACGAAGAGAGACAGGATGTCAGGAAAAAAAAGCTACTACTCTGTTGACGATTACTTAAATGACAAAAATAAACGTAATGAATGTTAATTTTTATTGTTTATGTATTGTATAATTATAAATGTAATTTGTAGTGTATTATGACATGAAAAGTATTTAATTAATTTGTTAAATGATGTTTAAATTTTATCAATTCTAATTTTAATTAAAATAATTACATGTAAATATCTTTATCCATGTAATAAATTTCCAGTACAATGTAATATTGTTCTATGGAATAAATGACTATGACTATGACTATGACTATGTCAGGGTTAGGTGATGGGGTTCTCTTACTGCCAGTCAAGCAGACCCACAAGACTGATCAGAGGTTATGACGGCTAAAGGCTTCTTGGCCGCAGTGAGTAGAAGGTCTTACCAGGAGTCTCAGCAGTAATAACGAAGACGTCGTTCAGCGTTTAAAAGAGGATCTCATTAAAAAATCATTACAATTTATGCAATTGCATTGAGGTCAATGCAGTTACTAATTTACGTCATTTATAAGGTCAAGCAGCAAAAATATTGGTATACGTGAGTTCTGGTAACGCGGTCACAGTATCGCTATGTTGCAATGTTCACAGCTGAATAGAGAGAATAGAATAGAATAGAATGGAATGAATTTTATTCAATATAAATCATTACATAATACTTATTGAAATATTTTTTTTTTATTTACCACTGGTTTGTAATATACCTCTGATCTGGGAAGAATCAGAAATAAACCCAGCGGGACTTCTTTTAAGTAAACAGAATATCTAAAACAATTTCGTTTTTCATCAAATCGCTAAATTTACTATAAAGTAACCTTCATTAATGACCTCATTGAGAAAATTCACTACCCTTGCCTGTTATACGCTGACGACCTAAAAATCTTCAATAGAATTAGTGAAGCTCACGACACGCGCATCATACAGGAAGATTTGAACAGTCTGTGTAATTGGTACAAAGATAAATAATATGTTCATAAATGTAAAAAAATATGATTTTTCATCACCTACAAACTTAAAAAAAAAACAAGGTATCAAACAATTATATCTTAGAAACTCAACTCAAACTCTGCCTCTTGTGTCGTCTATCAGGGATCTCGGGGTCTTGTTCGACGAACAGCTTAGTTTCCGCCAACATTAAGTTCTCATAGCCAAAAAATCGAACCAGGTACTAGGTTTCGTTACTAGACAGAGCAGACACTTCATGAACCATCAATGTTTAATTTTGTTGTATAACAGTCTAGTTCGAAGTAATTTGAAATATAGTTCAATAATATTGAATTCTTACTACGCAATGTACCGTGAGCGCATTGAATCGATCCAATCCAAGTTTTTGCGTTATTTGAGATTACGTACCGGCAACAATAAAAGACTCCGGTCATATGCTGAGAGGCTTAAAGAGTTTGAGATGACACTACTTCACCTCTGTCGCAACTAATTAGACCTAGGTAACCTATACAAAACAATACACTCGGACCTGAACTGCCCCGAGGTCTTGGAACTGTTAAATCTATACATATAATAAATCTGTAGAAAATTCGTGTCTGTAATTCTAATATGTTCTTTAAAAAACAAGTCCAGGGGACTAAATAAAGGGTTCTGAAGCCAAATTAGTTGTTTTAGAATTTTTGTCCATCTGTCTGTCTGTCTGACTGTCTGTCTGTCATTTCATCATGGCAGGGGAGCAAAACGTTAAGAATAGATACATCCCTCGAGAACGAATCTGTTATAGAAAATTTTACATATCGACTTAACACGTGTCCGTTAAAGTGGTGATTAATAACTTCGTGGGGAAACCTAGATGTCTGAGTAATTAAAATAGTCGTGGAAATGTGAAAACCGTAAGTATGCATTGAAAAGTTGGAGCATACTCTATTTTTCTGCCTACAAAACACTATAGGTGGTAAATGATCCTTGTGCACAGTAGTGAGATGTATATTAGTTGCTACTTTAGTTTTTTACCTTAAATGAGCCTTATAAATCAATTTATAATATAAACTTTCATATTTTCAGACATATTAAGAAAATTTGTGACAGTCCTGGCTTCTAGCTCTTATGAGTATATGTAAATGAACAGGCTCTTGCGGAAAAATACTTAAATTAAAGAAAGCAGATTTTTCTTTAAAAAAAAGGTTCATTTTATTTTACTTTTCTAATGCGGCAATCAAATTGATTAAAACTTAAGCTTCATGCTACTTAAGCATTATTAAATATTTCAACATGTTATATTTTAATTGCAATTTAAAGTGTCGTATTACCACGTTCTCGGCGGTGAAGGAAAACCTGCATATCTGAGAAGTGTCCAGTTGAGGTCATCACGCGTTGGAATCAGCTCAGCGAACACTTTTTTGGTCAAAAACTCTTTGCGGCCTCTACCGTAGCATTTCCCTTATCTGCGCGGAGAATCGTGAATTCTCGTTTATTGCGTAGGTTATTCAACTACGTAGATTATAATGTTGGCATCGAAACGTTAAATAAACGAGAAATTAATAAATATAACGAATGCAAAAACAAACATATAATTCGGAATCCTGATAACACCTTGAGCCACACTGTGTATAGAAAAAAGACCCATACAGATAGATATTTAAACGGTGATTCTCACCACCATCCTTCACAGTTAGCTACCGTGGGTAAATCTTTGTTTCAGAGAGCACGAGGGATCTGTGACAGTAAACACCTGGCCGCCGAGTTCCAACACGTCAAGCAAGTTTTGCACGACAATAAGCTTCGGGTCCCGCGCCTACGTCACAGTGAACGAGTGAAGCCGGCCACAGTCGAACGAGTGCCCGCTGTATTGCCATATGTCAGAGGTGTCACTGACAAGATTGGCTACATCTTGAAGCGTGCTTCCATTAAAACATATTTCAAGCCGCCGAAGAAGATTAATCAGTTTTTACCATCAGTCAAGTGTAATATTCCTCTGCAAGATGCAGGAGTGTACAAGCTTGATTGTGAATGTGGTCTCTCTTATATAGGACAAACTAAAAGATCCATAAAAACCCGCGTTAAAGAACACATAGCTGATGTGAAGAATAGATGCTCCGGGAAGTCTGCAGTCTGTGAACATGTACAGGATCGCCCCCGTCACTACATTAGATTTGATAGACCACAAATCCTCGCTAAAGAACACCGATTCCTTCCAATGATGATTCGCGAGGCTATTGAAATCAAGAAACATCCTAATTTCAATAGAGAAGATGGCTGGGTGCTACCATCTGCTTGGGATCCCATAATTAATAAAATTAAATCCCAACCCAAGCATACAACTGCAAGACTTCATGATACTGTAAGTTCATACTGCGTAGATCGGAACAAAAATTAATAATTTTTAATCTGGAGGTAGCCGTGGTTAACTATGACATTGGGACGTCATACACCTCAGTCCCCCCGTGACCATGGGCACTGTAAAGTGCTTGAAACGTCGGGAATGTAAAATAAGTTAATATACGCGATAAAATCCGTAAAAATAGTTTTATTTAAAAGTAAAACTGTAAATAATAATAATAAATTATGATTCCAAGGCAAATAAACTTTGTAATGGATACATCAGAAGACACGCCCGATATAAAAAATAGTAGGTGTTTCTAGACATATATATTCACTCGTTCCAGTATATTATATTATGCCAAATACCAATCATTGACTTTTACTAGAAGTGATCAAATTTTGCTAAATTTAGCACGGAATAGAATGTAATAATGTTTTATTTATAGAACCTGGATGACAAACGAGCACACAGCCCCCCTGATGCTAAGTGGTTGCTGAGGCCCATAGACATTTACATATCTCCTCGCTTGCAAATCAAAGTGCAGATGCGTTGTCACCCGTGAGGATTAAGATGGAATGAAATTTCACCATTCGAAACACAGCAGCGTTAAGCTGCTGTTTTACGCTGGTATTCTGTGAACGCGTTGTCCTTCCCCAGGCGAGCCGACACCATTCGCAATTAAATCATAATATAGCTACAGCATGGCCCTGCCACGCCATTTGGACTATATGTCAATGGCCAACTTGAAGAATCGTAGAGGAAACGTCTGAAATCAAACCAAATTAATATTTAAAATTTTAATTACTTTAATTTAATTATTGAAATCATTTGATATCTAAATTGCTTATTCATTGTCCTGTGCCGTGTAGTGGCGGTCAAGAATATCCACTACCACATATCCTCCCGTAGGTGTCGTAAAAGGCGACAAAGGGAAACAGGCGGGAGGTGGGCAGCAGCATCTCCCTGATAATAGCCAAAATTACAATAAAAAAACTGCGGTTGCTAAACCGCTCGCCAAGCGTGGCAACTATGGCAATATACCCCCCATGAGCAATGACAATAATAAACGGCCCCCAGTCTCCGGCGGCCCCGCTACTCCTGGCTACGGTGGCGACCATGGTAACGGCGGGGCAGGGGGTGCTAAGAATCTCCGGTGGAGGTTCGGTTGCCACCTACGACGACTTGACCTGGCAACGTACAACGCACGCACCCTGAGGACTGACGAGAAGATCGTGGAGCTGGAAGAAGAGATAGACAAGTTGCGTTGGCATATTATAGGATTATCCGAAGTCCGAAGAGAGGGGGAGGACACGGTAATTCTCGAATCCGGCAACTTGCTCTATCACCGGGACCGTCTGTCCCAAGGAGGTGTCGGATTTATCGTCCACAAGTCTCTCGTTAACAACGTTGTAAAGATCGGGAGTGTGTCGACAAGGGTTGCGTACCTTATACTCAGAATCACCAAACGGTATTCGCTGAAGGTCATACAGGTTTACACATCAACCTCGGCACACCCCGATAAGGAGGTGGAGGAAATGTATGAGGATATCTCTAGAGCCATGCATTCCTCCAAAACCCAATATACAATGTTAATGGGAGACTTCAATGCCAAAACTAGGCACAAGAGAGAACGGTGAGCTGAAAGTAGGGAAATTTGGAAAAGGGCAACGGAACCCAAAGGGCCAGCAGCTAGCCGACTTTATGGACAAAGAGGGACTCTGTTTGATGAACTCTTTCTTCAAGAAGCGGCCCTACAGGAAGTGGACCTGGTCGAGCCCCGACGGTTCGACCAAAAATGAGATTGACTTCATTATGAAAACCAGACGACAACTGTTCAGTGATGTCTCAGTTATCGCGAGGGTGAAAACCGGCAGCGATCACCGAATGCTTAGAGGCTCACTGAACCTAAATGTTAAGTTGGAAAGATCTCGTCTGATGAAGTCAACGCTCTGTACCCCTCTTGCTCTAATCCAAAGTCCCGAAACCTTATACAGCTCGTATTGAAGAAGCGATCGAGCGGAACCAAGGCTCCAAAGTCTTTGCCAGAGATCTGTCTGCCAGAAAGAGCCAACTGTCAAAGCTGAAGACCGAATGTGGCAGCATCGTTTTCTGGGCACCTGAGATTTTGAGTGAGATTGAGAGGTTCTATGAGCAGCTGTACATGTCATTTTTGGAGCCACACGCAAGTGTGAGTAACGATCCAGAGCGAGTCTTATCCGACACTATTCCGAAGATATCCCGGACGTCAGTCTGAGCGAGATTAGAATGGCTCTCCAGCATCTTAAAAACGGCAAGGCCCAAGGCGAGGATGGAATTACAGCGGAGCTTCTGAAAGCGGGTGGAAGACCGGTACTTGATGTCCTTCAGAAGCTCTTTAATTCCGTCCTCCATGGTGGTATTACACCGGAGGCGTGGAGCAGAAGTGCGGTGGTCTTTTTCTTCAAGAAAGGTGACAACGCTCTCTTGTAGAACTACCTTCTGAGCCGCGTCTATGTGCTGTTTTCGAGAGTCATTACGAATCGTCTCGCGCGCAGACTTGACGACTTCCAGCCTCCCGAACAAGCTGGTTTCTGAAAGGGCTTTAGCACCATAGACCACATACATACCCTACGGCAAATTGTACTGAAGTCCGAAGAGTACAATTTGCAACTATGTCTGGCTTATGTGGACTATGAGAAAGCCTTTGATTCCGTCGAAATTTGGGCGGTGCTGCAGTCCCTTCAGCGGTGCCAAGTTGACTGTCGGTATATCGAAGTGCTGAAGTGTTTGTACAGTAGAGCTACGATGGCAATCCGAGTACAGAACCAGAATAAGAAACCTATCCAATTGCAGAGAGGTGAAAGACAGGGTGATGTTATATCCCCGAAACTCTTCACCGCTGCATTGGAAGATGTTTTTAAGCTTCTGGACTGGAAAGGATACGGTATGAACATCAATGGCGAATACATCACTCACCTTCAATTTGCCGACGATGTAGTCCTTATGGCAGAATCGCTGGAGGACCTAAGCACTATGCTCAATGACCTCAATAGTGTCTCCCAACGGATAGGTCTTAAGATGAACATGGACAAAACGAAGATTATGTTTAATGTCCATGTCACACCTATGCCGGTAGTTGTTGGGAGCAATAAGCTCGAAGTTGTTGACGAGTATGTTTATCTGGGACAAATAGTCCGACTAGGTAAGTCCAACATCGACCAAGAGGTCAATCGACGGATTCAACTCGGCTGGGCAGCGTTCGGGAACCTACGACACATCTTCTCGTCAGACGTACCTCAAACCTTAAAACGAAATTGTACAACCAGTGCGTGTTGCCAGTGATGACTTACGGAACTGAGACGTGGTCCTTCACTGCTGGCCGTATGAGGAAGCTCAAGGTCGCTCAGCGAGCTATGGAGAGGGCTATACTCGGAGTTTCTCTGCGCGATAAACATAGGAATGAGGTTATCCGCAGTAGAACCAGAGTATCCGACATAGCCCAACGGATTAGTAAGCTGAAGTGGCAGTGGGCCGGCCATATAGCTCTAAGAACCGACAACCGATGGGGAAGAAAGGTTCTCGAGTGGCAGCCTCGTACCGGTAGGCGAAGTGTAGGGCGTCCCCCCACGAGATGGAGTGACGACCTGGTAAGGCATGCAGGAATTCGATGGATGCAGGTGGCTCAGGACCGTTCTTTGTGGCATTCTTTGGGGGAGGCCTATGTTCAGCAGTGGACTTGTGAAGGGCTGTAATGATGATGATGAATGATATCCTTGCACAAAGAAAAATAATATAAAGTTATTGATTTTAATTATTCAATAAAAGTATGATGAAAATACTTAAACCGTACTTTTAAATGCAGAGAAACGAACACATTATAGCTTGCTAAAGGAAAGGGGAAGTGTATTTTAAAGGGCCTTTTTTCGCCCATGAAGAATCTAATACATACTATACTAATAGAATACATACTAAACGTCTGTTACTATTTCGCCACATTACGTCACTATGGTAAAAAGTGAACTTTCTAGCAATCTAGGTGGAGTGATATATATATCATAAGAAACTAAAATAAAGCTGCAGCCTATTTATGTCCCACTGCTGGGCACAGGCCTCCTCTCATTTCTGAGAGGGTTTTAGGGCAAGGAATTGTCCACCGCGCTGCCCTAATGCGTGTTGGCGAACTTCACATGTCTTCGAAATATTTTCTCAGACATGCAGGTTTCCTCACTATATTTTCCTTCACCTCCAAGCACGTGGTAAATCAGCACTTAAAATTGCAATTAACAATTCCATTGGTGCCGGCGGGGATCGAACCCGGGTTGTTTGAGTACCGTGAAGCTTATAGCGAGCACCAACCATCTGAGCTGCCACAGCTCTTACGATTATTAAGATTTACGATTTATGGACCCAATAAAGACCATTTAAGGAAGCCAAAAGGTTACTGTTTTAGCCTAGGCAGTAAGTAATTTACTTGTATCTTCGAAAATTGGTTTATTACGATATGTACTATTTTAATATCCAAACATTTTATATACGACCACTTACATTTCATTTATTCAAGGAGTTTGTGTATCTGGGTTCAAAGTTTACGAGAGATGGAAAGTGTGAGGGTGATATCGAAAGAAGAGTGAATGCAGGAAATATGGTGAATGGAGCTTTGCACTCCTTTATAAGCAGTCGCAAGGTGTCTAACAAGGCTCGTTTGGCTGTGCATAAGGGGGTGTTGGTTCCGACACTCATGTACAGAAGTGAAAGTTAGGTATGACAGAAGAAACATGAAAGCAGAATAAATGCAGTTGATATGAGAGCGTTAAGAAGTATGATAGGGGTTAAACTGAGTGACAGAATAAGAAATAGTAAGATAAGGAAACGTTGTCGTCTGAAAGAACATGTAGCGACAAAAATTGAGAAAGTTATGCTGAGGTGGTTGGGCCATATCGAGAGAATAAACGAAGAACGTTTGACGAAAAAGGTGTATAAAGCGAGTGTGAATGAAAGCGTTGGAAGGGGTAGACCTAGGCGGACGTTTCTAAATCAAATCAAGGACGTCTTGAAAAAAGGCCAGGTCAAGAGTACCCTAAACCGAAGAGCATGTATGAAGGGAATAACGAAAGTGGACGAAGCGAAACAAGTATGTAAGGATCGTAGCAAGTGGAAAGAAGTGGTCTCTGCCTACCCCTACGGGAAAGAGGCGTGATTATATGTATGTATTTATGTATTTCATGCAGAAATTTATAAAGACAAGTTGCAATTTCATTTCTTGTATTTTGTGCTAAGTCTTCTTTCTCTTAAATACTGCTCGATTGTACTTAACTAACAATTTAATCACGTGGACGTTGTAGCTGGAAACTTTTGGGTGAGTTGAAAAATTTTAGCCGTTTTATATTTATGTAAAAAAAAGAAAAAACATAAAAAAATAAGTATCCTAAAATACAAAAAAGTTTTGTAACAAAAGAAAAAGTTTCCTATTCCTTTTTATCAAACACTAAAAAAGTCTTAAGGATCGACGTGGTAACGGACATTATTAACAAAATAATGATAAAGAAAAAGCAATAATTGATCGTTAAGCACATATAAGTACGTATAAATTTGTATGTACAGATATTGCGAAGATGGTAATCGATAACAAAAAAATGTATATTATATAATCACAAATATATTTGACTACTTAAAAAAATATATGGTTTAACGGTATAAAAGATTCAAGAAAGAAACCTTTCTTATTTACTTTTACTTTTAAGAAAGAAACCTGACTTTTACTAATTTCACATTAAATAAGACCTATTTTCTGGGATATATAAGTTAAACATCTCTAAATTATTGTGCATGTATGTGTTTAAATTATGGCGCATACGATAAAACGGTAAAGCTCCACTATTCTTCAGGAGGACTGTGTGCTCGTTTGTCACCCCTATTATATAAAAAACGTTGACTTGTTTTTGAGGTTTGTTTGTCTTTTCAATTTTATGAAAAATACAACGTCATTAAGAAATAAATGTTATTAAACAAAACTAATTTTATATTTATTAAATTAAAGATTTCTATATATAAATAAATGTATGTGTTGGCCATTACAGGAAGTGCCCCAGGATCAATCGATACGAGAACGGATGAGGAAGGGGAAGCTTGCTCTCCGCAATTGTATTCAACATTGGAAAATAACTTATATAAGAACCGCTGCGTTTGCATCATATTGTTAGGAAAGCTAATTCATCTTTCAAACAGAATTCATAGCTTGTAATTTATTAGATGAAATGACTGGGAAGAAATATTTAGTAAGCTGTACGAATGCACTACATTTTTAGGGTTCCGAAGCCAATTGGCAAAAAACGGAACCATTATAGATTAGTCATGTCTGTCTGTCTGTCCGTCCATATATCACAGCCATTTTTTTCCGAAACTATAAGAACTATGCTGTTGAAACTTGGTAAGTAGATGTATTCTGTGAACCGCATTAAGATTTTCACGCAAATATAGACAAAAAAACAATAATTTTTGGGGGTTCCCCATACTTAGAACTGAAACTGAAAAATTTTTTTCATCAAACCCATACGTTTGCGGTATCTATGAATAGGTCTTCAGAAATGATATTCAGGTTTCTTTTATCATTTTTTTCTAAACTGACTAGTTTGTGCGAGAGACACTTCCAAAGTGGTAAAATGTGTGTGTCCCCCATGTAACTTCTAAAATAAGAGAATGATAAAACTAAAAAAAATATATGATGTACATTACCATGTAAACTTCCACCAAAAATTGGTTTGAATGAAATCTAGTAAGTAGTTTTTTTTAATACGTCATAAATCGTAAATTATGTTACTTGCTGTGGAACCCTTCATGGGCGAGCCCTACTTGCACTTGGCCGCTTTTTTATTCAGGAATTGATAACGTTCATATGAACCGTGTAGTGGCGGTGTAAGATTATCCACTATCCTATGTCATACCGTCGGTGTTGTAAGAGGCGACAGAGGTAAACTGGAACAGGAGATGAGCACCAGAACTTAAAATAATACAAAACTGTGGTTGCCAACCCGTTTGCCATTTGGACTTATGGCCTCTTAGAACTATCAGTATAATATATTACATATGACAGGAAGAGATACAGAGAGCAACGTCAAAATAATAGACATGAATTTGAAATTTCATTGAAAACAAGGAAGTCAGTCCACCTACAAAGCGTAGCAATTATGGAAAATCTTGTCTCCAATAAGAGATGACTATTACCAGTATTGATTTATAACGGAATGATAGAATAATTTTTATTCAATACAGATTGCAAGAAGACTTATTGAAAGTCGTTTATGCATTTACCACTGGTTTTAAAAAAATCCTTCGTCCTGGGATGAACTAGCACGAAACCCAGCAGATTTTTTTAAAACTTTAATTTATCTATATAAATAAAATGATAGAGATTTGCAGTTGAGCGCGCATCACGGAACGACTACTAGATAGATTTTAATTACATTTTCTAAGTTTTATTTCTTAAACACTTGGCCCTTATCTAAAAAAATATTGTAATGTCGTCATTTAATATAAAGTTATTAAAGTTATAAGAAGCAAAGATTGTTATAAGCACTAAGTGATCAGATATGTGGCACAATGGAGAACGGTGAGCTGAAAGTAGGGAAATTTGGAATAGGGCAACTGATCCCAAGGGGCCAGCAGCTGGCCGACTTTATGGAGAAAGAGGGACTCTTTATGATGAACTCTTTCTTCCAGAAGCGGCCCCAAAGGATGTGGACCTGGTCGAGCCCCGACGCTTCGACAAAAATAAGATTGACTTCATTATGACGACCAAACGACAACTGTTCAGTGATGTCTCAGTGATCGCGAGGATGAAAACCGGCAGATATCACAGAATGGTGAGAGGCACATTGAACCTAAACGTTAAGTTGGAGAGGTCATGTATAATGAAGTCAACACTCCGTCCCCCTCGTGCTCTAATCCAAAGTCCCGAAACCTTTCGGCTCGAGCTACGAAACCGTTTTCAGTGCCTAGAAGATTGCAATGCAGTGGACGATATGAATTACAAGCTCGTGGAAACTGTCCATGTGGTCGGAGCTAAGTTTTGCAAAACCCGTCGCAGAAAAACACAAATACTCACCGATCACACTCTTATTCTCATGGCTGTTAGACGGGATATGAAGCTGCAGTCTTCAGTAGTTTTGACAGCATACAGGCAACTGAACAGACTGATCTTCAAATGCACGCGGCGGGACTTAGGCAACTTTAATACTGTTCGTATTGAAGAAGCGATCGAGCGGAACCAGGGCTCCAAAGTCTTTGCTAGATATCTGTTTGCCAGAAAGAGCCAACTGTCAAAGCTGAAGACCGAGTGTGGCAGCAAAGGTATCATGGAAACGATTCCTGGGATACCTGAGATTTTGAGTGAGATTGAGAGGTTCTATAGGCAGCTGTACAAATCATCGTTGGAGTCACACGTAAGTGTGAGTAACGATCCAAGAGCGAGTCTTATTCAAAACTATTCCGATGATATCTCGGAATGGCTCTCCAGCACCTTAAAACGGCAAAGCCCCCGGCGAGGATGGAATTACTGCGGAGCTTCTGAAAGCGGGTGGTGAACCGGTACTTGAAATCCTTCAGAAGCTCTTTAATTCCATCCTCCATGGTGGCATTACACCGGAGGCGTGGAGCAGAAGTGCGATGGTCTTGTTCTTCAAGAAAGGTGACAATGCTCTCTTGAAGAACTACAGACCGATTTCCCTTCTGAGCCGCGTCTACGTGCTGTTTTCGAGAATCATTACGAATCGTCTCGCGCGCAGACTTGACGACTTCCAGCTTCCCGAACAAGCCGGTTTCCGAAAAGGCTTTAGCACCATAGACCACATACATACCCTTCGGCAAATTATACAGAAGTCCGAGGAGTACAATTTGCTACTATGTCTGGCGTATGTGGACTATGAGAAAGCCTTTGGTTTCGTCGAAATTTGGGTGGTGCTGCAGTCCCTTCAGCGGTGCCTAGTTCACTGTCGGTATATCGAAGTGCTGAATTGCTTGTACAGTAGGGCTACGATCGCTATTCGAGCACAGAACCAAAGTACGAAACCTATCAAATTGCAGAGAGGTGTAAGACAGTGTGATGTTATATCCCCAAAACTCTTCACCGCTGCAATGGAATAGTGATAGACAAAACTGTCACCTTTTCATCGATAAAGCGTATCGATATTTGTTACATCCATGGCTCTATGTAGCTTGTTAATGTAGTTGCGTCACTACGTTACACAGTTACAACAAAGAACATACCTATGTGTGTGTGAAATTGTAAATGTATTATTTTAATTACAACAGTGGTAGAGCCACGCGGCAGCTTTTGCTGTCGCACGGATGGGCCGGCTCGAACCGGGGTGGTACCACGACCTCACAGAATACCAGCGTGAAGTAGAGGTTTACCTCTGCGTTTCGCTTGGTGAGTGCAGGTGGCCGGAGGCCCTTTTTACTGGAAATGAGGCATTCCATCTTAGTCCTCACGGGTGACAACGCATCTGCATTTGGACTCGCAAACGAGGATAAATGTAGATGTCTATGGGCCGCAGCAACCACTTACCATCAAGTGGACTGTGTGCTCGTTTGTCACCCTTATCCTATAAAAAAAAAGTGAGTTTCGTAGTGACAGACGATTATTTTCGTGTAGAAGTCTGAGTAATTGCGTATAGCGCAAATTTCCCTCCGCGAAAAATGACTGACAGTTTGATATCGGAAAATAACGCTATTGTATCTCCCCTACTGTGTTGTTCTATGGTGTACATATATAAAAAAACATACGAATTGAATATAGAACCTCTTTCTTTTAGAAATCTGTTACGGCCTACGGCTGTTCCTACAAAGCTTCAATCTTCGGGGCCCATTAGCGAAGATTAAACGAACAGACGCAGGTCGGGCCTCGATATGGCCGCGTGGAATGTCTCTAATTACAATAAACTATATGGGAGCAAACTAGAAAGCAAAAGTACTCACCTGTATCAGGAGCAAACTTCGCTCCAAGGCTTGGGCAGGCCGTGAGTGTGTGTAATGATGGATAGCGAATCATACCCAGTGATAAGTGAATGTGTGGGATCTTGGCAAGCATAGGCGACCAGCAGCAGCCGAGTTCCAGGCTGCTCCAAAATGCTGCATCGCTCCAGACAGCTCCAGCGCCTGACCACTTCTTTCTTCACTGTCACTGATTCAGTCTCTTAGCTTCATTGTACGTTTAACTAACTTCACTTCGCCTAATTCCACACTCATCGCAGAATCGAACACGTGATACCCGACACGGCAACGGACAGTAGTTCAAAGTTCAATATTCAATGTCCCGGATTCACTTATCACAAATTATAACGATATTCTGACAGTTAACCGGGAGAAGCTCACAAACAAGGAATGCGCGGCTCGAATCCTAGATCATATATCTCCACCACGCGAGTACACTATTCCGCACTCTTGCACGAGTTAACTATCGCACAATTCACATATCTACGTGACGAAGAAACACGCGCCCAAAATTCAGATTCTAGACCCTAACAAACAAAACCCGGTCTCGCGCGAACTTCTGCAGCGCTAGCTGAAAAACCCGGCTTAACCCGGTCGCTGCCAGAAAGTCACTCTCACCTACTGTCTCGCCCGACAGCGCCAAGACGCTGGGAAGCTCCCATCCGCTGCCCCCTCCCCGACACACGCATGACACCTGGTACGATCGGGCGATTGGCAAAGTCGAACGTGATTGGATGACGTTAAACATGACCAAATTTAAGCGTAAACAAAATCGTTTGATAAATAAAACATGTATAGTAAACAAAAAAGAAATCAAGAATAAAAAAGAAGTCTAAATGAAAATAGTTGTTGATTAAATCGCCCACAGCGAAATTGCCATAGTCCTGTATTGCGGACCTGGAATAATTGCCCTAACATTCCACAAATACATACGAGTTATAATTACATAAGAGTTATAATTCAGCTTTCATAAACATCCCGATCATACATATTTTTTATAACTATACATCTATACACCATAAAATAAATAAAATTGAAGTGCCTGTTTGTAATGTCAAAATAACAGCTTTTCACTGAATGCATATGAAAATATTAGTAAATCCAATTGGGCATGCCCTTAACGCATTACAAAAATTACGTATAACATGATTATACGGAATTTTTAAAAGTAGTTTAAATACATTTCAACAGCACTATCGGCTTCAACACCCTCGAAAACCATGAACATGACACCCATGATGAGAAAATTGATACCTATTGCAGCCGCCATCTTGGATTTACATTTCGACAGCATTATCGGCTTCAACACCCGCAAAAAACCATGAGAATGACACCCTTGATGAAAAAATTGATACCTAATTCAGCCGCCACCATGGATTTACATTTCGACAGTACTATCGGCTTCAACACCCTAGAAAACCATGAAAATGACACCCATTGTGAAAAAATTGATACCTATTACAGCCGCCATCTTGGATTTACATTTGGACAGTGCTGTCGAAAAAAATTATTATTACTTAACTAAACAAAATTAAACTGCCAGTTACATTTAATGGCTTCCCACATAATAAATGAAGAGTTTAAAAAATATATTGAGTTGAACAATTGATATTTTCAAAAGTTATCGTGTTTACAAGCCTTGGGTACTTGATAAATCCACACCATAAGCCATTAAAACCCCTTTTTTATATTAAAATAGAAATTAATCGATTTAAAAATATATAAATAAGTTCAACAATCATTTATCTTACTGACAATGTGCTTTTAATGTCACTTATATGTACAATATGATTGCTAGATACGATTTCATGCGACAAAACGTTGGAATCTTAATTTTTAGGCCCTCGTAGAACATACTGATGCGCTTAGGCGCTTACGGCATGCAATATCTACGACACTTATACCAAAAAAAATATTTTAAAAAAATGTTTGTTTGTCTCTCTGTCTGTCTGTTTGCTCCAGCTAATTTCCGAAATGGCTAGACAGATTTTGACGGGACTTTCCCTGGCAGATAGCTGATGTTATAAAGAGTAACTTAGGCTACTTTTATTTAAGAAAAATAATAAGGGTATCGTCGGCGGCCGAGTTGCAAATTATGGTTACTTCAATGAACTGGTCAATAAAAGAAAGGGGTATGAAAGTGAACGCAAGTAAGACGAAAGTGACAGTTTTGGAAAGGGAAGAAAGTAAAACGTTATATGAAATAAGAATAGAAGGGGGGTTCATTGAGCAAGTGGATGAGTTTATATATTTGGGATGTTTATTTAGCAGGGATGGTAGATATGATAAGGATATAGAACGACGAATGAACGCAGAAAATAGAGTGAATGGGGCTCTACCCGCTATTATGAAGAGTCAGAATGTGTCAAAGAAGGCATGTATGGCAATTCATAATGCTGTGTTAGTCTCTACCGTAATGTATCATAGTGAAATTTGGGTCTGGCAGAAGAAGCATGAGAGTAGAATAAATGCTGTAAAAATGCCGTCATTAAGGAGTTTGCTAGGGCTGAATCTGAATGACAGAAGACAGATAGTTTGATAAGAGAAAAGTGTGGTTTGCAAGATGGCGTTGTGACCAGGATTAAAAAAAGGAATACTTATGTGGTTTGGTTATGTAGAAAGAATGAGCGAGGAAAGAGTGACAAAGCAAATGTATGTTTCAGAGAGTCGGGAAGGGACGCCCTAGACGAATATTTATCGACCAAATCGGCGATACATTGGAAATGGACCAATTTAGGAGTACCCTTAACTTAACGTTCAACCACGAGCGTGTATGCGTACATATATGGATGGAAAATGAGGCGAGAGAGGTGTGTCAGGATCGCGCCAAATGGAAGTCCGTAGTCTCTACCTAACCTTTTGGCTGACAAGCGTGAGTGTTTGTGTGGTACCGCGCAAAAAAATATGTTAAAACCATCTAATTCCAGTAGTAACAAATTGAAGTCGCGGGGAACATCTAGTTTATATATGGTTTTATGAAATAATGAAAGCCTACTGATAGCCTTACTGACCCATCATCAAAGGTACTTTTATGATGGGTCCTTTGATGATAGGTCAAAAAGAAAGTCGATCCTGAGAAAAAAAAACATCTTTTCACAACGTTTTATTAGCTTTATTCACGCTCAAATCATGAAGGTAGAAAGGGCTAACTATGACATCGGGACATCAAATATCTCAGTCCCCCCGTGACCATGGATTGCTGTAAAGCACCTGAAACGTTGGGAATTAAAATAAGTAAATTAAACGCAAAAAATCCTTAGAAATAGTTTTATTCAATTATTTTATAATTTTTTTTCAAAATTATCTTAATGTTTTGGCATTGCTCTCTGTTTGTAAATTTTCATTTCAATTCATTCAGACATTCCGAAGAGTTGTCCGCACAGACAGTTAATTGCAATTTTAAGTGCTGATTTAACACTTGCTCGGCGGTGAAGGAATACGTCGTGAGGAAACCTTCATGTCTGAGAAATAAGAAAAAAATATTTCGAAGACATGTGAAGTTCGCCAACACTCATCGGGGCAGCGCGGCTGACACTTTCTTGCCCTGAAACCTTCTCAGAAATGAGAGGATGCCTGTGCCCAGCTGTGGGACGTATATAGGCTGAAACTTTAACTTTTAAACTTACTATGTAGTTAAATATCGAGTGAAAACTACTAGAAAGTTAGAACGACCGTGTATTCTCAGTATTCACATCTTTTACTACGCTACGCTTTACTACTAAGTTAAATTAATGCGTCACTCATTAAGTTTACTTACCTGCTAGCCAAAGACTGGCAATTCGTTAAGTGGAATTTGTTGCTTAAGGATACGCGATTTACCTTAAGAGAGAAATCCTTGGATAATACAAATTTATAGCAGTGCCATCATTAAGTATCGTATTTATCTCCGACGTACTAACGTCTCACTCCGCAAGTCAATATGTAAAAAGCCCTGTCCAATTCAGTGTCATGATGTTATGATTTAGTTCATGTAAAAAACCGAGAAAAATTAAAAAGCATTTTTAAATTTATTCTATTCATCCATCCACATAAGAATAAATATATCATGTAATGGCGGTGTAAAAATATACACAACCCCAAGTCGTCCCGGACGACAGAGACAAAACTGAAACAGGTTATGTGCAGCAGCATATTTCCGATTACAGCTCAAAATAATAATAAAATGCAGTTGCCAAAGCACTTGCCAAGAGTGGCAACTATAACAAAATCCCTACGAGGACATCTATGGGAAAGTCTTTGTTCAGCAATGGACTTTAAGTTCTAAGGGATATTGTAAAGAAATGCAGTTTCCTCGATATATTGCTTAAAAGAAAACACAGAGTCATATGGTGATAAGGTTAGAAAATTAACCACCCGATTGATGAAGGCAGTACTAAATTTGAGGCACCAGCAGACAAATACGTTTCGAACCTAGTAGAGCCATGCAGCCGATATATTAATTGTACAGTTGTAGCACGAATGGGTGGTCTCTATCGGGGAAGGACCATGCTCTCACAGAATATCAGCGTAAAATAGCACAGCACAGCGAAAACACAGCAGCATTAAGTGCTGTGTTTGTGTTTATGGTGAGTGTAGAAAACAGAAGAACCCTTTTACTGAAAAAGAGGCATCCCATCTTAGTCCCACGGCTTTTCTTTATAGGATAAGGGTGATAAACGAGCACACAGTCCACCTGATGGTAAGTGGTTGCTGCGGCCCATAGACATCTACATTTATCCTCTATTACAAATCAAAATGTAGATGCGTTGTCACCCGTGAGGACTAAGATGGAATGCCTCATTTCCAGTAAAAAGGGCCTCCGGCCACCTGCACTCACCAAGCGAAACGCAGAGGTAAACCTCTACTTCACGCTGGTTTTCTGTGAGGTCGTGGTACCACCCCGGTTTGAGCCGGCCCATCCGTGCGACAGCAAAAGCTGCCGCGTGGCTCTACCACTGTTAATACGGCTGACAACGCATCTACATTTTGATTCGCAAACGAGTTTAAATGTAGATGTCTAGGGGCCATAGCAACCACTTACCACCAGGTAGATCGTGTGCTCGCTTGTCATACTTATTCTATAAAAAACAGAACTAATAATGTGGCTTCACAAGTATTTTAAAACAATGACCGGAAACGTAGCAGCGAATTCAGGCTCATTAAACATAATCCGTTTATTTTAGAGATAACGTATGAATATAAATGACCTACATTCATTTAAGTGGACCCCAGCTTAACATTGCACTACAAACATAGCTATATTAAATTTTTTAAATCCTCGATGTTTTAAATATCATTTAAATGTTCTATTTTCTACTGACTTCATAAAGAGGATGGTACTAAATACGACTGTATGTTTTTTTATGTGTTTTTAAAAGTTATCTTTTTCTCGTTTGAAAGCGGATGCTTAACATGTGATAACATATAAATTTGATTAAGGTCTGACTAATATTTTTGAGTTATTCTTAATAATTTATAGTGAAGTCGGTTAAACAAATTTTTTAATTTTCAATTATTACAAACCAGATCAACAACTAATATGAATTAATGTGTTTTAAAATTTATTAAATACGGAAATAACAAAGACGCTAAATATTCAGCCTGGCCACACTGTGGATTTTTATGTCGCCAGCCGTTTTTCCTGACCGATACGGCTTAAGGACCTTCAAGAAAAGCGCCTATTCCTTTCTAAAAGGCCGGCAATGCACCTACATTTCTCTTTGTGTTGCAGCTGTTTATGGGCGACGATGATCACTTACCATCAGGTGAGCCGTATGCTCGTTTGCCTCATCTTCCATAAAATATGTTTTACCAATAATACGTGACGAAATTGCACAGTAAATAAGTATTCCGTGTAGTGGTGTTTGATGGATATTATAGCTGATAAAATTTATCAGTCTATATATAATCTAATTTGTTCCAAAAATAAAATACCCACCGTCACCTACCAACCCGTGGATTTCGTAAGAGGTGACAGAGGCAAATGAAACAGATTCCTGACAACAACTTAAAATAAATAGAATGCGTTTGCCAACCTTCCTGCTAAATGTGGCAACTATAGCAAATTTCTCCCATATGAAGCGACGTACAGGGAAGGCCTGTGTTCAAAAGTAGATTTTAAAATATAATGTAATGAATCGATTAATTAATAAATCAAATACCCACATATAAAGGCAAATTTAAAATCCCTAGCCTCAAAATTCACGTCAAAATTACTAAATTGGTCCAGCAAACGCTCTCAAATTATCAAGCAGTGTAAATATTTTCTACAAAAGCGCCACCATTTTCTGTAGGGGAGGCTCATGTCCAGCTGTGGTCTAGTATCGGTTGATATAAAGTAAAGAGGATGAAATTGTACATATGTTATGAGTATGTGATTTATCATTTTAATATTTTATTATTACATTAGCAGGCAGTCAACTCATAAACTCAGGGCTCTCTCAAAGCGCCCCACCTAGTTTATACTTATTTGTTTTTAATGGGTATATTAAAAAAAAGTTTGGCAACGTCTTTTCCACGATAATAACTCAAAACAAAACGCGCCTGCCAAACGTGGCAACTACAAAAAATTCCTCAGAAGGCGGGCGTATAAATTGCCTCATGGGATGGATGGATATCTAAAATTTTATATTACTTACGATTTCCATTGCAAATCACAGTTGAATTTGAAGTTAAATTACAGCTAGTACTCAGAACTTGTACCACACAGTTACTACCTGGTTAGTTAAATACAACGTAACTACTGCAATTTGAGAGTGGTTCAGTTACAAATAAATACAAAACGATCCCCTGAGTCCGAACAAAATGGTCTGAAACTACAGTAATTTGCAAGCAAGGCACTAAAATACGCGTGCAATGTATATTTTTTGTTTATAGGAAAGGGTGACAAACGAGCACACAGTCTACCTAATGGTAAGTGAATGCTGTGACCCATAGATATCTACGTCTATCCTCTATAAAGAATCAAAATGGAGATGCGTTGTCACCCGTGAAGACTAAGATGGGATGGCTCTTTTCCACTAAAAATGGTCCCTGGTTCTCTACACTCATCATACGAAACACATCAGTATCAAGCTGCTATTTTACGCTGGTATTCTGTGAGAGCGTGGTCCTTCCCCGGTTGAATCGACCCATTCGTGCTACAACTATACTACTAATATGGCTGCAGAATGGCTCTGCCATGTAGGTACAACGCATTTGCAACATTTCTGTGTTTTTAATAATTCATTGCAGCCCACCACCGCTAAACAGCCTTACCCACAGTAATGGCAGGTTGGCAACTGCAGTTTATTTAAATTTTTATTTCTTATCAGGAATATACTGCTGGATACTCTCGCTTTTTGATTCTTTATCGAGTACATTGTAGGTATTGGTATCGATGATGTACGATCTTTTTTTACTGTATGTTCTTCTGTCATCCTTTCTTGTACAAAACCCTGCTGAACACAAAATAAGTTAATGTAATGTGCTCAACACTGAATTCAGTCACGGCTACACGCAGACTTTCCAGTACTCGTGTAGCCTTGCCGTTGTGACCCGCGCAGATGGATAGATGAAGTCCTGTCTCGCGTTGAATAACGAGGCAGTCGAGAAGGTTTGTATGTGGTAGAGCCATGCTGCACCTATATTATGGTTGTAGCAGGAACTAACAGCTCAACCGGACAAGGACCACGATCTTACACAATACCAGCGTAAAATAGCAGATTAATAAAGCTCTCCGAGTAAGTTTAGAGTAATAGCTGTAATTTTCCAAATAAAATAAAATAACAATTTATGGTTCTATAAAGAAAGGAGGATGATGAGATAACCGTGAACGGAGACGTGCAGTGAGACGAATATCTAGCGAGACGAGACTGCGCCCGAGGCTACTGACTAAAGCAAGAAAAATATATTTTGTTTCATCAGTTACAAGGCATGATACAAATTTCTTTAAATTCATTGTATTCTTTACGATATTCAAGTTTAAAGGTAAACTCGATATTGATGTGATAAAGATATTGCTTAACATAATTTACATTGAGATTATTATTTTGTATTGATTGTGATTGTGTCATTATTATTTCTTAGTATTTTTTTTTTGGTATAAAACAGTCTCCTGTCGAATAGCAAATAATTTTTCAACAGTGTACCTACTACTGTAGTACCTCTTCAATTGTAGGGTTTGCCGTAATTTAAACGCTAGGTAGAGGAATATGCTGGCTCGGCACCAAATTTTCTGCATCTTAGAGCTCCTATTGGTTAGACATTGTTCGAGCTTGTCAAAGCACTACATATAAAAGAAGAATAAAATGTTCCTTGCATCCACATAAGTCGCCTCTGATTTTATCATAGATTATCTTATGCCACCAGTAGCTACTTCATTACTACTTATTACATTATACTTACATTATACTTTATATTTTGATATATAAGGTACTTGTATAACTTCCAGGACTTCAAACATATCTCTGCCGATGAGAGGTATCTTGAGTTCGAATATGATGTAATTACCCCTTATTCGAGCTCGCACCTGCAGTAAGTTGTAGATTTCATATAAATTATATATATCTATTGGTAATGATAGGTGTTTCGGGAGCTGGCCTGCTATAACGTTTAGTTCTTATCTTAACTGACTGGGAGATAGCAAGTGGAAACTAAATTTTCCGTTGTATATATTTGTAATAATGTCGAGTAAATTTTGTTGTATATTTCCGAGGCTGATTATAAGGTTACTTGTCATCATGGCTATACTGATGAATTCACTCGTGAAGGACATATTCTGAAGCTCTCTCTTGAATTGATCTACGGAATTTTATACATATACATACACAAACACTCAGGCCTGTCACCCAGAGGGGTAGGCAGAGACTATGGACTTCCATTTGGCATGATGCTGATACATCCATATATCTACGCATACACGCTTGTCGGTTAAAGGTACTCTTGATTTGGCCCATTTTCAATATATCGCCAATTTGGTCGATAAACTTTCACCTAGGGCGTCCCTTCTCGAATCTGCCTTTCACCTCTGCAACATAAATTTGCTTTGTCACTCTTTCCTCATTCATTTTTTCTACATGACCAAACCACCGAAGCATTCCTTTCTTAATCCTGGTCACAACATCATCTTGCAAACCACACTCTTCTCTAATCACGCAATTTCTTACTCTGTCATTCAGATTTATCCCTAACATACTCCTTAATGACCGCATTTCTACAGCATAAATGCTATAAACTTTCTGTTAATATTCTTGTGATTCTTCTCCATGATTTCTTTGGTGCGTTTTAATAAATTAAATTTCGCTTCCACTACGGTCGTTTGATTTTTCCATAGGGTCGCTAAATGGTTTTGATTTCGCCTGATAAGTTCAATGTCTTTTTCATATTTTTCTGCAAAACTTTCGTCTAAAATACCGAATAAACTATTAGCAATATTTCCTACACCATTGATCAAGCCGCGCCGGCGACGTGGACGGGTCTCGAATGTATTATCATGGTTCTACGTTCCCAAATAATACAAGAGTAAAATAGTAACATAATGCTGTTGTGTTTTGTATGATCAGTGAAGAAAACAAAGAAGCTTTTCAGTGATAACGAGGCTTATTTCTCACACATTCTGTATTTAGAATCTTAATTGATGTAAGAATATAGATATTGTCTGGCTATAGTATCAACATTTTTTTAAACTTATTACAAGCCAGTACCTGGTTACAACCCCCCTGGCAAGTAGTGATATATCTTTGTACAATAAATCGCACTATCTTAGCGTAAAAAAAGATTCCAAATATAAAAAAAAACAAACTGATTCACAATAATGAAAATATCTGTCCCACGTTTTATTGTTTTTTAATTCCCGCACGCATTACGAAAAACGAAGTAAACCGTTTGGTCAGAAGACGTGGAATGTCGACAATAAAGAGGTGAAGGCCCAGCGATCACCAAGTTGACCGATGGTAAAAAGGGATAGACCAATAGATTTATTACACACTCGCCTAAATCCAATAGAATACTAAGGAGCTTACTGCTTTGTGTCACCATCAGATTGACTATCTGCAATAATTTGGACCGATGGCATGATTAAGACATACTGTACTTTTTTTACTGCTTTCCTGCATATCCCTTAAATTGATTTCGTCCGTTTTAAAGGACGTAGTATTCACAAGCACACAGAGACTGTTTTAAGTCACATAAGTGCTGTAAAAATATGTTACGGCCTCGAACTAGCTATCTCTTTCGTGCTCGTGCATGTTGCGATGATTCAGTAATGCTCGGGCCACAGTAACGAGAAACGTCAATGCCCAAAAACGCAACAGTTATTGCCTTAATTTTAACGCGATAAACTGAGTGGCCACACTTGGAACGGTCGACGTCATTTGCCGTTCAACGGCGTTAAAGTAAACTGACCATTTATTTATTAACTCAAAACGGGACATGGGTTTATTTATAGATACTCCCCAGTTAGCAGGTTAACAATAAAAAGAAATTATTATTTATTTAAAAAACTGTAACTTTATACAATTAGTGTTCACTATAATTATAATCACATTAATTATAATTATTTATATCTTAACAAATTGTGAAAAATAAAAATTAATCACCAGTTCACCAGCTTCATTAAAGCAAAGCTCCTCAGACAGTAATTATTAAATGCAACAATTTTTTTAATTATATTTATATTTGTCAGTGGAACAAATTTGCTTTAATAAAGTTGGTGATGATTTTAAATAAGGGCAAGTTTTTTTTACATTGATTTTTGTTATCAACATCGCCTTTAGAACTGAAACCTGTAAGTGATTTTTTTTCAGACGTCCACAATTTATTCATAATAGAAAAATACTTTTTCTACTGGAGCATTTGTACCAGGTATACATAAAATATATTCGATTAAAATGGAAGAGAATTTATGTTGAGAATGTTGGTGAGAAATGTTTGAATCACCCAACGAGTTTCTGCGAAAACTTTGAAATTATCCCATTCGCTTATTTTTGGTTCGGTCCCGCTCTCGCACCGTTCGTGTCTGACCAACTTCATAGTTTTAAATTTTCTCGCAGTTTAGGATAACGGGACTATTTTGCGTCCCGGAGCTTTGTTTGGGAACAACGGGACAGATGACCGAGAAAAGGGACAGTCCCGTTCAAAACGGGACGTATGGTCACTTTACGTTAATATTCCATGAACTTCAAGCAAGATGAACGTTGACGCTTCTACACTATGTTTGATGAGTGTAAATTTTTATTATATGAATATATTTTATCATTGCCTAAGCATGGCTCTGTTTGCAGAATCTCAAGAAACGTAATAACTTTTTCATTATTCCACTCTATCGCAGCCAAACGTGCGACTCCGTTGCGCTCACCGTGCACAATGAGACAAATGTAGTGTGGCCGCTTCAACGCGTTAATTCGTGCGTTAATCTCTTTGATGTACCGACACTCGAGTTATCGTTCAACGGGAAACGGCGTTGTTCTTGCCGTTGTAGAATTATCCCGTTAAGTGGTGGCTACACCTACATTCAACGCCCATCATCGCGATAATTAACGGCATTTCTCGTTAGTGTAGCCCGGGCATTCAACGGGAAACGGCGTTGTTCTTGCCGTTGTAGAATTATTGCGTTAAGTGGTGGCCACACCAACATTCAACGCTCATCAACGCGATAACTAACGGCATTTCTCGTTAGTGTAGCCCGGGCCTAAGGAACGGTCGCGAGCAATAATCATTTAAAAAAGTGCAACGGTCGGACTTATTTACGCTCCTGATAAATTTGATAATAACGGTGAGTTTTTTGGTTATTTTGTCTATGGTGTTGTTTTTTTAGTTAGAATATGAATAAAGGTATTGTCCTGTGATATATTTTTATAAAAAATACTGTAATTATTGTCAAAAATTTGGTTTATTTATAACATCCCACAAAACGGGCATTGCCAGCCTAAACTACCAACTAGGGTTTTGTTTTAGTGTCCCATGTAACGGACATTGTCATTTGGACCTACTTGTGTTTCTTTTGATTCATAGAATTATTACGCATAGAATACTAGTACGCGCACCGAAAGTGATGCAAGTTAAACTAACGCGAAACCGCGTAAGTTGACTCAGCGACGCGTCAGTGCGCAACGTCACGTCTTAGGGAGAAGAGCTCGCGAAAAATTGTAAAAATTACCGTTTGTGTTGTAAAATATTGTCATAACGGTGATGATAAACATAAAAGAAGTGATGGTATTACATTTCACATATAAGTTTATACATTTAATTCACTATAAGTACGTAAAACTAAAAAAATACTTACCTAAGCTCTCATAATACAAATGTTGCTAGTTGTGGGGAAAAAATCACAATTTTATTTTATAAATATTTATTTTCTATTTGTGTTTAAAACGTTTAATCGCAACGCTCTGTGTAAAACTCAAATGTTTATATATAGATACCTACTTCACCAACTGTGTTCAACCAATGTAGGTATTTGTGTATATTTATATTTATTAGTTCTTTTAATTTCTTTGCAAGTTAGTCTGAGTGTGATGAATAAAACATTCATCGATTTCTTCGTAATTTAGGATCTGAATAGACTACAATTTTTCTGATTCGTGCTTAAGGCCTAGTATTTACGCAAAACTTTGACCTTAGCATGAAATCACAACAATGTGACATCATCGCAGCTATAAGATGCACTTTTTAAATCAAATTGGAACATCTAAAATAATTAAGTGTCCACGTATAAAATCACTCTTTTACAGGAAATATTATTTCACAATAAGAGTCTGTAGCATTTCATCTGAGACGTCAGGACCTCTCCTATCTAAACTTGGACAGGGCTTGTAGTAGCTATTTAACATCAGGAGGAATGATAGCCCATTTATTACTTTAAAAATAAATTTATGCCACGTTTGGCCTAAGAAGAGGGTAATAATGATGGATTAAAGGCTTAAGTCGAAGCTGATCCATGTCGAAGCAGAGAAGCGTAAGCAGCAAGATTTGGCAGCCGTAAAAGCAACAAGTTATTTTTTATAGGAGAGGGGCAAACGAGCATGCGGCTCGCCTGATGGTAAGTGACTACCGCCACACATGAATCACTACAACACCAGGAAGGGATTTGCAGATGCGTTGCCGGCCTTTTAAAAAGGAGTACGCTCTTTTCTTGAAGGTCCCTAAGTCATATCGGTCCGGAAAAATCGCTGATGGTAATCGATTCCACAAGAAAGTCGTGCGAGTAAGAAAACATCTTCTAAATCACACAGTGGTGGACCGCCAATCATCCAGATGGTGTGGATGGTATCGGGAGTTCTGCCGCGATGTGCGATCGTGAAATTTAACGGCTGGGATTAATCCGAACAATTCCTCAGAGCACTCCCCGTGGTAGATGCGAAAAAAAAATGCAAAGGGATGCAACATCTCTTCGCAGTGCCAATGAATCGAGCCGATCGAAAAGGACTCGGTCGTCGACGGTTCGAGCCGCTCTGCGATGGATGCGGTCAAGTGGAAGGAGCTGGCACTGGGGAGCCCCTGTGAAGAGATGGGAACAGTATTCCAAGTAAGGCCGAACCTGCGCCTTGTAAAGTTGCAGGCGGTGTGCCGGCATGAAATACTGTCCCGCTCTGCTGAGCACGCCAAGCTTTTTAGAGGCCAATTTGGCCTTCCCTTCCAAGTGACCACGAAACTGCACACTATTCGATATGTCGACGCCAAGGATTCCGATACTGGCTGAGGCAGTAAGGGGAGTGCCTTGAAACTGAGGAGATACGACAAAGGGGTTCTTTTTAGCGGTAAACGCGCAAACTTTTGTCTTCTGGGGATTGAACTGGACTAGATTTAGTCGCCCCCAATCCGAGACTTTGTCCAGCAAAGACTCGACTTCAGACACAAGTTTGTTCCGGTACGGCTTGTAGTCGGGGCATGCACCGTCTACAACGACCTTGATGCTCCGATCTGCAAGGAAGCTGGTGATCCAATTGCACAATTTCTCGAGAAGCCCATAGGAAGGGAGCTTCGAAAGAAGCGCTTTGTGCCAAACCCGATCGAAGGCCTTCGCAATGTCCAAACTAACGGCCACCGCCTCCCCTTTGGACTCCTATGCCTACTGCCTCCGCCCATCTATGGGTCAGGTAGACCAAAAGATCACCAGCTGATCGACCGTGACGAAAACCGTATTGGCGGTCACTAATCAGCTGGTGATCCTCAAGGTAACGCATGAGCTGGCAGTTAATAATGGATTCTATTATTTTGGAGAACAAGGAGGTGATCGCGATAGGCTTATAGTTGGACGGGTCTGAGCGTTCTATGAATTCTGGACTACGCCTTGGCAGTACGAGCACATCTGGCATGGAGCACTCACACTGCGGGATGGTCGGCGGTGTCTTCCCACCATCATCAAGAGTCAAGTTGGGCGCATAAAGTAAATTTTTTTTTTTGCGGATGGAAAATCATCAAATGACGCCTTTCGCTCTGGGTGGAGCGGAAGGGAGTGTCAGACTTTTACTGACTAAAAACCATCCGTGTTCCTTCAGTGCCCTTACGTTCCGGAGCCGCGGTATCTCTTTCGAACAGCCCGCAGCGCATAAAGGGAGCCTAAAAGGTCGGCTTTGTATTTTGCGGCTTGGGCCAGTGAGTTATCCTCCCTGTGCAGAGATGGTAGTGATGGCTTACAGAAATTCCCTTGGACAGCCTTGGCGAAGGACCAGAATGCACAGGTTCCCGAAGGAAGGCGAACTTGTCTCTTAGTCTCGCCAATTCTGCCTATGTGCTCTGACTGTGCCTTGGCAATAACTCTTTTGAAGGACCTGGAGGCGAAGTTATACTTCTTTTTAAGTGTGCTGGTGTTTACATCCCGAGTCGCCGAAGCCTTGATAACAGTCCTGCTTACTGCGTAATGCAGTCTTAGAGGAGCGACCAAACCAAGGCTGAGATCTGCCTCCGATGGGTGCCACAGCTGATGGAATAAATAGTTCCATTCCCTGTAGCACCACATCAGTGATCATACAGCGAGAAGCGAACCCGCCTCCATGGGTAGGATGCAAAGAAAGACCGCATTCCGTCCCAATCCGCCAACCTGTAATGCCTAACACGGCGGCAACCTGTAGAACGCAACCGCGAGCGAGGGAAGCGTGAGTGGCACCACACTCCGGATCAGACAATGGTCCGATGAGCCGAGAGGGGCATCGGCGGAAACCTGATATTCATCCGGATGAGGGGTCAGCAGAAGGTCCAACAGGGAATGTGAGTGATCCTCCACATCTGGAATCCGCGTAGGCGAAGTAACCAGTTGTGTCAGACCATATGCCAAGGCAAAGTCATAAACAGATCTCCCCGCATGATCGATAAACGTGAACCAAGCCATTCGGCGTGATGGGCGTTAAAATCGTTAAGGATCACGATCTCTGTGGATGGGACCTGTTGTAGCAAGGAATCTCTAGCCATTTGTACGTGGTCGATGAGTCGGTCTGTTTCGGCATTACCGTTATGGGTTCTATAGAGGCACCCGTAGATGCGCGGATGTTCGTCGCTGTCTATGCGTAGCCGAAGGATGGACAGGTCCGAACCTTCAAGACTGCCGATGCGTCGAGAACAGATGTCCTCTCTGACATACACGCAAACTCCAGCCCGAGGCACAAAGGAGTGCTCCAATTTGTACCCCGGGTAGGAGAGATACAAATTATCAGCCGGAGAGGACACCTGCTTCTCGGTTAGAAAGAGCAAGGTCAGCTTCGCCGTCTCGAGATGGTAGTGGACGGCGTTTAAGTTCGAGTGAAGTCCCCTGATGTTGCAGAAATTCACGGATAGCATGGCAAGGGTCGCCTTGGTATTGTTGCTCAGTTTGCCCCGAGCAGTTATGTTTTTGAGTGGAATTTTGCCCCCCCCCCCCCTCCCAGAATACGCGGAACAGCCTGAGCACCCACGCTCAGGAGTGGAATAACATGGTCGTGGATGCTCAGCGAGGGATTCTCCAGGGGTGCTGGTACCCTCCTGGGGGTAGTCTTTCGTGTAATTCCGCTACCATGTTGATGGGGGGAGGGGGCGGAATTGGTCCTCCGGCCACCTGCACTCACCAGACGAAACGCAGAAGCAGAGCTTCTACTTCACGCCGGTATTCTGTGAGGTCATGGTACCAACTCGGCTCGAGCCGGCCCAAACGTGCAACAGCAAAATCTGCTGCGTGGCTCTACCACCGTTAAAAGTCCTTACTTATCTACACCTAAACGTGTTACTTTATTTTTATTTATGTACCATGCGAAATAACCGTCCCCTGATCGAAGTGACGCGTCAATAGCCTAATGGCAGAGTGCGGATCGCGATATCAAAAGATCGTATGTTCGAATCCGCTATCCGACTCCACTCACTGTCGTGAACCACTTCTGACACAAGCATTTTAAGCTTATCAGGTGTGAATGAATGATTGAAATATACTTTATTGTACACCAAAAAACACATAAATTATTAAAAGATACAGTTTGCGGCCTTATCGCTTAGGGGCGATCTCTACCAGGCAACCATTGCAGAGGATAAAATTACCTGTGAGGAAGGGTAAGGGTGTACGTAGGTTGTTGGAAAATACACACGACGTACATATAATTATGTAATCAATAAATACATACACACTATAATCTATAATTTAAAACTGAATCGCTGAATCTGTTGCTAAGCGCAAATGTCGAGAGCAGCGGAACCGATTTCGCTAATTTTTTTTTATAATATTCCTTGAAGTACGAAGATCGTTCTAACGGAGAAAAACATTTTAAAATTTGCTTGAAAAACTCTAAAAACAACACTTTTTTATATTCCCATACAAAGGATTCGTAATAATATTTAAAAGTCAATTTGAACTTTAGTAACATACCATAAAGTTTAAGTGTTAGTGGAGGGGTTCCGGGAAGGCAGAATAATTTTTATTTTTTATTTATTTTTTAAAAAGTTAGGATTTTCTCCTGCATCGTGGAGGCAGTTTACAAACAATTGACTGGCGTTAGTATGGTATAAATATTAATGTCAATATTTGTCAATATTTATACACACTGGCAGATAGCTGATGTTATAAGGAGTAACTTGGGCTGCTTTTACTATAGGGTTCCGCGAAAAATAACTCCACGCGGGCGAAGTCGCGCGATCACCTAGTAAATAAATACATTTTAAATACAAAAATATAGACGTACATATACGAGAGCAGAAAGGATTAAAGAAGTAAATGAAGTCAAAGCCTAAACGTAAGGAAAAATGAGTAGGTAGTAATTTTTGTAGGAATGACTATTTAAGGAGGAAAGAAATGCGCTTTGACAAGTTTTTTAAACTTATCAATAGACTACGCACTTCTAATATGCAGCGGTAGGGAGTTCTAGAGCCTAACAGCTTCACCAGAAAAGGATTTAGAATAGAAGGAAGTGTAATGAGATGGAATTTTTAGGATGTGGTTAAACGGAATATTAATAATTTTAATAGAATTGCTAGTATTAAAAAAAAAAAACCTGATGGAAAGTGACAACTGCAAACGAAAGACCAAACTTAAACCAATTTTTAACAAAGAAGACTACAGTGCGTGATAAACACTGAGGACCAAGTTAGAATACCCCACAGATAGTAATTATACTTGGTCTCTATACCTTTCAGAGCAAAACACAGTGGTGCACGCGCTGCTACACGGAGGCGGGGATGGGTGTGAGGTTCATACACACCCCGACGCACTCATAGGCGCAAAAGGAATCCAACAACCTAGTAAATGTTTATTATATACTCATATTACTCCTACCTAGTAATACAGACTAGAGTTTGTTATAACCACTGAGGACCAAGATGGAGTACGTCACAGATTGTAGGTATTCCAACTTGGTCAGCAAGAATAATACTGGCTCTTTATACCCTTCTGAACGGAACACAGATATGTGTGGGGTTGGTACATATCCTGACGGACTCCTGGGCACAAAAGGAATCCAACATCCTGGTAAATATTTATTATATATTCGTATTACTCCTACCTAGTAATATGACAATATAAAAAATAATATTAACTGCCAGGAATAACAACTGTTAAAATGAGGAATTCGGAGTTCACATTAATTTAAATTTCAAAGATTAGAAGCTATTCGTGCAACTGCTTTATACGGCTGAATCGAAGCACCCTCAATGAAACACTATTCAATATTGAGTTGATTTTGAACGTGTCTCACTGCAAGACGTCTTCAGGACTATTCATTTATTATTCTTCATGTGATTTCCTTGTTCATTTTATACAATAATATATTTTACGTCTATCTTTACTAATATTAGGTATAAGTATATATAAAAGATTGTAAATATAAAATAAATCTTGTAGAAATGGGATTATTAAGGAGTATACTAGAGCTGAATCTGAATGACTGAGTGATATTTGTGTACACACTTTTCTCTTAACAAAGAGAAAAGTGTGTAAGATGATGTTGTGACTAAAATTAAGAAAGGAATGGTCATGTGGAACGAATGAATGAAGAAAGAGTGACAAATTATACGTGGTAGAGCAATGCTGCAGCTATATTAGTAGTATAGTTGTAGCACGAATGGGTCGGCTCGACCGGGGAAGGACCACGCTCTCACAGAATACCAGCCTAAAATAGCAGCTTAACACTGCTGTCTTTCGTATGGTGAGTGTAGAAAACCGGAGAGCCTTTTTACTGGAAATCAGACATTCCATCTTAGTCCTCACGGGTGACAACGCATCAGCATTTTGGTTTGTAATAAAACCACTTACCATTAGGTGGACTGTGTGCTCGTTTGCCACCCTCATCGTATAAAAAAATCAAATTTATGTTACAGAAGAGAACGGCGGAGTCCACATGGCACGCCCTAGATGGAAATTTATCGACCAAAAAAATGGCGATATATTGAAAACTAGCTTTTCACCGCAATAATGTAATTATGTAATTGTAATGTAGGGTTTTAATTTTTTTGCGAGGAACCCTTATTATATTTTTAAATGATAGTCGCCTAAGTTACTCCTTATAACATCAGCTATCTGCCAATGAAAGTCCTCTCAAAATCGGTCCAGCTGTTTCGGAGATTAGCGGGAACAAACAGACAGACAGATAAAAAAACTTTAAAGTGTATTTTTGTTTTATAAGTACCGTTTATACTTTCACATACATTTAGTAAAATGCTGTAATTTTGACAATACAAGCAGATACTTCAATTTTTTTTTGTTTATTTGTATAGATGACCCAGACTAAGAGTAACCTTCTTCGTCCATATAAAGGAAGCAGAAGAGGTGTGTCAGAATCGTGTTAAATGGAAGTTCTTAGTGTCTGCCAATCCCTTTGGTTAACAGGCTTGAGTATTTATGATGCTTATGTAATGATGTTTGAATGTTTGTTACTTAATTAGGCAATTTTCTTGTCGATTTTTATTTTAATTTTTTATAGAGCTGGTAAGGGTGACAAACGAGCGCACAGACCACCCAACGTAAAGTGAGTGTTAATAGCCCATAGACACCTAGTTACGAAATATCCTCGATTAAGAATCAATATGCAGATCCGTTGTCACCCTTGAGGAATAAGATGGCACTTCTCCTTTCCGGTAAAAAGATTCTCCGGTTTACTACACTCATTGTATATTTGAAACACAGCAGCATTAAGCTGCTATTTTACGCTTGTATTCAGTGAAAGCGTAGATCTTCGCCGATTGAGACCCACTTGTGCTATCAACATAATGTAGCTGCAGAATGGCTCTATCATGTAAAAAGTGTCCGCCGTGCTGTCCAAATCTATCTTAGCAGAATCTTGTTTCCAATTTTTTTTGGTTTTTCATACATTTTTCTTCAATATGTTTTCCTGTACACCCAACACTTGTAAAAATGGTTCTTACATTTAAGTAATAAGTTTACACTGTAGTGTAAACCTAATTTACATGACTAAAAAGGTAAATATTATATTTTCGCTAGACAAATACAGAAACAACCAAAATGCTTAATACATACATACATACATCGAATTATGTAGAATTGTGGTTCATACAGGCAGGACGTGAACACCTGCCAAGTGTGCGGTGTACACGTCACCCAACAACTACGTATTTGAATTTATGTAAATATTATTCCGCAGAATTTTAATCTCCAATGCTGTGATACACTCACCAACGTTGTTTAAATGGACTAATTGAGTAAAATAAAAGTAATTTTAAAGCTTATATACGTCTCAATATCGAAACAAGAATCTTGTCATTATCACACCTTCCTTCCTACAGTCTCATTGTGGGAGCAATCTTTTGTAGGGTTGTAGGAGAGATTGTGGTACGGTTTTAAGTATATTAATTTTTATATATTAATTTTTCGTACGCGGATCTTTTTTATTTTATTAATTGGTTTATTAACTACCAATCAAACAAAGATGATATATATATGATAATAATAACTTTGTTTGTATGAAATATGATGAACAGATTTTGGTAACATACATATTACGTTTTGAGAAATAATCTAAGAATTTGGCATTCAATAGTCATAAAAATATTTAATTATTGATAAATGAAAATATAGAAATAATGGTCATAATTAATGTATGGGCCCGTATATTTGTTCGTTCGTCAGTGATATCCACTGACTAAATTAATGTTTTTATCCAGATAAGTATCTATCTAGGTCAACACGACAATTAAATGCACAAATATATTATCATCACTCATTATAACAAAAGTACTGATTCCACATATACGAAGTTGCAGACGCAACTAGTAATTGATATAAATCAAAAGTTTTTGTTCTTGGAAATCGTTTAGGGTACCATGAACAATATAACCGTCTTCAATTTTTTTTGTAATTATATATGAATAAAGATGCAACTAAATAATATTTGTTCTTTGATCATTCACATTGAAATTTCGTGTCCTCAATCACGAATTCAAGGCATGAAACGTAAGCTTGTGTTTGCGTCATCTCAATATTTGCGACGTCACTAACGAACCGCCTAAGCACGCTGCAGTATCAAATGGCGTCGTTATATTTACACACTCGTCTGACTAGGGAGCGCAGTAGTCTTCGCCGTAAAATTTCGGATTCAAACTGAGTCATATATGATTTTCCCCTCGGAAAATAAAAATAGTACCAGCCATTAATCAATGCACTTGGTATCATAAGTTGGTCTTCAATTGAACTTCATAATTACAACCCTTCACAAGTCTACTGCTGAACATGGGCCTTTCCCAAAGTAATTTTTGAGAACCTTTTTTCCCCATCGGTTGTCTGTTCTTCGAGCTACATGGCCGGCCCGATGTCCCTTCAGCTTACGAATCCGTTGGACTATGTCAGTTACTCTGATTTTACTAAGGATGTCCCCGTTTTTAAGTCTATCACTGAGATATAGGTCTCTCCATAGCTCGCTAAGCGATTTTGAGCTTCCTCATACGGGCAGCAGTGAACGACTATGTCTCAGATCCACAAGTCATCACTAGCTACACAATACGCACTGGTTGTGCAATTTTGTTTTGAAGCGTTGAGGTATACCTGACGAGAAAATGTGTCGTAATCTCCCGAATACTTCCCAGCCGCGTTGAATCCTTCGATTGGCCTCTCGGTCAAAGTTGGACTTAACTAGTTGGACAATTTGTCCTAAGTAAATATACTCGTCAACAACTTTGAGCTAAGTACTCCCAACAACTACCGGCATAGATGTGACATGGATGTCACACGTGGTCTTTAATTATCTGAGATAAAATACTACATGCAACGAGTAGTAGTACAATTATGCACCTGCTTCTTCTTCTGGAATCAACTTGTCATGTTACTATCGTTTTATCAATAGTAAGAGATTTTTTCAACGTAATTACTTTGTGGTGACGCCCTTGCCGTGTGGTGTCGGCGTAAGTCGCTTTTATGTACAGCCACGCTGCAGCTGTCTTATGTTTGTAGTACGAATGAGTTGGCTCGATCAGGAAAGGACCACGGTCTCACAGAACACCTGCGTAAAATAGAAGCTTTAAGTTGCGGTGTTTCATATGGTCAGTGTACAGAACCGTGGACCTTGTTCACTGTAAAACGAGGAATTCCATCTTAGTCCTCAGGTCAACGTATCAACATTTTAATTCTTAATCGAGGATCGATGCAGGTGTCTATGGGCCACAGCATCCACTTCATCCCATCATTCACTTAGTCTTAGTCATCCTTATTCTATAAAAAAAAACATTCATTCATTACAGCCAATTAAAGTCCGCTGCTGAACATAGGCCTCAACACAGATTTCCTCATAATGGGGATACTGGTGTAATGTTGGAAATCGGAAGGTGCTGAATGAAGGAGACGTGTTGCTTGTACAAGAACTTTAATTTCTTAACTTAACTCTAATATATATATATATATATATATATATATATATATATATATATATATATATATATATATATATATATATATATATGTATATATATATATATTATTATAAATATTTTCGTGGGGGCTATATTACACTACACCTCCCACTGACAAAAAAAAAATAAAAAAAATGAATACATTTGTTTTTTTTACTGACTTACTGACTTATCTTCACACACAATCCCTGACGGGGTAGCCAGGGAGAACAGATCGCCAAGTGTCACGATTCTTACATACCTCTTTCGCTTCTTTCAGATTCATTATCTTCTTCATACATGCACGTCTAGATATTCGAGTACTCTTGACCCTCCCCTCTTCGAGTAATTTGCTCACATGGACTTCGAAAGTTAGTCTCAGTCTACCCCGTCACTTTTTAATATTTACCTAGTCAGGTCAGAAATTCTGTCACATGTTTAATATAAAATAATTGAAACAAGTTTATTCATTATGTAACCATTTATATACCAAAATGAACTTAGCAAAACATAGATTCTTATGACACTAAAGTTTATTCAAAATGAAAACTCTATGAGCTGGCGCTGAATCTTGTTGGAATACTCAATGCCTGTTATTGAACATGGTATGAGAAATAGTTTCCACAAGGTTCGTCAGGACTGTATTTTGATACACAACTGCATTCGTTATGGTAATGCGTCGTCTGTTAAGTCCCAATAAGAAACTCCCAACCATACCATGAGCGAGGATGGAAAATGACCTAGTTGGACACGCGGAATACGGTTGCTCGCTTCTTCACTGTTGTCACTACTGTGTGCGTACACTTTATCATTTTGTTTGTTGTAGCTCTCTTCTACGGTAAAAATTTTTTATCCGAAAAAAAAAAATTCCCGATATTTTTTTCTCGCGTACCGCTTCAACAAAGCGCGGCATCTCTTCAGTCTCAGGTCATTAGACGAGCATTCAAACGATGTCCTGTTTTTCTTCGATATGCCCGAAGCCCTAAGTCTTCATTTAATACCCTTTTCACCGTGGTTCTGCTTAACCCCATCTGAAGGGCCAACAGTTTCTGCTTACGTTTGGGATTTCTTTGAATTCGCGCCTTCACAGCTTTTATCACTGCTGGAGTCCTAACAGACCGAGGGCGACCACTTCTTGACCTGTCATATACACTAGAGTCTTCGTTGTATCGTTTGATGGTACGATAAACGAATCTTTTGGTTATATTCAAATTTTCCAGTATGTCAAAAATTTGAATTGGCGCGTAACCGCAACGATGCAACGCAATAACTGCAACACGGTCTTCTTTAAGCGTCCACTCCATATTTAAAAATGAGTAAAATTCTAAAAAGTATACAGTTTTATTTTTATAAACAATTCGAAATTCGAATTCAATAAACTTTTTTGTGGCCAGCATTCTAAAAGAACAGTTTTTACTGTGTGACAATACTTATGACCTGACTGTGTACTTTCGCGCTTTATATTTTCTCCACCATTCGGTCTTCACTCATTCGCTCAACGTGCCCAAACCATCGAAGCACGCCCTTATCAATTTTTGTGATAAGGTCATCTTTCAAACCTGCCATATTGCGAATCTATAAATATATCTTTAAACTTATAAAAATAAATATATAACATGTTTATTATTAATATAAACTGCAAAAATACAATGTAATTATATATTATTTGACCTAAATATAAACTACAAAAATAAAATATAGGTATATTCTATGGGTAGTTTGGGTGGCCAGATCCCTCTACACCATAGTAATTTCAAGGTCACAATAGAATTGGTATAATGTATCATGCATACATACAACATCCTTATTTGACATAATTAGGTAATTCGCGAAGATCTAGTCTAGTTGTACATTCATTTATAAATAATACTCCTCTTATTTATTTATTCACACTTTTTCATCTCATTCCTTATTTTCGATTGTTAGGCTTTTTATTATCTTTTTTTTTTCATAATTCTTGTACGTACTTTTTTTCTTGATTTTTTTTAACATTAGCTTGCTTTATTTTTCTCTATTCACTTATACATTTATTTATTATTTAGATACCGGGAATCGGAGTATTAATTCATGTCATTTATATTTTATTTCGTGATATTTATCACGCGGGTACTTTATAAATTAGGGCCCCCCATTTATTTGGGTATTGTATTACATTTTCACTACATTTATTTCATTTTATTGCTACATAAACTTTTTTTTATACTATATCAAGGTAAAAGTGTACCTTGGGTTGTGCGCATAACCTTGAGGCCTACGTTTAAGTCATTTTAAAAGGGCTCCAACAATTGTCACGGATGAAAACTAAGTTCACACTATGATCCAATGAAGGATGTGACCTCTATGTACCATTATTAAGGATAACAAATTTAAGACTTCTCTGGTCGCCAACAGTACTAATATGAGTAGACTCGTTCACATCTCACTTGTACTGAAGGTATTGTTCCCTAGTACCCGTTACTCCCGATTTTATCACTTTTACCAGTGGTGGACGTTCCCGTATCTCTCCATTACTTATTTATGCAGGTCAACTTTTGTTTTATTTCTATTTATTTCTTTACATTTATAGTATTTATTAATCATTATTTATTGGTACCATAATGTTCATGTACATGGCTCGCGTACATACATGATTAATATTATGGATAATATTCTTATACAATTCATAATAAATTTTCATTTACCTCATTAACAATACATTAAAACTTATTCCGTATTTAATAGTGTCAAAACCACCTTAAAAATTAATCGGCTATTAGGTTTTCCAATCTCTCAGCTGATCAAGCTGGTTGTACGTGGATATGCTAACCTCCGATAATTTTTCTTTATAATTACGTATTCCGTAACTTAGCCAAACATTTACTCACATCTTTTACAAATTTATGTCATATAATAGTCTCGTATAATATTTAGTTACATCGTTGTCGGTCAGGGATTGAGGCTCACAATATGGGTACAATAAGATTTAAATTAATTAATTGTATACATAATATAAAGAGTTTCAAAATTTAATTAAATAAAGTAATTGAAGTAAATAAAGTAAGTTTCTATTCTTAACCTAACTCTAATATATATATAGTCGTGGGGGCTATACTACACTACACTGGCTATAGTTGCCACTATTTACAGGCTGGTTGGTAAGCACAGTTTTTATTTTCTAGTTGTTACTAAGACTGCTACACATCTCCTCATTTCCATCTGTCGCCGTTAACGACACCCACGGGACGATATGGGGTGGTTGATACGTAATATACGTGTAATATTGAGCACTTGTTGAAATGCTAACAGTATCCAGTTCTGTTACTATCGTGAAGTTTTAATGAAGGTCAATGACAGACTTAATATTAATTAGACCGTTATTTACTATTACGGTGCCATCGCATATCGGCGTCCATTGTTTTGTTGTAAATTGATACTATAGTAATGTTAAATTATTGAACAACTGGATTACTAATGAATGAAAATGGATTAATTTGTGGTGTAGATGAGTTTATAAAAAGCGGTCGCTCATTGGTCGGAATTCCGCCATATTTCATTGGATTTTGGGTTTGTATATTAGACAAGCTGTTTTTCACTTTCAATTGCACATCAATTAATATTTAAACTCGTATATCTTATAAACAAAATATAAAAAAAAAATTAAAATCACATATAATTTACAGCTAATTCACTCAATCCGTCGGTAATTATTACTTGACAACATTTTGAAATTCTTCGGCGACAATAATTTCTACTGTGTAACTGTTTGATCACAGACTATTTGTGTTTAACATTGGTAGTACGAACAAAAACAAAAATAATATTGTACAACTTTAAACACAAACCTTTTAAGTTCAGTGAGCTCATTCTGCTATTGGGCCAAATTATTCAGCAAAAGTTGAACGAAGCCAGGGTTAACTAGGACGTCAAACACCGTGGTCCCTTCACCAGCACTAGTACTGCAAAATACTTAACGTTTTGTTCCTACGTTATTTAAATTTGAAATAAAAATAAACGTCATAAAATATAAAAACTAGTTATATTCAATACCCAATAAATATACAAAGTATGGTTTATGTAGTGTTTAATTCTGAAATTTTAAATAAAGCAAATAAAGGTAACCGACATACAAATAACGAGACTTAGAGAAACTAAAACAGGAGATAGACACCAGCATCTTTCTAACAATAACTCAAAATAGTAAAAAATTGTGGTTACCAGTCCACTGCCGGATATAGGGGGTCTATAATCAGTTGTGGAC